>JBAJHX010000096.1:1448184-1459692 GCA_037176925.1 Amniataba percoides
CACTACAGCGTGCTGACGTGTCTCCCGGCGCAGGAAGCAGAATAAAACACCGCGGTCAGAGTTATGACGTTGTTTTGGTGTAAGCGCTTTTTACAGTATTAATGCAAACACATTAGAGGACCGAAAAAGCTCCGGGACATGTTGAACACGTGATATGACAGAGTGACTCCTCTGGTTTTATGTGCAAAAAGAATTATTGTGCTGTCTTATTTGGTTGCCGTTCTACCGGCTTTTAAAACGGAAGTGAAGTTGGAGCACCGTCGGTTTAAAAGAGTTAAGATGTGAATGTGTTTTTTGTGGCTCTTTGAATCCAAACAGAATAATGGATTGATTAACTGAGAACATCCATCAGGTTTATTGATGGTGTGAATGATTTTTAGCAGCAGCTCTAAAATAAACCGGCTCATCTCTCATGTCGTCTCTGTTTTCCTCACGTCGACTCATTTTTCTCTCGTGTTTGCCTCTTTGTTTGTCTTTCCTCGTCGGTTTGCTTCATTAACGCTGGTCGACTCAGCGCTGCTGTAAATTCAGGTGAAAAAGAAAGTGAGCTTGTTTTTCTTGTAAAAACAGAAGAGTTTGGCTGCAGGTTGTGCAGAGGTGCTGTTGGGTTTTAATTGAAGGTTTGAAGAGTTTCTGCTCGCCTTCTGCATGTGCACATAATTAGTGTGGTAGGTGGCTTTGTGAGCTTTGAAAAGAAAAGTCCTGGCTGGGTGTGTTTGTGTTGCTCACGTGTGGTAATGGGAGTTAATGTTCGGGTTGTAGCTACAGCTCATTAGCTTCTTACACTTCATTATGACTCCATACGTGACAGGATTGATGCTGATGATGGCGCTTCAGAGCTCACTGCAGGAAAAAACACACGTCCAATCAGAGCGACTTTTTCCAACAACAAGGACGTGATGAGCCGCTTCTTACACTTTACAAGACACCTTCACATCGCATGATTAGAAAGTTAAAGATGCGAAACACAGATGCACTTTTCTGTACAGAAGATAAAAATGTGCAGATCTGAGGAAACCTTTGTCGCTGTCGTGTAACTCTGCATATTTAATGAGCCGCTGGCAAATTGTCTTCAGGAGCACGAACGTTTGTGTCATCAAAGTCTGTAAAACTTTATTCAGTAATGTTCAGAGACTGAAGATGTTAATGAGCTGCTAAATACGATGTTGTGCTGGTGCTTGTTGAGCAGGACTGGAGACAGAAGAAGGTGTTTTATGCTGCTCAGCTGTTAAAAGGTTAAAGAAGTAAAACTCAAACGATCAATCAGCCAATCGAGCTGCTTTGATCATTGATTTCCTGGTTTCAGCTTCTGAAATGTGAGTGTGAAATGTGGTTGCTTCCTTTCTCTCTAAATCAAATCTTTGGGCTTTTTGGACTCTTCATCGGATGAAACGAGACACTTGAAGCATCACTTTTAGTAAAGTGTGATGAAGAATCAAACATCAGCTTCTTCCAGTCCCTCAAATGTGAGAGTTTCTGAGTTTTTCTATCATTGTAAACTGAACAGAAACCGTCTGATTATTATTTATTATTTTCAGGCATTATGAGACAAAATAACTGATTATTTAAGGAAATAACTGACAGATTTTTGTAGCCCAACATCACACACAGATTGTCGATCATCATCATTTTAGTTAAAGCTTCTCATTTATCTGATCTTCATTCTGTAACACAAATAAAATATAACGTGTAATATGAATTATGAAGTGTTATCGGCTGGTTCGGTCACATTAAACTGGATGTGTGATCTACAGATTTTCCACCTGCTTTTCTGAGGCGTAAACTGTGAGCCCGTCGTGTTGGTCCGTCTGTGGGGATGAACGATGATGAGACAGATGCAGCAGGTGTCCTGATGCTCATGTCCCACAAACAGGCTGCTTTATTCAGTAACTGACTCAGTGATGCCGATAAGAAAACAATCATCTGATTTTCTGACGGTGGAAGCAGAGTGACTCAGCCGCTGACTCACGTCGTGTTCACCGACTGTGGAGGAAGTTAAAGTTGCAGAAACCGATCAGGACGTCAGCAGAAGGAGCATTTAAACCGCACGAAGAGAAGATCCTCCATTCAGACCACAACAAATCCTGTTAGCCGGCGTAGCTGCTGCTCCGGGCGGCAGAGCCACCCGCCTGCTCGCCGTGAAGTCGAAACTCTTCCCAAAACATGCGGTCGTACCTTTTTTAAAGTGCTAAACATCAGACTGAGGTCAAATATTCTTTACATAATTCTGTGTGAAATTCCCGACTGGTGGTAAAGCGGCGTAATAAACAGAGGACTGCAGAGTTGGTCCTCTTTGAAATGAAGCGGTCCAGGTTTCGGGTGTGGGTGTAATCGCAGAGCGTCCTCGCAGCAGAAAGGTCCCTGCAGGGTGAAGCCTCCCCGTGAAGCTCTGCGTGGAGTTACCGGAGGGTTTCCTCCCGCAGGCTGCAGCAGTCTGCAGGTCAGCCGAGGAGACTCGAACGCGGCTTTACAGTCCTACAATGGAGAAAGGTCATCGTGTGTCACCCTGTGTGATGTGAAGCTGCAGGAAATGTGTGAGACTGAGCGAGGAAGGTGTGAAGATGAAGAGTTTGAGATGAGGGAAGATAAATACTAAACCTGAGAGCAGAGAGACGTCAGTGGTTGCTTCTTCGTAGTTGTGTTTCGTAGCAGCAGTTTCAATGTGAAATCTGGTCCTTAAATTTGCATCTTTGTCAGACTGCAGATCGATTGGTGTCCAAAAAATCAGCCGTCAGTGGACGAGTCTGAGCGAGTGAAGCTGTCGCCTGTAATGAAAATGTGCTGACTGTCACGGCTTTGACACTGAAAGTGAAACTGTTCTGTAGTTGGTATTGTGATATTGAATATTCTGGATGAAAACTAATGAAATCTGATCTTAGTCAACATTTTTCTGCTTTTTCCAGATATGTTTATTAAAATCTTCTCATGATGGAGACTTTTCTTCTGTTTCTTGTGTTTGCTGAACATCACTTGTCTGTAAATACGAGGTTTCTCAGAGACGTCCTTATTTTGGACCAGCAGTAAAAGATTTGACCACGTTTCTCTCCCGATTGTCAACTTTCATCTCGGACAGTTCAAAGTCTCGGCGCGGCCTTAAACTCCTCGTGTGAACTGGATTTATGTGACACTGAAACGCCTTGATGTGGACGCTGCTCCCGGACAAATGTGCTAACTCCATTTCACGCCGTATCTACCCACCGACTGAGAGGAAGGGCTCTTTCTAGGACTGTGCGCTTTATTTTTGGACGCCACACAAACTCATAAGTCTTCTTTCTGACCCATATTCACCGTAGAGTGCTGATTCATTAGAAACTGCACCGCTTGTTGCTGGTTGGTGCCTCCACCTCGTATTTATGTGAGAGAAGAGAAACACACTCAGAGGAAGCAATCAGGAAAGTTTTTAGGTCACGAGCGTGTCAGAACAAATTGGACAGCCGTGATTGGCAGGAAAAAAAATAGCAGGTAAGGTAGTTTCCTCAGCGTTTCATTTCACAGGAAGCTCCAGTTTCCTGAGACGCTTTGAAAGGAGTTTTTGATCTGTGTTGCAGGTTGCTGGGAGAACTCCCCCCCCTACATTACTAGAAAAAAACACCATTAAAGAATATGAATCACGTATTTTCTGAAAGGGTAAAAACTCCTCCCTGTGAGGCCACATCCTGCATCACAATTAGCATCCGGCTTTATTATTCTGCTCGTCGCCGTGCTGTGGTAATGAAGTCGCTGCAGGTCTGTGGAACAAATCATACAGCATCTGAAAGCACAACTTCTCCTTTGTCACCACCGCAAAGAGGCTTTGTAGTCGTGACAAAGGACACAAATAATTAGAGGAACAGAGCGTCTACAGGACTGAGAAAGTTTTAAAAGGGATTTAGTTTCCTAAGAAGAACATTTAAAGTCTTCTCATTTATGAAAGTCTCACTTAAAGACGACGGCAGGCGCTGACACTGAGAGAGGGATTTCTGTTTTACATGATAGAAACGAACTCCTCAGTGTTAATTTGTGGGAAACTTTCAAATGGAGACGCTGTGAATGAGCTTTAATCCCGTTTGGCTGTCTGAAGCTGCAGAGATAAAACCGGCTGATAGAAACGTGTAGCCTCGAACGCTTCATCTGAGCGATCACACTGATTCACAACAGATCTGTAACAGCTTCGTTAACACCTCCATCTTAAAGCGGGTGATACTAAATGTTGTGTTCAGGATGAACCGATGAAATGACCTGATTATTTTCAGTTCATCTTTTCATTTCCTGCCACCTTATTGTTTGACTTAAATCATTTTTAACTGTGATAGTGAGTCACGTCTCCGTCGTACTGTCACTCTTTGTCAGTATATTTGATGCAGTTGTTGCAGAAGCACAAAGACGCAGCATCCCTCCCTCTCAGCTTTCTGCCTCCTTGTTTTCTCCCTCCTCTCTCCTCGTTTCGACCCTCAATCCTCTTTTCGCCGCCTCACAAAGCCGCAGCCCTCACGATCTATTAATCCAGCACCCAGGAGAGGAGCTTCCACTCTGCTGCCTCTTTTCTTGTTTCGGGGTCTTTGTGCGGCGAAGCCTCCTCCTCCTCTCTGTCTTTGCTAAATATAAAAGAGTAGCTGTGGTCGTGTCAGTCGGCCCTGAGAGGCCCGTCTGTTACCGGCAGCAAAGCTCCTGTGGGTCCGGACGCCGCTCAGACTCTGTTTCCTGCGTTAGCTGATGCAGCTTTAGATTAAAAAGACTTCACGTCGCTGCAGGTGGGCCTCGGATCTGTTTAGCTCAGTTTTTCATCCTCGGACTTAAATTGAGCAAATTAACTGTCACCATAGGACAGACGTCTTTAAACACAGACTTAAACTCAACACTCGATCCCGTCTGCTCTTCTTCAAACACTTTAAATTCCTGGTGGAGGATCAGGAGGATAAATTGTACAAAAACAACTGAAGAGGAGGAGCAGCGTCTCTCTTTACCTGTGATCTTACACCTGATAAATAAAGATATTACAGTTCATCCTGAGGGGAGCATGAATATGATCACATCATGTTAAATCAGCTGATCCATAAAACCAGCTGCTAGCTTGAAAAAACAAACACAGTGAAGTAAAAAAGTAAAAGTTTAAAGTGTGTTTGGTGACTTAAACGTCCTGTTCATGTTCTGCATCGTTTGACAAAGTGATTCTTCAAACTTTACGACCAAACTGGAGGCAGATCTCGATTCTTCCATCTTGTCTCAGCTTTTTAACACAGTGGCGAACTCTGAAGGAAACAGCAGGAAAAGCTTCATTTTCCAGATAACAAACATTAGGATTGATCGATCGAGGGCCTTCAGTTTTATCATATTAAATCAGATCTTCCTGCATTTTTAATAAACTCAAGATAGTTTCTCTGAGTGTAAACACAGCCGACAGCCGGGCGATGAAATAAGTCAGAAAAACTCAGTTTAGCTTAACGTCGCTGTAGCAACACGGTTACACGGACGGAAATATCTCCACACTCACAGTCTGATGCACATGAAGAAGGGGAAGGTTAAAAATAGCATCTCCTCTGTTATTATCTGTAATAATCAGTTTGTGTGCAGTTTTGAGCTTCTCAGGTCTTTCCTCAGAGGTTCAGCTCTCATCAGGCTCATTTATCATGGAGAGAAAAGTCTGCTGATACTTCAGCTGTCACTTTAAATCGTAGCTGTTGTGTGTCTGTGTGCAAAAGTTGATTAAAAACCCTCAAAATGAGGTCGTCACAACTCTGCATGCTCAAACTACAGTGAGATGACGAAGCTTCTTCTGTTGTGTTTGTGAAGTTTTTATGGCTCGCTGTGGTGAACAGCACCATCAACCTAATGTGAGCACTAAAACTTTATTTACCGGAGTGATTAACCGAGGCGACGCCGGTGACAGACCCAATCATCGTCTCTGGAGGCGCACAAACGCTCACATTACTCTGAGCGACGATCAGCGTGGGCCTGGAGGTGATTTGTTGAAGCTTTGACCAGGTGACTCTTTGGCACAGTGAGAAAAAACAGTGCGGTGTTTGTGCTGTGTTAGATTTTTAAATGCCTCTCATCCAGAGATATGAAACAGCAGAGAGGTCACAAGTGCTCGGGGACCAGGTGATGCTTGTTGCTATGGAGACCACTTAACGCAAAGCATCTGCTGCCTCTTAACTAGAGTCTAATATATGTGATGAAGTCGCGTCTCCTTGACATTTCTGTGCGTTGGTTTTATAGTAAACAGTGAGTGTGCAGTAAACTGAGGTATTGGACTCGATTGATCAAAAATAGTGTTATTGTAGTGAAAGTGTCAGGAGTAAAAGCAAACGTCACTTTATTCTGCTTTACTGACTATATTTACTACTGTACTACTACTTCCTATCTATTTTGCACTAATCTCTTCATCATCAGTAGTTTACCAAAATAAAAGTCTCATGAATTATTGTGCGTATCAGATTTAGCCTTTCTCTGCCAACATCGAGTGTCCTCTCCGTGTCAAAGATTTCAGACTTTCTGGGTAAAAAGTTGTATTTTTTTGGAGGGGAAGCAGCGGTGTTGATGTTTTGCCAGCTCGCTCGGTCGGCGGTTCAGAGACTCGTCACCGACCTGCTGCGTTTTTTGGTTGCAGCAGTGAAACACCTGACCGTCAGACAGCTGCTCCTCTGGACTCTGTCGCTGGTTTCTGAATGTGACTCGAGCCTTTTTAATGCCACCGATATGTCAGCAGCACTGCAGCATGGCCGTGACCTTTGCTGGAAGGAATCAGAATGAATCCATAATGAATTTATCAGCCGTCTGACGGGACCGTTTTTCTTTCCTTCCCACGTTTTCTCTGTTTGACCTGCGTGTGTGTCTCATACAAACACACCAGCACACAATAAGATTTACAGTCAATAAAACGTTTCTGTCCAAGCTCTCGGAGAAAAGACATCTGTTTTTCTAAACTCCGTAAACACGAAGGCGATTTCCCGACGACTCTCGGCTCTTTAAGTTCTATTTTAACTTGCAGCCGTGCTTCTTCCTCCGTCCTCCCACTCTCAATCTGCCCGTTACTTCGCCTCAGCTGTCACCGCCACCGCCTCCAAACGCTGCATCCAGACTGCCGCCTGCATACAAATGTCACATGTTCGCGCTCCTCCTCTTCCTCACTGTACAAATGAAGTCAAACTGTTGAAATGCAGCAGGAACGAGTGTGGAGACGGTGTGAAGAGGAAGAGGAGCGAGTGTTTGGAGCCCAACAGGTGGAGGCAGGCTGATATGATGAACAGAGCCCAGAATTACAAAGACGTGTAATTATAGTTGGTGCACGTTGATGCAGTTTTGCCCGCCGTGATTGCAGCTGAGGAGACAATAAAGAGATCCTGAGTCTGGAATTAACCTGCATCAACACAGTGTTATTATAGTCTTTAAGCCCAGGTTTATTTTGCAGTGCTTTTACAGAAAAATGACAGATCTGTTGGGCCGCGTTGCTTCTGCTGGTAAAACAAGACTGCAGCCGTGCCAGCGGCTCGAAGCAGCTGAGGACTGCAAAACAGCAAACTGTCAATATTAACCATGCAAAGTGTTGAAAGTCTCCATCAGTAAGTCATTAGAACATTTCAGAGAGGACGTCAGGATACATGCAGCAACATGCTGCCAAACTGGATTTAGCTTTTATTTTAAAACGTGCATTACTGCATCAAACGAGATTAGTTTCATTTGTATTTAACACATTTCACACACAGACACACATCAGTTTATTCAGACTTTTTATCACTGCAGTGAAGACTTTTATTTCTGCGTTTTTGTTGATTAGGATGGGATCACTTTGACTGACACAGTTTCATAAAAAGGTTGAAGCTTTGCAGGTTTTCTTTTTAAAATTATTCTTTGTTTTTTTCTCATGTTTGATTTCACATCATGAAATCTCTCAACTTACAGGTGGTAACAGAAAACTGTTTTAATCTCAACATATTTATCATCTTTCTGTTGTATAAATGTGTATAAAAGCTTCTTAAAGTTGGAGGAGGGAATGTGATTTTAATTTGCAGAAATGTGAACCGTTGCTGCACACGCAGCGTCCTCTTAAAGCCGAGCTGACCCACAGCACTGAGAGCGAAGGTCGGAACAAATATCAGGATCATGCGTGATGGAGCGGGTTGTTATGTGTAGGCTAAGCTCTCCCGCCGGGCAGACCCCGAGCTGACCGACCTCTGCATCCAGGGATGAATGTAGGATGTATTATAAGTGTCAAAGAAGAGGAGTTTTATTTGTGTTGTTGGCAAAGTTCAGCTCAGACTGACAGATCTGCAGTAGTCTGAAAACCTGTGGTGACGTAAATAAAGGCGACATAATGAACCTTGGTGAGAAGAATAAAGGGGTGAAATTATAATGACATCACTGTATAATGAGAGAACAAGACAAAAAGGAATCGCGGGCTTCAAACGGCCGTGCTGACTCGTAGAAATAATGAAATCATTAATTAGAGCGTGCAGCCGGGTTCAGTCCCACATGATTATTCTGCGTATCTGTTGGGACTAAAAAAAAAAAGAAACAATAGCTTCTGTGGCGGCCTTTCATGCTTTGTTCTTCGTCTTACATGCAGATTGTAACGGCCCCTCCGTCCTCGCAGGCGGAGGAAGAGCTGCTGCACAGGAAGTCAGAGAAACTCCCTCCCGTCTGATGGAGGTTCAGCAGTTCGACGGCGTCTCTGGAGGTGATTAAGAACGCGATGTGGCCTCGGTGGTGTGATTTCGTGTCAATCGGCGGTGCAGTTTGTCTGAGGGAAGAGTTCTTTGGGTTCATCCGTGGAGGAAGTGAACGCGGCGTGAAGAAGTCAGAAGTAGAGCAGCGAGGTACCTTGGGCAAAAGAGCTTCAGTGAATCAGTCAAGCAGCCTGAGCGGCACTGACAGTCAGAGCGCTGAAATGTCGGCGCTTCGTCCTCCCGTTTGGAAACCCTGTTTGCTCTCTGGCCCTGCCGGCAGCGAGGCCACGGGGGCGGCAGCGTTCAGCCGGTCAGGCCGTCGTTTGATCGCTTGTCTCCACTCTGGAATATTTTGAACATCCGCTCGATGGATTTCCATCGAATTTTTACTCGACGTGCAGAGGATGAAGCATCCTGACTGTAGGGATGCTGTGACTGTTCCTGCGTGACATCGCGGTCGTCATCAGGATGCTGATGTGAGCGTGTAAAGCCCACAGATCCGCCAACATGTCGACCTTCAGGCTGCTTCCTTCATTCAGCCCTTCACACCGCAGAGGTTACGACGCTGTAGATTTCATGGTGTGTTCACATCGATGCAAAGACACAAACGAGCAAGTTTAGTTTCTCCTGATGCTTCGAGATTTATCGTGACAGTTTAATATCTTTACTGGGCAGAGAAGGAAGGAAGAAACTGTAAGAGTGTATGTTAACTTGTGAAACTACATGTCTTTGCTGATTATTCTGCAGATGTTTGCACGTTGGAGCTTTTTCAGAAATCCCACCAGCAGAAATGTTGAGGAGTGATGAAAGGAGAAGATTTGGTTCAGTCTGACACGTTTGCAGTAGTTCGAATGGGAAGTTATGGTTTTATACAACTTGGGTCTCAAGTTCATTTGTCTGGTTAACAGTAAGAGCTTGATGCTAAGACGAGTCAGCGTTTGGCTGACAGCCTCGTCTGTGTGCTGTTCACGTCGCTCTGGACTTGTTTTGGTTTTTCAAGGTCATAAAAATGACCTCAGGCCTCTGAAATAATTAAAAAAAATCATTTCACGGCGCTCCATCACTGTCAGACTCTATTTTTGCCCTGAATTTCTAATCACACACTCTCACAAACATCAAATCTGAATTTCTCTGCTCTCGTTCTTTCGTTTCTTCGTCTCTCACAAACACACTTCGTCAACCTTTGTCTGCTCTGTTTTCTCAAACAAATGCACACTTCACATAACCTCGCTGTGCCTCGTCTGTCGTCTTCCGCTCATTAATGTCATAAACTGGGGCGCTGGGACCGCTTGTCAGCCTGTCATCGCCTTTGTCTTCCTCGTCGGTGCCATAACAAGGATCCCCCCGCAGAGGGAAGCTGCCAGAAATCGTTACAGCCGTCTGATCGCTCGGCTCAATTCTCCGAGTATTATCTGATGACGCACGGTGACAGCAGCCGGCGAGCTCGTCTCTCTCTCCGCTTTAAACGTATGCACACACGCTCGTTGGATCGATAGCAGCCGGGCGTCCCAGCAGAGCGACTCTGACGTTCATCCGTCCAAACGGCTCGTTTTCGCCATTAATTCAGAGCGACTCGTCCGGGAGGGTGAAGGCGGCGTGTCGCAGCGGGCCCACTTTAGGGAGTCATTATCACTTACATCTTTATTTTTCTTCTGTTTGTCAAAAGGTCAGCCGTCCCCGAGGTTCAGTTCATTATTCAGACGTCTGTGTCAGAGTGGAAATATAATTTAGTGCCTCTTTATCCTCACGAGTTTCCCTCCGTACTTAGAGCAGGTTTTCAGAAACTCGTGAAGATAAAATGAATAAATGCTCGTTTCAGTCACACATTTCTGCATTTTATTCATGTTTGAACCAAAAAACAGATTCAGGGCTCGTCCTCGTGGCTAAAATGTCTGAAGGGTCATGAGATGATTCACAGGAGAAGAAACGAAGCAGGAATCTGTTTTCAGGGTTTGAAACAATAAAAATGAAACCACGACAGAAAAACGATCTTATGAATGATCTCGAAGTACTAAAATGCTTGAAATCTCTGGTTCAATCTTCTCGATGTGTCGATAAGCTTGGTAAATATTTCCTCGATTAAATCTTAAATGAAATCAGGAACTACAGCTGGAAGGTTCATGTAGAGGATTAAAAGTATGTTTTTCCCCAATAAAACGATAAAGTCCTTTAAAACGCCGTCCTGTCGGATTGTGTGTGTGTGTGTGTGTGTGTGTGTGTGTTTGTCCACCGCTCAAACAATCATTACATAAATGATGCCTGAACACACACACCCCATCTGATCTGTCAGATAAAAATGTGGGAAACGTTTCAGAAACAACAGATTTGCTTTCAGTCTCTCGAGTTTTGTTTATTTTGAAGTAAATATTCACTGCATGAGCTTTTACCCAAAACTTACAAATGGCCAGGATTTTTCTTTATTTATCGACTTTGCAGAGCGAACAGTGAACGTCACAGAAAAGTCGCTGCACATTTTCTGTGGCAGCGTTAAAAAACCTGCAGCAGCCCCGCGCGGCTCCTCGAGAGCCCAAATTGAATTAACCTGCAGGAAAACGCTTTGATTATAAACTCATTAGATCAAAAATTAATGAAGTAAGTGTAATCAATTACTTTGACATTGATTTTCTTTCCGCTCTGGCTCAGTCTGAGGCCACCTGAGCTGACGACGACGGCGGCTTTAAAGACAAAGAAGAAGAACGACGAGTTCCTGATTAGATGTCCAAGAGTCAGACAGCTCGACATTTCCCACAAAGATTTAAGCTTCATTTGCTGCAGTTTTCACACCCTGCGTGTGTGTGTGTGTGTGTGTGTGTGTGTGTGTGTGTGTGTGTGTGTGCGCGAGTTTCCACACGTGCGCACACAAACA
>JBAJHX010000096.1:1483004-1493582 GCA_037176925.1 Amniataba percoides
AGAGAGAGAGAGAGAGAGAGAGAGAGAGAGAGAGAGAGAGAGAGAGACAGAGAGAGAGAGACAGAGAGAGAGAGAGACAGAGAGAGAGAGGGGGAGAGAGAGAGAGAGACAGAGAGAGAGAGAGAGAGAGAGAGAGGGGGAGGTTAGGAGGAGAGCGGAGGTGAAGGAGAAGAGGAGGACGGCAGAGAAAGATGGACGATTAGCAGGTTGATGGCTGCGGCTCCACTAAATGATGATGGAGGTTGTTGTTGGTGTGAACACATAAAGCAGTTATTAACTGTGGAGGATTTATCAGGTGTTAATGAGACGAACATAAAAACACAGAAAGAGCTTCAACGTCTGACAACATTACGTAACAATGTGAGAGGTGATCAGAAATGTTACTTTACTCGAGGTGTGAGGATTTGCTGTTTGTCTGTCTTGTGTCAGTAAATAAATATTTCAGGTTGGTCAGGAAAAAAAACAAGATATTTGAGGATGTTTAGATCAGACGACTGATTGAGAAAACAATGATCAGTATTGATAATCTAATCATTAGAAGTCGTGATGTTCAGATAAAGATGAAGGGAGAAACAGAAACATCCTCGGGCTCGTCGGTCGTCATGTAGCATCAACATTTACAGCAGGAGGTGTCCAGTAAACAGCAGATATTCCTGAACAGAGCAGCAAACCCCCGAGGCAACACCCAGTCCCAGTGGGGGGGGGAGGTTCCCTGAGCGGAGGTGAGACCAGAGGGGGGGCAGGCAGAGACGGTGAGGCGAGGCAGGGATGCAGCGTTCAGCCCGAGGCGAGGCGCTGCAGCAAACACCCGCTAATGTACAGCCGCTCACGGGGGGGGGGGGCATTACTCCTCACATCGCCTGATTCACTGCAGCTGTCCATCAACGCCCTCCCCCACTCCTCCACCTCTCTCTCTCTCTCTCTCAGTTTTATTTTCTAACTGTCTCATGTTGAGGCTCATTAATTCTCTCCAGCTCTCTAAGCAGCCCAGGCGCAGTTAAACTGCAGCTTTATGGTACATTTACACGCAGGTTTCCTCTTCTTCCTGCCATTAAGTGTTCTCTCAAGACTTCACGTGTTCCCTCTGCCCATCTGTCTATCTATCTATCTGTCTATCTGTCTGTCTGTCTGTTTATCTATCTGTCTGTCTGTCTCTCTGTCTCTCTCTCTCTCTCTGAAGCGTCTGTATTCAGAGCAGCTCCTTCACCAGCAGCCCACCAGGATTTCCATTTTCAGCCTGATATAAAATTTATTGCTTGTTGGCCGCTGAGATCAAATGCATGTTGCAAGCTTTGCCGGGTCTTTGTTGGAGAGAGTAATTCAGACACACACACACACACACACACACACACACACACACACCTCTCACCGCACATGTTTCATACAAACACGACATGTCGTGATGAAAACAGAGCGAGGATCGAAGCTATTTCATGCCTCCTCCCTGACTGTGTTTACACACTGTTCACTGAAACTGTGACATCCAGCACAGCGACCTGTGTGTGTGTGTGTGTGTGTGTGTGTGTGTCGTACAGTCCGACACAGTCAACATAAACATCTGAACATTTTGCTGAAAGTATTTGCGATATTGTCCTGCAGACGGGGACTCGAGTTTGATGATTTTTGAGCGTCGGTGTCACTCGTGGCGTTTCGTGCCTGATGGTCTCCGATGACGACGGCGAGCTCACCTGCAGCCGTGCGGCGTCGTTTATCTGCAGCTTTATCTGAAATAACGTCTGCAGGATAAAAATACAAGATGCTGGATCGACTTTGTCAGGCTCCTGAAAACACACCTGGAGATGCTGATGTTAGCGTCTGAGCACAGTTAGCAAACACGTTCAGTTAGCTTCTTCCTCTTTTCACAGCCAAGTGAGGTTAAATTCATTTTACTGGTATTTACTCAATATCATTAAAACTGAGTAGGTGTATGATTGGTGGTCAGTAATCATCCACTGACTCCATCTTAACGCTTCCTAACATAAAACTCACGTAAACGATCAAAGTTTACCAGGTTAGAGAGGATTTAAAGATGTTAACTTTAACAGATTATAAGCTGTCGTTAGATGCAGAAGCAGTGTCAGTACAGTTGATTTCACATCGTTTAGCAGCAGTAGTGTCTCATTTTTCTACAGCGTGATGAAAATGATGTGAAGTATCTTTAACAGTGTGTTGTGATGTGTTCGTATTACAGTGGTGGACAAGTTCTGTCACCACAAGTCCTTTTCTCTTCAGACAGGGCCTCAATATGCAGTCTTATGTGGTGATTAACTTCAAAAGGTGCTTCCACTTTGTGTTTTCTCTTGTGGTACATAGTTCCTGCTGATTCAGTCCAGTTGAGCAGCATTAACTCTCAGTCCCGGTTCGGTAAAGTCTCCTCCGCCTCTTGTTGCTTCAGTTCACGGCCTCGCAGCAGTGAATCTGTTTACTCGATGTCATAACGGGCAGCTGCTTTGCGCTTTGACTTTATTGCTCTTTGTAATTGTCAGATTTTCCTTTCTGACCGGCCCTACGGTGCACAGCTTCCACACATCACAACCAACACGCCGTCCTGCCAGCTCGGAGATATTTGCGGCAGATTGCACAGCGGGAAAACGTGAAGAGCCGAATATCATCTGTCTCCAGTGACACCAAAACAACATGCAGCATCTGAGCGTAGTTCAGCCCTTCACTGAGATTCTTGGTTGTTTTTTGCAGAAAACGCATCAGGAGGCGAAAGAAGACTGTTGTTTTGTAAAATTATGGTTAATTAGAATTAATGACATGAAATTAATTTTCATCACACAGTTGGGTGACTTCAGTTTTTTTTTTCAGTAGAAATCAGTGGTTGAATCTTTTGTCTGTATCTCTCTCCCCACTCTTCTCTTATTTTTAGTCAACTATCTGGATTTTTGAGGTTTTGACTAAATAAACTCACCACATCTCACACAGCCTGAAGATCTGTGTCAAGACTGAAACCACAATATATGGACTGTAGATTTATCCAGTTTGGTTCATGGTAGCTGACTGTGGTTGAAGTTTTTGGGTCAGTATAACTTAGTTTGCATCAACTAATATGCAGATGACACACAGCTTTCCATCACGATCTCAAACCGGTTGTGAAGGGTGACACAATCGGTGTGTGAATAGACCGCAAATGGAGACAGACTGAAAGATTAAATAACGTTTGTGAATGAGGTGAAGAAAACATCCATTCAGTGAGGAGGATGAGGAGGCTGTAACCTTCCTCACATTATCAAACCGACAGAAACGTCATGTTTCCGTGAAGTTCATTGTTTTCCAGCGTCTGAACTCATCTTGTCTTGCTTTCGTTCGTTCACATTTTCTTTCTCTGATTTCCAAAAAATTTCTCCTAAATTTGTATTCACCTGAACTATCTTTGATTTAACTCACTTACTTTCTGTTCTGCATCCTTTTCATCCAAGAATATAAAAGTCAGTCACTTTGTTTTGATCGATTTGTGGCTTCGTTGCTTCAACATTTGCTCTTCCCTTTGGTTGGTCCATCAGCCTGAAGTTGTCTCTTTCTGTGTGTCTTTCGTCCTGAGTCTATTTGCTTGAACAAAACTTGGCAGCAAAAGCTGGTAATTATCAGCTTGACTGGAATGAATATACTGTCTGTATATTGTAGATTTTTATGAGTCCTGAGGTTTATTTAAGAGTACACCTTCCCTCCCTCCCCGTGACAGGCTTTTGTTCACACAACGAGCTACAAGGCTGTAAAGTAAATGTGGAGGAGAGAGATTAATATAGTGTGGCGCCGAGCAGTCTTAAACTTTTTCAGCTCAGGATCTAATTATGATAATTTATTCCCACCCAGAGACCGGGGCTCATTAAAACATACAGGTAGCCTTGTCAAGTCAAGGTCCATCACAAACAAGCCCGTGGCCCGTTTTGGACCCGACCCGCTGCTTAATAATTGGTAAGGTATTACATTTCTACCAGTTACTTGTTAGTTCAGCCACCTCAGGATGCCGCTCTGGCCTCCGGCTCTGCTTTACAAGCCCACAGTCAAGTACGAGGGCTGATTAATGCCGAGGTTAGAGAAATCCCGGGAACACCTGCTCTCTTCGAGGAATAAACTCGACCCGGAAAATCCAGATGACAATTATGAGCCGTTATAGATCTCATCCATTACATCTGCGCTCGGACAGATTTGTGGTTAAAAGTGCGTGTGTCCTATCAGCCTGAGCCACTAAAGAGAGGCCGAGACGAGCGGCGCCTCCTCTTAATGAAAAACTGTGGATCGCCCGGCTTTCTCAAATTAAATTCAAATGCACTGCGCGGCTGCGAGTCGTAATTCAGAAAACCTTATCAGGAGCCAGTGGATGGTCCACAGAGAGACGGACTCACCAAACACGCCACAAATTCTGTTTTAATACAACAGGACTTCATGGTAAAGGCCACACCTGAAGTATTTTCACATGATGAGTTTCCTGGATTTACTCTATGTACAATATTAATACTCACATCACATTATAATACTATAATACTGGTTAAGTTTCCACTATCCAGGTCTTAATAATACCACATTATATCTGTTTATATATCTATAAGTACGAATTTGAGGCTTTACCTTAGTTTTTCTGCCAAACGGTTTCTAAAATAATTAAATGTTTAAATATTTACACATGAATACATCAGGAAATATAGTATAATAATATGATATATAACACCACAACACTCACAATTAATTTTCTTTACTGACTGATTCTGCTTTTGATACCTTAAATACATTTAACTGAAAATAGCTTTGCTTAATAATATAGATTTATATATACATTTATAGGTAATATTTTCAAAGCAGCGTTTCTTCTGGTTTTGCTGCTTTTATTTTGAGGATCTGAATTCTTCTGCACTGCCTGTTCCTGTATATGCATGATGTCTTACATTTACTGCTCACATACTAAGAATACCATCATATACATGAATATATTATTTATGTTGTTCTGCACATCACAGCTGCTTCCTCCTGCACATTTCTCTGATTTAGTCTGTAAGGTACTGCAGCTTTTTAACCTTACATCCCTGATTTCTTATTTTATTTTCATTCATTTTGTTCCAGTAGTTTTTACATCTCATCTGCGTCTGTAACATGTGAATTTCCCTTCGAGGATCAATAAAGTTTATCTCGTTTTAAGAGAGAAAAGATTTGTGGCAGTGAACAAAAGGAGAAGCAGCTCATCACACGTTTTTCTCACTAATTGTGTCACTAAAGCAGAAGTTATAAGCCGACAGGATGCAGTTCAACACGTTTCAGCACGAGTCCGCTGACAGACGCTCACGCTGACGTTCATCAGTCACTCAGATACAAAATCAAAGAGCCACACTGCTTCTGCCGAACACAATTAAAACGTGCAGCAGCGTGAGTTCGATTTTTAAACACAAAGCAGAGCTCAGGATGTCGACGACTCATCAGGTTCGTTTGCTGGTCTTTTGTTAACATCTTGTTTGTGACGCTGAAATCATTTGGGAAAAACTGTGATCATTTTAAAAACCCTATTAACACTGAGAATATGACATTATTTGTCCACTTCATCATATCTGGCTTTATCTGAGCTGTAGAGATGTTATAGTACTTTAATCACACTGTTCCTTTTGATGGATATCATCATTAATGCCGCAACATTGAATTTTTGCTGACGACACACAAATTGTGAAATAAGATCAGGCCTGAGTGGAGAGTTTAGGTGATTAATATTTATACAGAAGATGTGTGAAAGAAATAAGAGGAGAATTAGATGTTTCCTTTTCCTTTCAACATTTAGTAATGATGTTTATTTTTGTGCTGTAGCGGAGGAAAGATGCTGGAATCACCCTTCAAACGCAGACTTGCGTCACTTGCAGAAGGCAGGTGGTCGTAATATTTTTCATGCAGGGACAAACCCTCGTTATCGGCTCTGGTACAAGCGTCCTTGTTAGCGGCGTCCAGGCCCCGTGTGTGTCCGGCTCTGCTGCTGGCACGCTGTAAGAGCAGACTGAGGCAGGTGCAGATGGTGGGCTCGCCCCGCGGGTCACCCTCTGTTCCCGTCGGCTCGCCGGAGGGACTCGACAGCAAAGTTAATATAGAAACAGCAGAACTGGCGCTGACAGCAAAGTCCACACGGGAGGCTCCGTCGACGGCGAGGGGTCGGTGTGTGGGGAGTGTTAGTCCAGAAAGAAAGATGCAAATACCCATAATGCATCTACGGGGGGTTAATTGATGAGGTTTGTTGATTAATGAGTCCGTGATTACTTGGCCAGACGCTCGCTGCCCACCTGAAAACACACTCAGGACTTCATCTCCTCCAGGTTTGCAGCAGGTGATGGAGGACGCTTCCTCCGCCCACGCCTGCAGCAAACAAGCCTCATTCTTAATGCAAAATGTCAAAGATATTTATAGGCTAGTTAGCCTGATGATGCATTTCTCTCTCTTGTTTCATACTAGAGATTATCACCAGATATTAAGAGTCTTCAGTTAGCAGCAGTGCTTCAAGCTAAATGTTAACACCAGCGTGCTAATATATATAAATACTCAGTAAATCCTGCAGTTTATTTAGTTTTTTTACATGTTGGATGCAGCAGCCACTGTCACAGTTTTTTTAATGTCCCTCCTTTCTTTTAAATGTGGCTTCATATTGATGTTCCCATCAGAGACCCAACGTGGTTCTCCAGTTTAATTGATAGCGGGCACATTTGTGGTCCACTCCTGGGCCTGTTGATGGATGCCTCCACCTACTTCGCTCTGCTTTTTATAAATAGATCAGTTGGAGCGGAGTCGCTCCCCGACGTCTGAGCATCCACCTGGGACGCTCCTTATTTAACGGGGAGGAATTAGCATATTAGTGCCACTTCAGAGCCAATCCCACAACCCATCCTGCCAAGCCTTGTGCTTATTCCACAGGAGTTTTGCCAAATCTGCCAGCCAAGGAAGACACAGAGAGAGAGAGAGCGAGAGAGGGAGGAAAGAAAAAGATCAGAGAGTTTCACTTCTTCCAGCTTCACACACACACACACACACACACACCCGACGCTGCTCTTCTCTCGGTGTTTGCACGTCTCCTCCGTCAGCGTGCTCTCATTACTGTTGGAGCTGAGCAAAGAAAAGTCAGGAAGTTCCCTCCGTCAGTGAGCAGGAAGCTGCAGCGTCGTCGATGTGAGTTCAGGCCGCCGGCTCGTCCTCGCGGCGCCTGATTGGCTCACGCAGGAGAGAGAAATGTCATTACTCTTTGCGGTCGCCGCGTTCATTCATCAGTCGGGACGGTGGTAATGCAATAACTCGTCATTACGTTTGCTCTCGTCTTACAGGGAAGCAATTCATAATTCATGTTTAAGTTTTAATCTGAGAACAACTGGGCAAACTTTTGGAATGAGATTCATTCGGGAGGAAACGAGCGAAACGCTGATCGTTTGCTTTGGTTCATGATGTGTCACCGCAGAAAGCAATATTACATTCACGGCATGCATTATTCTGCCTGCAGTTCATGATTGATCTGCAAATAATGCCCATATAACCCTGTGTTATTACTGCCTCCGCTAACATTTTTATCCATCGGCTAATCAGACCATTATTCTTTTGATTAAAAGATTAAATGGTCTCTAAAATGGAATAAAATACTTTTTTAAGCCCACAGTCACATCCTCAGATGAGTTATTTTGAACAAACGACACATAAAAACAGCAAATTCTCCCACTAAGAAGGAGAAACTAGAAAGTGTTTCATGTGTTTGTTCGAATAAATGACTGGAACAAATAAGATTCATCTTCAAATCTATTTAGTGATGTCTGACTGTCTCTGAATGTTAAATTAGACTCTTCTTCTCCGTCTAACTCTTCTGTCAATCTGTCCATTTAAAACACTAATTCAGTGTCACTGAAGAAGATTTAACTCACTAACTTTACAACACTGATGTGAAATAAATATATTTCATATTCACATGTTTGTTTAATGAAGGTTATTCACCTTTAATATGTATAATATAAATATGTGATTTAACCAGTGATGGTGAATATTCACATTTCCAATGAAGTCTGAACCATTTTATTGGAGCTTAAAGTGCAAAATCAGAATATTTCTTTGAGCTCTGAGCTCCTGCAGTCTGATTTCTTTGTGCTTTCACAGGATGATGTGAATTATTTTTCACCACGTGTTCCTCCACCTTTATCAAATTACAGCAACACTATGTTTGTTCAGACGTTGTTCAAACTCTTAAATGACCTTCAGGGTAACTGAACTGCTCTTTAATGAGGCCCATCGTCAATAAATTGCCAATAAATTGCCAATATACCTCTAATATCTTCCAGTGTTATTAATATCGCTCGTGTCCATTCAGACATTCAGACAGCTGCTCCGGTCGTCTGTATCCTGATAAAGTCAGTTCAGAGTTCGTCTTTACGGCTTCTTTATGCTCTGTAGGTATAAAAGAGCAGATGCCGTGTTATCGTTTGTCCCCACCGGCGCCGTCTGCAGTCTGACAGCGGCGTAAAAACGAGGTCGTATCTGAGAGTTCGCTCCTGTCTGCGGCTTTATGTCCCAGCCAGGCTCTAATATAAAGGGAGCTTGTTAGGCAAGAGGCCCGTCTCTGAGCGGCGTCTTCATTAGCCAAATGTCGGGCTGCGTTTCCGTCTATCTGTGTTTGTGCCTGTCTCTCTGTATCTGCCCATCTCCTCGCCTGTCTCCCGCTCGGGGCCCCGCAGACACTCGCTGGATGATTGGCCATTTAATATTTAATCTGTCTGCCTCAAACTTTGGCAGAGCTGCCACTGTTGTCTCTCTGCAGCGCGGGCCCTCTGCCACGGCCTTCACAGCGAGCGGGAGCATAAAGAAGGACGAGGCCGTAAAGAGGGCGCCGCTTTTATTCTGCACTTGGCTCGGCCCAGAGTCGGCAGAAAAAACTTCACCAACTTCACAGTTTTTCTGATAGAGAATCAAATCCCATCTCTGCAGGAGTTTTTCTTCACATTTTTGTTCACTCTGAGTGTTTTAACCAATAATTCAGAGCTGTTTTCACTGCAGTCGTGACTGTAAGATTAAACGTTCATAAAGAAAAGCAGCTCAGGAGTTGTTCGGGTACTTTGTGAAAATTAAAGAAAGCTCACAGACTAAATGAAGAAATTAGTCAGCTAATAAAGTCTCAGATTAAGTCAAACTGTTGGTTTCTGTGCTGGTCAATTAACTCCCACAGTCCTTCAGCCTGAGTTGATATCTGTTTCCTCGGCTTTGTGTTTGCTGAAAATGCTCCGGAGTGTGAAAGCTTTAGATGTGAGCGCACTATTTTGACAACCAAAGAATAAGATAAAAAGCCTTCGTTTCTAACCTGTAACGCAGACGGAGTCGAGCATCAAAGCGGGATGAGTCACCGCTTCTCCAGCCTCTATTACGAACAGCGAGAAAGAGCTTTTGTGTGTTTGTGTTGCTCCTTTTGATTCCCTCTCTGTGATTTCATGCACAGTTTAGCTGTCTCGCCTCCCAGCGGAGCTGCTTTACAGGACAACTACGTTCAAGAAGTGAAGTCGCAGGTTGGAAACGGCGTCTCATCGTTTAGAGAGGATCTTTTCGGGGAAATCTCCAGAGGCAAAAACAAAAGCTTGTTCTTCACTTCCCTCCATCATCTTTGTTGTCCCCCTCTCCCTCCCTCTGTTTTATCTGCTCATTATACCCACCTGTTTCTCTGCGCTTCAGCCTGCAGAGCCCTGAGACTCAGAGGCGTTCAGCAGGTGTTCAACATATTGAACGCCGAGCGCAGTGAAAGTGAATCGAGCGGCCTGATCGGAGAGGAAACCCGGCAGGGGACTCGTATGAACGAGCGCATGAAAAAAGCGTCAGCGTGCAATTATGTGAGGCGGTAAAAGCTTCTCTTACCACGTTTGCTCAGCGGGCAGCCGTTTGCATTTCTTTTTACACGTCTTAATAAGTGGAAAATGGCCGTGACGCAGAAGTTTGATTGAGCTCAAAGGCCTCTCACTGACACAGCAGGTGTAACAGACTCTTTCATTGACCAAAAACTAGGACAGAAGCGACGCTGTTTTTAAAGTGTGATCCGCTCTGAATTTACCTGACCCGTTTCTGCAGGAGTCAAACGAGCGGACGTGTGAATGAATTTCACTGGAGCTGTTAAAAGTGTTGGAGGTGGCTCCGTTTGGGAGGCTGCGGTAATGATGTTTTCATTAGATCCTCATAAACGTGATCAAGCTCTCAGGAGAGTACACGTTTCTTTTACCGGGCCTCCATAAATCTTCGTTTATGTGGCCGCGCTGTAAACCGCCCTGATGGCTCACTCTGACGGGCAAATACGGCACATATGGCGAGAATAACTCTCCGTAATCAATTTAACTCACCTGCTGTCACGCAGTTCAGAGTGTGAGAGTGTGTGTGAGAGTGTGAGAGTGTGTGTGAGTGTGAGCATTTTAGCAAATAGCAACATACATTTCTGTTCATCCAGCAGGTAGATTATACTGTCTCCCTGTTAGCAGTATTAGTAGTTTCAGTAACTGCATGTATTACGAGTAAAAGTGCCCTCAAAATTTGAAGCTGCTGATCTGCATCCTAAAGGCCTTTTTCTGAACAAGAGACTCTCAAGTTTCCTGTTTCTTCTTCTCCTCA
>JBAJHX010000096.1:1528776-1546047 GCA_037176925.1 Amniataba percoides
TGTGCTGATGAAGAAAACAACGTGTTTCTAACGTGTGTGTGAAATGAAGCTTTACGTTAACGTCACGTCTGCCGGTCGGCTGCCTTTTTATCGCCGTCATTTGTTCGATATCACAGAAAGCGTCTCTGTCGCGCTTCCTCTCACCGCTCTCTGTGTTTGGACGTTTCCTAATTTGCCTCTAAATGCTGCGAAGTGCGTTATGCAAATGCAAATTTGATGTCCTGCTGCCGGCTCTCGTTCGTCCTCTCAGAGCAAAGCGTCTCTAACTTATTCTGCACGATGTTTCTACACATTTCTGCTCCTCGCTCGCGTTAAATTGCACCATTTCAGCGAGAAGGATCCACTTTCTGGATCGACTCTTTATCTCGCTTTAATCCAATCAGCTGCTTTAAATTATGATTCAAACACGAGTCCCAAATCAGATCATCTCATCTAAAATCATTTCCTGCTGCGTTCAGTCAGATTAAACTCAATCTTCAAGCTTTTGTGAACATTTTTAATCTGAAGCCTTTTTCTGCAACATTAAATATCAAATTTAACAAAATAAGTAAAATCAAGTCATAATATGCTGTTTCCTGCAGCTGCTTCACAATAAAAGCCACCTTGTGTTGGGCTAGTTTAACTGTTAATCATATAAATATGTTGTTAATGAATCTCTCACCACACTTATATAATATAAATAAATAAATAAAATATTCTCTTTTTTACGTAAGACTCTCTCTTGGGTTATCCCTTCACCTTTTTCCTGTCAAAGTAAAAGCCTTTTTTTTTGTTCGACTGATTCTCCTCATTTATTTTGAAAGAGTTTTTAATGTCTTCCAGAAAGTACATCAGAGGGGAAGTTTTAAGTGCTTTCCGACCAAACTGATGCTGTCGAGGATTCGTTTCTGTCTGTGTCGGCGCGGCGGCGCTGACACAAACACGGAGCGACACTTCCACTTTCTCCGCCGTGACTTTCGACCAAACTCTCCTTTTGTGTTGTTTCTTTCCCCGCCACACTAAAAGCATCTCTTCCCTTTTGGCTCGGGGAGAAGATAAAGAGGAAGGACTGGAGGTCAGAGGTCAGCTCTCCCTCGGGACCAGTTTTTCCTGCTCTGAAGTCGACGGTCAGACTTTCCCTCCTCGACCTGTTTTAAAGGTTTAAACGGCTTCGCTCCGTCCTACCTGAGTTTTTGAAGCTTGTGAACCTCGTCCACACCTTTCTGCTTCAAAATTCACTTTGCTTTCCAGAAAAACCGACAAAAACAGCATCAGACATGCAGTTGTTTTTTTTTTAAATGTGTGACTCATCTCGGGTGAAACTTTTAATGAAAAGATTTTTTTTTGTAGAAATCTCTTTAAAAAACGAACTAAATTTAAACTGCTCTGTTTTCTCAGTGAAGACGAGGCTTCATTTCACAAATGGAGATATTTCAGAGACAAAATGACACCAAAGATAATTAAATCCGTATTTTTTAATAACAGCTCTTCTCTGGCAGCACTGATGGTAAAATAAGTATGTTGAATATTTCTTTTACTAACGTCCGACTGACCTGATTATTATTTGTTGATTTGATGAATCAGACGATGATTCATGATTCTTGATGAGGGAGTTTTATTTTTTTCTTTAATTTAATATTTTGTTTAATCAATGATATTCCAGTATTATATATTTATTGCATTTTAATGGAGCAGATTCTGTGATTTTCCTCCTGGCTTGTGGGTTAAAAGCCTGGCGGCCGGTCGGCGCAGACTGATGAGGTTGTGATAAGCTCCTCTGGATCGACACTGTTCGCGTCCAGCAGTCGTTGTGACCGTTCAGCCTTGACGACTCGCTGGCAGCTCCTCACGCTGCGACCTTGCTGGTTTTGACACTCGCCGCCATAACTCGAACTCCTCGCTGGTCAGAGTGGAATGAGGCCATAACTCAGTCATAACACACACACACACACACACACACAGGCGCACACTTTAAGCGAAGAATGATCACCTGGATCAATATTTAGTCGTGGGTAATACAGATAAATCCCGCGGTCGGCTGCGAGCGGCAGAGGAGGCCGTTAGTCGTGGAGGCAGCTGCTCTTCAGTGAGCGACGGCAACACGACGTCTCCAGAAGGACGTCATAAAGAGGATTTCTGATTCATGACGCTCGCTGGAAGTCTGTGAGGCTTTCAGGCCGTTAAATCTTCTCCAGTAAACTGGTTTCTAAAAGGTTTCTGTGAGGAAGGAAAACCTGATTTCTTCGGCTTGGACAGAAAAAACAGGTTTCTGCATGTGCAGGACGAATGAAATGTGCAGGTGAAACTAACACAGAGCAGCCTCTAGGTAACAAAAACTAAATGTAAAATGTTTAATAATGTAGAAGAATAAATAAATAGATAAATGTTATGACGCTCCATTTTTGTTATTAGTAGGCTTTTCATGTGAAAAGTCCACAGGAAGTGCTGAGTTTATCTTGAAGAGTTCAAAAGCTCAGTTTAATCAGAGTTTAAAGTATTTCTGTTGTTTAAAAATCTAAAATAAGAAGCCTGTAATCCAGATGTAGATGTTTTTTGCCTCCTCACGTCACAACGACAAAAACAACAACAAAAACAACAAAAACAACAACAAAAACAACGACAACAAAAACAACAACAAAAACAACAACAAAAACAACAAAAACAACAAAAACAACGACAACAAAAACAACAACAAAAACAACAAACATCATCTTCACGGTCTCTGCTCGCTCAGTTTGATCTGAAAATCTCACTGCTCGTCTTTTTAAGATTCTCACAGTTTTCTGAAGTCTTTGCTGTGGAAAACTCTTTTAAACTCACTTTTAAAAACAGATTTTCTCTGAACTGATGAAATTTGATGTCAGTGGTTTTGTTTTTTAGCTTTTATGCTTTGGACCTTAAATTCCTCATTTTCTCTTTTAACTCCACAAACGTGTTTCTTAAAGCGTGGACGGTGTTTCGGTTCGTCTCTGCTCTGTGGAGACGAACCTGCAGCGTCTCCTGTTTGTCTGACGCAGTTTCTGCGACGTCGTCGTGATGGATGGACGGCAGAAATCCAATATGTGATGTCGGGGGGGGGACATGCTTCTTTAGATATACTCAGTCTGAGTGGACATGACAGCTCAGCACAGCACTGATCACCCTGATGGATTCCTCATGCTCCAGAGGAGATTACAGGCTGATCAATAGCTGTGTGTGTGTGTGTGTGTGTGTGTGTGTGTGTGTGTGTGTGTGTGTGTGTGTGTGTGTGTGTGTGTGCAGTCGTCTGTCTGAGCGAGGCGACCTGACGTCTGAGCTCACGTGTCCGAGCAGGAGAGGCACAAACACTTTATTCAGACAGAAACAGGAAGTGTGCTGCTGAGATTTAAACGTTTGAGGTCATTTTTCATCTTTTCATCAGATCTGAAGACGAAGACTGAAACAGGATCTGAAGTTAGGGACCGTCTCAAAATACACTCTGAGATTTAAAGTTTAAGCTTTCAAAAGCCTTTCAGCGATACTTCAGACTTTACTTTCCTCCCACGATTTAAACACCCTGCGTGAACAGAGTTATTAGATTTATTAATCCTCTAGATTTCATGACATGAGCACATTTATATTCTTTCGTATTTGTCACTCTTGAGCTCCTTCAACAAATAAAGTTTTATCTTTTCTCTTATTTATATGTCATCACTTCTCAGGTTGAACCTGCAGTGTCAAGTTTATCGTTGTTATAAAATAAATCAGACATTTGAAAGAAATCAGATCCTGACGTCATTTAGATTTCATTTACATTCGTTTTCAGCAGGTATCTTGTTGGCAGCAAAACTTGAAGAGAACAAACAGCAGCAGAAAACACTTTAATGCAAATTAAAGTGGACAAGATGATTTCTTACTTCATTACGAATGTTCCCCTTCAGTTCAGCAGATGAACGACTTTTATTCGGTGCAGAAAAGATTCAAAGTAGTTTTAGTTTCTTTCCAGTTAAACTCAGAGACGAAGCTTTTTATCAGCAGAAACTTTTCTTCCTCAAATCTCCGACTTTTTCATCGGACTGTTTTATTTTAATCGGGTAATTTAACCACCAGTCTGGACGGCAGTGAAGCTCTCTGCTTTTTAGATGTTGTCGTTTTTTTTAACTCATGCAGCACGGCCCAAAAGAGGCTGCCTTTCTGATTGATTGATTGATTGATTGATTGATTGATTATTAGCCTTACAGGTAAACACAAAGACATGATTTGACCAAGACACGTTTTTAAAATCAGTTTATTTTTCTCTCAGCTGTGAGTCGGGAGCATCGTCTCTCACTCACCAAGACTTTTATGCAAATCGATATCTGTAGCATGAGCGAGCCCTCAAAAATGCATAAAAGTAAAGTAAATAGCCTCCTTCAGCTCCGACTGCAGTCGGTCCAAATTGGTCTCGCAAGACTAATCTAGCAAAGATCCCAAAGTTTGCTTTTTTAAGTGCGCTGTTCTCTGGTGTGATTTGTGATTCCAGTATTGAAAAACCTTCCTGCGTTTTATCTGACTTCAGCCTCGCTGAGCCGACGTGGAACGACCCCCACAGATAAGATGGCATTATTCAGGACGAGCTTATTGATCCGTCACAGGAAAACTCAGGTGTGTCTGCAGCACCAGGACAGAGAAATAAATACAGATACAGATAACATAAGATTTTATTATCCTGCACAAAGATTACACGGAGAAGTGACCGGCTGCTTCAAACAAAGCTCACAAATGTTTTGTAACGAGAGACGTGAAAACAGAATCGTTTCAGACTAAACTAACTAAACTGAATTCAGTCAGTTTAAAAGTTACGATGCTCCCGACTGACTGGGACCAAACAATGTGACTGAACAGAAAAAAAACACTTCACAGTAAAATATAGGAAGTTTACGTTCAGAGTGTTTGTCAGTATCTTTCTTTAATGCTGCTATCATCTTTATATATTAAGAACGTGTAAATTAAATGAATGAAAGATTCATTTCCAGCCTAGCTGTTGATGCTGGTGTTGCATTGTGGGTAACGTAGTCGTTAAGTTTATTCAGGAAGAAGACTGCAGAATAAAAACTATAATCTGTATCTGCTGCAGAGAGCAGACAGATTGTTACTGATTTAAGTATTTATATTTTATTGTATTTACCCCTGGACGCTGTGTGTACTCAGGATAAGCGGGTTAGAAAATGGATGGATGGATTATTAACCTTCCTCCTCCATGTTGTGTCTGACTCCTCACACACCGCAGAGACTCATAGCTCACAATCCCTGAATGTTTTTATATGATGACAGAGACAAGGCATGTCTGAATTTTCTTTTTCAGTATAATTTAGCATGAAACACGTTCACGTTTTCGGAAAGGTGATTTAGCCTCGATGCAGCGAGGTGTAGATTTAGATAGAAACAGTATAAATCTGAGAGCTCGGGGATGTTTCCGCGGTATTGACCACTGCATAGCCAATGCCAGATGTTTTATTCATCAGCTGGATAAAATGTGGGAGCCTTTCCTCATACACACATTTGATCCAGCACGCTCCAGCTTTTCAAATGAATTTGAGATGAGGAGTCACGGCGATATTTTACGAAGGCCTGCATGGACTTTTAACTGATGGACTGAATATCCCATCTTCTTTGTCCTTGGCCTTCACGAAGCCAAATGATTTGGAGGCGTGTGCATACATCAGCGCCATCACCGAGACCTGATTGGCTGAATTTTGACATCTAATCTGGCGTGTTTATAAAAGAGCGGATCTGCAGTTTTCAGTCTTAAACCTCAGAAATCATCTCTCAGAGTTTAAGAGACCTGATTCGTCACGCAGAGCTGACGAAGACGCTGATGAACCTGCAGCTTCATCGCTTCAGCTCACTGTTTATCTTCCTGTTTCAGGGCAGCTTTTCAGAATAAAAGCCACAGCGTTCGGCCTGTTTGAGCCTCAAACAGCAGACAGACTCGCTCAGAGAGCAGCTGCTGAACATTGAGCTGCTAAACAGACAGATTTCCCTTCAGGAGGTGGAGGAGACCAAACGCAGGGCTAAAAGAGAGACAGCGTAAGATGAGATTTATTTCCTGCAGTATAATTTACATCAATATACAACATGAAGAATAATATTATTTATTTATTCAGTACGACTTCACTTAACGTGCAATATTTTCTCTGTATATATTGTTCACATTTTCCTCCTCTTTAAATTGTATAATGATTGTCTTATCCCTTTTATTTATTGTTCTTCTGAGTGAAAAAAAGAGGACAAACATCAGTTATTGCATGTTTTAGTAAAAAAACAACAGCACTGTGCTGTTACTGTTGATTTATTCTGTATTTCCTGTCGTCCTTCCTGCCAGATGGATCCTCCTCTTCCTGATGGTTTCTTCCACTTTTTCCCAGTAATGAGAGTTTTTCTCTCTCCTGTCGCGTGTCTGAGGACAAACGAACACTGTGATAATATAAATAAAAGTCACTCTGTGCTTTTATTGTCGTTTCCTTGCAGTACATTTTGAAGCGGCGCAGCATTTGTTGTCTTTGCCTCACGCTGACTCTGTTAAAGCAGCTGTGAGCACATACATCAGCTCGTAATGATGAGAAGTATCCGCCGTCGCAAACATTTATTCCCCCCGAACGCTGCGACCGCTCCTGAAGCTCGGTGATGAGCTAATACATCAGCAGGCACTGAAGGACCTAATTAAGGGAGGTTGTCTATCAACTTAATGTTTGTCTCTCACTTCACTGCGAGCGGCACAAGGGCTGTAAATTTCCGTCTTTCCTGCATTAACAGATGAGATGTTCAGCAGCGGAGAAATAAGCTTCAGTATCTGCTCGGATGATAAAACCTGTGGTACAATAAGGTCTTCATGAGTGTGTTTTACAGTAAATGTCACCAACAAACGATGGATGATGAGGAATTTTTGAATATTTTGAGGTTACGATGACGACTCCAACTAAGAAAAGCAGCTTGTTTTTCTTTATACCAGCAGCTGCTGTGAAAAATGCAATACAAATGCAGTTTGTTGTTTCTGCGTCTCATCGTGAATCAGGCAGATCTTCCGCTGACGTTGTTTGAGGGTGCAGCTTTTCAAAATAAAATGCTGGGAATAATATACTTGACCGATCAGAAATGTCGCTGTACTTTTGAAAAGTACGACCCCCCCCGAGCTGGGATGTAAAGTTACTGTGAGTTTGCTGTTTGAGTTGATCAGATTCAGTCTTTGTAAAACATTTCATCACCACATCGTTGTGACTTTATTTCTGCTTAACTAATTATATAATAATAATAAATAATAATAATTAAAATCCTTCTGCTGTTTCCTTTGAACAGAGACATTTAAAAATGTGTTTTTGCAGGATAAATTCAACCTTTTCATCTTCTAACTTTATGAGAGGTTTGAAAGCTCTTTTTCAGTAAAATGCATCAAAGACAAACTCAGATAAAAAGAGAAATCAGATAAAACACCAGTGAGAACAGAAAATAAAACTGATGTAGGTTAAAAAATACGCTGAGAACTGAAAAAGGATCAAATATTTGATTGAGTTAACGAAGTGCGTTTGTTCATTAGTTTCTTTCTGACGGCAGAATATTCTGAGTTTTAGTCGGTCAGCAGTTTGAGGTTTTAGTGTCTGACAGCGTCTGATCAGAGGCGAGATGCAGCGTCCTGTTGATGAAGATGAAGATGAAGATGCTCTGCAGAAATATTTCCTGGACTGCAGCAGAATACCAATTCAGGTTTTTTTAGACATCATCCCAACCAGGAAATGCTCTTTCTTTTCTTTGAATTTAAGAAAATAAAGGAAATTTTACGTTCTTCATGTTGTATTTAAAACCTGAAAGAAGAAAAATCCTTAAGACAGACGTGACTGGAATATAAATGATTATTCAGAGGATGTTCGTACAACTTTACCTCAGATATCACCGTGCTGCAGAGGGAGGAATAAAGCAGAAAGATGGAGGAGAGGAAGAATAAACCGACCGTCCTCACTGTTTTTAAGAAGGAAGCGACATGAAAGAGGGCAGGAGGGAAGGACGGAGTCGGCTTTAAATAATTCAGAAGGACAACAGAAAGAGAGAAAACAGGAGAGAGAAGTCAAATAAAAAAGTGCCGTTTGCTAAAAGAAGATGACTCCGGTGTTTGTTTGTCTCACATCTCTGCGTTTAGCGATGAAACGCTGGACTAACGGTGGAGACGTATTAACCTCTGAACGCAGGAAACGAGACGCTGAGGTCACAAGGTCGCACTCAAACCTTCCTCGAGTTTCTCCTCTTTAAATCTGCACCACACGACGAGTCTCAGAAACAAAGACTTTTTTTTCTTTTTATTGAAACGTTTCATATTTCAGTATACAACTGGTACACAACAGTAATTTATCTTATTCCAAAAGATCCTTAGAATAATCTGTGAATAATCTGTGAAGCTCTTCCTCTGGCTTTCTCACTTTCACCCCCTCCTTCTGTAATTCAAAGGATAAAAATGAATTATAACTCCTGCCTATTCCTAAAAACCAACATATTTATATCCAGAACATACACATGACTTACTGACTGACGTAGATTTGAACCATTTAAACTGAAAAATGTCCCAACGTTTCCATTTTACCAAAGACAGTAAAAGAAAAAACACAAAAAGAAAAAACAAAAACAAAACTAGGAGAAACCTGGGCGTCTCCTGTAAGTCCTCGGAGGACTTTATACGTCAAAGTTTACACGTCTCCTGTTGGTCAGCAGGTCACAACAGAAATAATGATTTATTTGAATGTTATTGACTCTGTGGGACTGTTTTCTGTTTCATCAGCAGATCATGAACAGACGTCTTTAAACTCGCAGCTCTTTAGATTGTAATTTAAATGCTTCTAATGCCATTTGATTTTTATTTACATTTATTTTAATGTTTTTTTTTCCAGATTTCTGAACAAAAGTCCTTTAAAAGTGAAAATATTCTACATTTTCTGACCTTTATTGTGACACATGGCCGCTGGTTTACTTCCCTCAGAGTTAACGGGAGGTTCAGGATTAATCCTGCGTGTGATGTCGGAGACAACAAATTCATTTTTCGGCTCAAAATGTTCAGACTGTTTTAAGTTTTCAATTATGGATCAGTAGAAATGTATTCTGCCAAAGAGGACTGAGGGAGTGAAGAAGAAGCTGCACACTTCTTTGTACAGTTGAGTGACATTTATTGAAACCGTCCCAGCCTGCAGCTCTCGCAGCCTTTTTCTCGCACTTTTAAGAAGCAGAAAAGTCGGCGGTTGCGTGAAATGTCAGACTGCAGAGAGAGAGAGCGGCTCTTTCTTCTGCTCTGCTCCATTTTCTCTCTTTTGGCTTCTTCAATTGCAGCAACTTTACTTTCAACCTTTTGGAGGAACCAGCAGAAAAACTTTTAAGGATGTTTCTGAAAGGTTAAAGTCATCGGCCGTAAAATCACTGAATAACCTGTTTCTTGCTTCTTTGTGTGTGTGTGTGTGTGTGTGTGTGTGTGTGTGTGTGTGTGTGTGTGTGTGTGTGTGTGTGTGTGCAGAGTCACAGGAAACACGTGTGTGTTAATAATCTGTTGTGTCTCTTCAGGTGGGATCTGCATCGCTCAGTCTCTGAAGATCCCTCACGACCACAAAGCCTCCGACTTTGATAAAATCATCCGCCTGCTGCTGGACACTCGGCACGCGCGGGCGGTCATCCTGTTCGCCTACGATGAGGACATCAGGTGACTGTCACACACACCTGGACACCTGACACACACACATATATGTATGCATGTTATTTTAAGAACAAAATTCACCTTTCAATACAACAACAAAAACTTTTTTTTCTGTTCCACCTTCTGACCAGCATGCAGCATCTGTTGTGACTGTTTTTTACTTTATTTTTGGATTATTTAGCCAAACTAAGATAAAGTGTGAACTGTAAGAATCCACTTTAACTGACATAACAATGTTCTTATTTACTGTTCGTGATAAATCCTGCATGTTTTATACTGATAACTATAAATTTGGACTCTTTTAAGATCAAATTTGAGCTTTTTGCATTAAAACAGCCTCAAAATAACAACAGAATTTATTTTGAATGAACAGAAATAGTAGAAAATAAAATGAAAGCAGTTACGTTTTCGGCCGTGATAACTTTTATTCACTGCTCACAGTAAACATGGCCGCCGTCACATGATCACGCCACATGATGCCGTGTGTTTCAGGGGCATCCTGAACGCCAGTAAGCGAGCAGACCAGGTGGGTCACTTCCTGTGGATCGGCTCGGACAGCTGGGGGGCGAAGAACAGCCCGATCCACCAGCTGGAGGACGCCGCCGTCGGCGCCGTCACCATCCTGCAGAAAAGAGCCACCATCAGCGGTAGGTTCATTTCCTCTGCTGACTCTGACTCGTTCTCATCTTTCATTCCTCCGCCTGCTGAGAAACTCCGTCATCAGTGAGGACATTCGCTCGCTCCCTTTTCTCGGTTCTCCTGTGACACCAAATTGCTCAGGACTCTTTTGATGATGATTATATATCATCATCATCCCGTCTCTCTCTGCCGCACCATCAGCAGAGAGAGACGAGGGGACGTTTTTTAACTTTCACTCCGAGGAGAAAGAAGAAAGTTCCCCTTCATCCTTCAGCGTCCTCAGACTCAGTGTGCTGCACATTTTTTTACATGAAACTTAATGTTAGTGATGTTTAAACGAGGCTCAGCAAAGCAGAAGACGAAGAAGAAGAAAAAGAGAGAGAGGCAGAAATAATAAAGTTCATCTGCAATCTGTTAAAGTCTGAGAGAAGTGATCAATAAATGTGGCAAATTTAAAGTTTTCTTTTTAGAGACGCAGGTCGAATCATCTGAAGCTTCACATTTTTAGGTGTTGTGTCTCCTAAAATGTCAAATTATCCTTTAATGTTTGCACGTGATAGCACCCCCGTGACCCTGAATGCAGGATGAAGCGGGTTAGAAAATGGATGGATGGATGTTTGCACGTGTTTTGAACAGAAAGGCCGTCCTGAAGCACGAACAGCTGATCAGAGAGAGCGTTTGGTATCACGGCACGTTGAGTAACTACAGACAGCTCAGACAGAGACGTCGACAAGAGGAAACACGACTGCGTTTGTTGTGCCAGTTCTGCTAAAATGAAGATTTTCACTTCAAATGAAATATGAATCCTTTGTTCTTTTTTCTCTTTCTGCATAACAACTATGACGGCGACGTTTTTCACAGGAAGAACAGATCAGATTTTCTCCTCCTGCACACATTTAAAAACATTTTAAATAGATAGATAGATGATAGATAGAGAGACTTTCTGGCCTTTTCTTCACCTCGCAGACATTTTTCACAGCGCGACCTTGATCTCACTAATAAACATCGTCCCCTTCGATGAGGCTCGTTTTTCACAAACGTTTTATGGAAATGGGCGTTTTCAGGGCATAAAGACGCAGGAGAGGACTCGAGCCGTGACGGGCAGTCTGACAAAGAGCAGGTGAGACTTTATGAAGAGTCAGGACCAGATTCACCTGTTGGGCTCGTTTTACTGCTCCCACTCTGGTTTCCTTCTCCACAATATTACCTGATCAAACACAGTCTGCAAAGTGTTTCCGCTCTTATTATCTACACACAGTTTGGTGAGTTTTAGTTTGTTTGCAGAGTTAAATTTGGGGTTTTTGTCATGGAGTCTGGTGGCCGACGTCCCCGTTCGTTCCTGTCTGAGGTGTCGGTGCTGCAGAGGGACAGTGAAAGTCGAACCTTTAAAAACAGCAGCTTGTTTCTGTTATTTGGCTTGAAGTGTCGGGCGGTGATTTAAATAAAGAACAGACAGACATATTTGGGACTTGAAACAGTCGCCCAGCTTGATCAAAGATTAAAGAGAGTCAGTGAGTTTGTACCGAATCAGCTCAGTGTCAGTCTGTTAAATCACAAAGCAACATGTTGGGACGAAGGACAAACTGCTCATTTATCAAGACTTCAGTTCAATTCACACATCAAAATCAATCACAAAAAATCACTTTAAATTCTGTCATAAATATCTCCAGAGAGCTGAAGAGGTCTCGTTTCTCTCTGTTGTCTTCTCAGACCTCAGAAAACAGATCCAGCCTGAGTTTGTCATGAAGATGCAAATTAGAGACGAGGAGAGAGAAAAATGGAAAAAATGAGGCGCAGAATGAAAGTTTGAGTGAGAAACACGAGAACAAGAGAAAGAGAAGAAAGGATCAAAGATGTAGTGAGGAAGAAACAGCAGAAGGAGAAAGAGGAGAAACGAGGCAGGATGGAGGAAGAGGACCTGCTGAGTCTGCAGAGAGTCAAACACGCCGCTAATCCTCAAATCTGAGCCGGTTAACGTCAGAAACCACCGAACCGACCGACCCCACGGCCAAAAACAGAGTTAACGCCTTATTACAGCAGTGCTTTTTTAATACCAACAAAACCCCGCCAAATTAAAAGCACGACAGCTCATCTACTCATCAGTCAGTTTGATCATTAAATATTATTCAGAGATCGACGTTTGCAGATATTAAAATATTTCTTCACATCAACGATCTTTATCATCTGCAAAGATCCACGTAGAGTCAGACTGACAAAAACACGGCCAGATGTTCAACGTTTTTCCATCTTTACTTTGTTGGACATGAAAACAAAAAGTCTGTTTTACCCTTCAGATGAAATAAAAATAAAAGTAAAAGCTTCGGAGCTTCTGTTTGATGGACACTTCCTGACTCGATGCTAAGCTAAGCTAACTGTTGAGCTAACCCTCTCACGGCTTCGTCCGACTCATCCAGGACTTTAAACTAAAAATTAAAAAGCTCCACGTTTTCCTTTTTCGTCTGCAGCTCGGTGAGAGAAAATGTGCGGCTGGTTGTGTTTGCATGCAGAGGAAATGCAGTTCAGTGAGCGATGTCTGCCCCCACACCCCCCCCACGCTCCATCCTCTTTGTCTGAAACAGAGCCGGTGGGTTCGGTGTGCCCATGTGCACGCCGGAGATAGCAGGATGTGGATTTTAATCTGCCTCTATGTTTAAAACATGATCAGTATCCGCCAAGATGGATGTCCTCCTGCACACGTTCGCCCGAGAAGACAGGAAGTGACTGCGAGCTCGCGGTTTGCACGGAGACTCTTTAAATGTTCAGCTAAACGCGGGCAGCTTTTCACAGCCGAGGACCCGACAGACTTCATATTCCTCCGCTCGGGACGTTTCATTTCACTCTAAATGCTCTCGGTTCGTCGTGCGGTCGGCCAGCTGTTTCTGTGCTGATCAGGAAAAAGAAATATTTATGTGCAGAGGACAAATGACAAAGTCTGTACAGTAATCTCATGCTAATTCCCCAAAGGAGACACATTACGGCCCAAAATAATTTGCATTCAGGGAGCGTCGGAGGCGCCGTAAACCACACGACTCTGCAAAGAGTCTGCAGGAGAGATCGAGGGAGGAAGTGATCAGACGTGATCCTGAATGTTGTTTTAAAGTGATGAGAGCTTTTCTCCATCTGTGTAAAAGAGAGAAAATCAGCTTCATTTTGGAGCAAGCAGATTATTTCTGCTGCGTGAATCAACAATCACAATAATCTGAATGATCAAAGTGCCGGTGACGGTTTCTGTGGCCTCACCTTCCCCGTGTGGCCCCGTGTGGCCCCGTGTGGCTGTTTCCTGCAGTGCTCGTCACTAACTGAGCAGAGATGCTGTGGCAGCCTGTCGCTCTGGATCCTTGTGGCGTCGGTGGAGACCGAAACACTAATCTGACAAACGGCAAAGAGACGAGAGGAGGAGACGCTCAGCCGCTGACACTGATCACGCTAAACATCCCCTCTGCTACTTCACTCCAAACTTCTTCTTCTCTTTACGTCTTTTTCAATCAGTCTCTCTTTCTCTCTGTCACTTGTTCATCTACGCTCGCTCGGCTCCTCTTCAGGCGCTTCAAATAATAATAATAAGTGTTGATCTCCATACACAATCACACTTTACTAAAATATAAAATAAAAACTTTACAAGTAGCTGCTTTCATTCATTACATAATCATAATGTCAGTTTATTATTGATTGATTATTGGTGAGTATCCTCTCAGTGTGATTTCACTCTGACGTCGTGAAGCTGAAGGTGTTTTGTTCCCGCTCGCTCTGAAAGCCTCAGGTGAAGCTTTTTTCTTGTGTTTTGTGCTCCGATGTGTCTCCTCGAACATCCCGTGTGAAAACTCACCTCACGAGCCCGTTTCCTTCTCAGACTGAGGATTAGTCTTATCTTAAATAAGGGCATTAATCTACTTTCCCCCGTGTTTTCCCACTCAGGGCAGCTAAATAAGGCCAGTAATTGACTTTTTCCTCTTGTTTACTGGCTGCGTCCCCAGCAGCGCTGTTGGCTGTTACTCCAGCCGCTGGCAGCCGGTTTTCATTTTGGCCATTAGGCCGAGCTCGGCTCCAGCTTCAGCTGTGACCCCTGTGACCTCTGTGCGTTTGGTGACTTGTTGTTTTGAAGTTTTTGGGCTTTTTTTGTGCTGCACAGAAGATCTGAGTCCTCCCAGGAGACATCTGGAGTCCCGAAGCACAGACAGTGTCAGCAAATCATTTAACATCCTCACACACGGTGGTGTGTGTGCACACGTGACACACATGAACATCAAACACATCGTCAGATTCACACTTCAGCTTCAGCATCCGAAGTCATCATGCTTGTTTCCACGGTTACCGTGTCAACAGGTTTCATGATGCCTGAGGACTAAAAACAAAGTTGGGCAGTAAAGCATTACTCAGTTACATGTTAGAGTAATGTGATTACTTTTCACAGCTACTAAGGCTCGAGATGTGGCTGTTGGTTTGTTTACTGGGAGAATCAGTGATTAATGATCACTGTGTTTTTTATACAGATAGATATGCCGATGCATCTCTTCCCTCACGTCGTGTGTTTGCTGAAGTTCAGCACACATCCAGCAGTGTTAGCGTGGCACAAACGATGTGTGTTTGCACAGCACATATTTTCCCTGTGTGCTTAAAATGAACTGTGACCTGCGGCCTGAGCTTCCTCATACAGCCGCCTCCCTCCGGAGAACAAAGCAGCAGCTCTGCTGCGACACGGGGAGGCGGCCGTGGGCGGAAACGTCTCCACCGGATCTTTCATTAGCATCCCGCTACGAGGAGAAATCTCCCAGGTGTTTCAGCGTGTGTTCGCTCACGTCCTCCGCATCGGGAGACGTGTTTCTGTTCAGAAAGAGAGAGGAGGGTAAAATGCCCCAGAGTGAGTTGGATTTTCATTTTAAAGACGACGCCACAACCTCTTTAAACGTTTGTCGAACACTTTGTGAATGCGGACGACTTCGGCGAGGAGGAGCTGTGATACCTTCACTGCGTGTTTCCCAGCACTTCACAGCGGCTCTGCATCCTGTAACAGCACACACCTGAGAGAGAAATCACACAGCCTGCAGCACCAAACGCTGTGAACAGAAATATGCAGCCACTTTCACCGAAACGCTCGACAAAACCTCAGAGCAGAGTCTGGATCTCTGGATCTCTGTCTGATGTCTGTCTGTCTGTCAGGGAGAAACACATCCAGCTGTTTTATGGATCTACACAGACTGCTGTTTGTTTGACCCGAGGTTTGAATCATGAAACTGAGACTGAGGAAACACTTCAGTAATTCCTCTTCTGCAGTTTGACTGCAGAGAGAAAGAAGAAAGGAGGGAAATTAAACAGGTTTGGGGCCGTTTATCATTTCTACTTTAGGTTCTTTTGTCTTTTCCTAAACAACCTTTCCTGTGTGGGCGTGTCGAGCTCCGCCTGTGAAGTTAAAGTGGCCACAACGACACAGTCTGCTGCTCCGTTTGGGGTCCACGCCCGAGAAATCTCTTTAACACAACGTCTACATGAAGACGCAGAAAACGAGTGTCCACTTTGTACGGGGTCAAGCTTTTCTCCCCTTTTTGTCTGCAAGAAAGACGAAGGGTGAAGAGAGAGTCATGCAGGTGACGTGCGTCCTCAGCTGGTCGGACTAACGCTCGTGATGCATCACGAGTTGGAGGCGACAGAAACGTCGTCTCGTCTCTGCTGAGTTTAAACTTCAGTCGCCTGCTCGCTCGGTTCAACATGAAGTTGTTCTCATTCATGAAATTTAACTCATGAATGCAGGTTCTCAAGCTGGCGTGGAGAAAATCCCACCAGACAAAATACAACGCAAACAGCATGAACGCAGCTCGCTGACAGCAGCTGTGCGATCAGAACATTTCAAATGATCGATCAGATTATTGACGACCTCGCTGAGCAGCTTCATGTTTCAGACGTGAGGTCGAGATCATCTCATGTCAGCTCGGTTAGCTCCTCACCGGACACGGCGTCTCCTCGGCTCACCGTTTTCCTTTCATGAGGAGGGTTTGATCTCTTAAACACACACTCCTGACCACACACACACACTCACACACACACAGCGCAGCCTCTCATCTCCACTCGTGCTCACACCGGAGCCGCGGGCCACGCCGGTGCTCACCGTGATTACAGCCGCCGCCTCGGGGAGCGTCAGAAGAGCCGCGGCAGCTCGCTTCAACGACGAGGGGCCGTTAGCAAAGATTCATCATGATGTTCAGAAACAGAGAGCGTTTCCTCAAAAATGACTCAAAAAAACTTCAGCCGGTCAGAGTTCAGGTGTGAAACCACACACACACTTCCTGTTCGCTCCATCAGCGGGAGTGTTTCACCGTCACGTCTGAATATACTGAATACACACTCTGACTTTACTCACATAACTCAGGAATAATCTTTAGTTTAGGTTAGTTGAGGTTAGTTTAGTTCAGCACAAAACTCCTCTGTGATACTTTCACTCGTGATTCAATTAAATGAAAATTAATAAGATAATAATAAACTTTATTTTTACAAAGTGAAAAGTGTTTCACATGATTGATTTATAATTAAAATGTTTCAGGAGGAAATGAGGCGATGAAACAATACAGAAATAAAACACAATAAACTTTCCAACAATAAGAAAATCGGTGGGAAACGACACTTTAAGTTCTTTAACGAGTCTGAAGTTCGTTTGCTGCGTTAGACACTGCAGAGAAATATGTTGGAAGGTCGGCAGCCATTTTGAATTTTTACTGTTTTGGACAGAAATATAGTTTGTCCTTTCAAAATATTCTACTGTCGATAAAAACTTTATTTTTCTGTCTGCATCTGTAAACATCTCAACATCTGTTTGTGATAAATATGTTCAAAATGTTCAGGATGTTAAGACTTTCTCCATCCTCCTTTACTTTCATCAGTTACCATGGCAATGAGACAGACAGACAGACAGACAGACAGACAGACAGATAGACAGACAGACAGACAGATAGATAGATAGATAGATAGATAGATAGATAGATAGATAGATAGATAGATAGATA
>JBAJHX010000096.1:1577109-1592195 GCA_037176925.1 Amniataba percoides
TCGGTTTACAGCAGACTCTCCTGAAGTGTCGTCACCTTCGTCCTGCACGAGTTTGGACACATGCGCTTTAAAAAACAACAAACTGTTCAAACCTGCAGAGAATCATCAGCTCAGTCTGCAACTCCTCAAGAACGGTTTAGTTTCAGCTCATTGTTCATCTGTCCGGCCTCAAATTTACTCTTCTGTTTCAGTCTTGCAGCGTCGTTTTCAGAATAAAGGCTGTAAAAAGTCAGAGAGCTCGACCTGCTGAGCCTCAAACAGCAGACAGACTCAGTCACAGAGCAAACAAAGTGCAGCTTTTAGCAGCTAAAGAAACAGAGATTTCCCTCGGGAGGTGGAGGAGACCAAACACAGAGCTCAAAGAGACTCACTTCATCAGGACACACCAACACGTGAACAGCTGCTGGAGGTGGACTGCTAACAAATCCTCAGTTTAAAAGAAGAAGAAGATATTCTGTTGTGATCAGCAGTTGCTGAAAACAACATTAACAGCTACACTGCCACCATGTTTGTGTCATGTTTGTCTGAAGTTTCCATCGATCAGCGAGCAAAAGAAAACGTGACCTGCACCACAGAAGAAGAAGAGACAGAGAGAGAAAGTCCAAACTTCTGTCTGATATTCATCCTTTTTTCCAGATTTCTGGTGTTTCCACTCTGTTGTAGTTTAAGCAGAGAGACATTTAAACGTCTCTCAGTCTCAGTTCAGAGTAAACAGGAGCTCAAACCGTGTGGACGTCTCATCGTCTCTCTCGGCCTCCAACGTGCAGACGGAGGAAACGTTTGGATGTTTCCGTCCTCTCGCTCTGTTGGAGGAGACGGAAACTGACGCCGCGACGCATCAGAGACGAAGGCTACTGACGGCAAAACGCCACGAATCAGACGACCAGAAAGAGAGGAGGAAGAGAAATGTGATGATTTCATCTCCCAACGAGTCCACACTCGTCTGTGTGAAAGATGGAAAACCAAAGCGAGGAAACAAATGATACGAAAAAGAGGAGAAACGGAGGAACGTTGCCTCTCTGTGACCCCGAGAGCTCGAAGGTTTCAGGCTGTAATTTTGGCAAAAGGATTCAGACGGCCTGTCAGATGAGCTTTAGCATGCAGGGGCAGGAAACAAACACATATTATGGGATGTTTTCTGTTTTATCAGAAAACAGATGAAAGTTTATTTAAGTCAGACTGAAGTTAAGTTTCATTCACACGTCAGGAAAACAGATGTTTGTATCTTTAAATGGACCAAATCTGCTCATTTTGCAACCTGAATTATTTTGAGCAGTTTGTGAACCATCGGACACAAACAGAGAAGCTCATTTTAATTTAATGTTTGTGCTGATGCTGGAATTTATGTAGATTTCACTGATGAAGCTTTGCTGCAGGTTTGTTATGAAATCTCATAACTGCACAGCATCACTACTTATTAGTTTTTATTTAATACTTGATTTTAATTTCTTATCTCAAACAAAACTTAAGATTCTTTCTAGTTTCATGACGAGCTGAGATCATTTTTAAACCTTATCGTGCAGCCTGCGAGTCCTTTATGAGCTGCACTCGACACCTTTCTATAGTAAGCGAGAGGAAACGACGACTGCAGTCACACGTGTCTCCATAATGTCGCTGTGAACGGCCGCGGTGGAAACACATGCTGCACGCTCTTCAAAAATACATGAAGCAGCTCGGTGATCTGACAGGATGATTATAGCATCTATCAAACGGGAGGCGGTGGAGCTCAGCGGGGAAACAATACACGAGCACACACACTTTAACATGCACACACACCAACACACACTCGGCCTGCACACACACCAACACACACTCGGCCTGCACACACACAAACGTGCAGAAAAAGGCGGCATCAAACACGCTTTTCCTGTTCTGATGGAGAGAGAGGCAGGATATTACTGCACAGTTCATCTTCTCACATCACAAAACACTCTCCATTATTCCTGAAATTACACAAAACCTCATTTCCTCGAAATTGCAATTTTCTTAAAAAGGTTTTTTTTAAAGAGACAGTATCTCAGAAAAGGACCGCCGGCTTCTGTTGTCAGAGATCAGAAATATCAGAAACTAGTTTCCAAAGAGGGGAAAAGTCTCCAGAGAAATGTGCTCGACAATTAAAGGTGATTCTGACCCGGCAGCAGCAGCAGATACCGTCTCTTTCTTCTCCGCAGTGTTATCTGTAATGACTCCCAAATCTCCGGGCTCGACTCAGAAATCTGCTGCCGCTTGTCTTTCATGTCTGAAAGCCAGAGAGAGATGGAGGGAGAGATTGTGATGGGTGCTAAGCCTCATTAGGAGTAATGAAATTTGACCTTGATCTCTGCTGGAGCGATGCCTCATGGCCGCTCTCGCTGCATTATGAGTCAGACGGCGAGCGGCCGGGAGGGTCAACGAAGCCGACCCGAGAGTGACGTCGCATCCCACCGTCCGTCAGCGGAGGGAAACCAGCACGATGCTTCCTGCTCCTTCGTTACATCAACCACCAGAGGCAGGTTCATTTAAACCCTCAGAACGATGAACGTGAAGAAACACGAGTACGACAAGTCAGAGAATAACAGATCTGCCCGTCTACTGCTCACCTGTCTGTCCCTCATCATGTTCTTCAGGTGTTTCTCGTGCTCATGAAAATAACTGAGCTTTCAGTCAGGTGGTTCATGTAGGTGACAGAAAACGTGGCTGCAGCATCTTTCAGCAAAGAGAAGATGATATTTTCCCTCCACGTAGCGTCGACGTCTTACAGTCTGACGTCACGCTGCTGCCGCCGGTCCGTCCATCAGGAGCGTCTCGGCCTCGCTCGCTGTCTTCCTGCAGGTCGAAACGATGCAGCTGAATATAATTATTCAAATGTTCTGGCTTTTTTTTCCTCCCCAATTGCAGCTTTTCTTTGAAGAAGGGTTAGAAGTGCATTTTATTCAGATTTATTCAGGAGAGAACAAAGGCACGTTGATTTCTCACCTGTGGAGGGAAACACCGCCGTCCCTCCACTTCATGTACACAGTTTTCATTATTTCAGAGTCACAGCAGGTCACCGCAGCTTTCACACGCTGAAACAGGAGAAAGCCTGAGCATCCCGCCTGCTCCTGTTTTTCCTGTGAAGGACTAAAGTGAGACTAAATTTCTGCAGCTGTCCAAACACACACACACATTTTAATAAATGCCTTCACAGTTAATCAAAATGTGACGTGTGCTCGAAGGGAAATAGGCTGCGTGCTGTGTATTTGTCAGATGACTGTGCTCAGATGCATTGTTGAACGTATGAGATGATGCTGTCGTCATGGCGATGCTGTTTGGGCACCGATACCCGTCTGATTAGTGTGTTTTTCTTCCTGTTTCTCATTTGGTTTCTTGTCACTCAGGCCTGCTGCTAATCTGCTAACTGTGTACATTTCAGTGCACACGGCCTCGCAGGCATCCGGGGAGTTATTTCCTTTTCCATTCAATTAATCAATTTAATCATGATCCACAGTCACCACGTTAATGACTGAGGCACAGTGTAATGGGATAAAGGCTCCACTGTGTGTGTGTGTGTGTGTGTGTGTGTGTGTTCGGCTGCATGGTGGAGAGATCTCGGCTGAGAGATGCTCGAGGTTTGACGACTTTTATCGCGAGCAGACGCAGTTAGTCACGAGTGAGATGAGCCGCTATGAAGCTGCTTTTAACATCCACACAGAAAATCTGCTGCTGCTTCTCTTCTGAGGCCACGAGTGATTTCAAACAGCTGAAATGAGTTTACAGACATCAGAGGTGATGAAAAGACAAGGAAAGAAAGAAATAGTTCACACAGAGAGCAGCCGACTAAGAGGACCAGGGAAGGATGTGGAGTACTGCAACTTAGGATTTAACAGCAATATATCATCAATATAATATAATATAATATAAATACACCAGAACCAATCAGGACGGATGTTTATGAAACATTTACAGATCTTCTGACTTTTTTAGTGAAATGCTTGAACTTTGTTTGGAGAAATGTGGTAAATGAAAACTCAAACAGGAGTATTAAATGTCCACTGGAGATGTTTAAAGTGAGCCGAGCAGATCAGACGATGCAGGTCAGGAAGCAGCGTGTGTGGACGGCGGCGAGGCGGCGAGGCGGCGAGCAGAGGCCGAGTCTTTAAAAGCAGTTTAGCGGCTGCACTTTGGAAACGTGATGATGGAAACAGAGCAGGAAGGCAGACGGAGAGGCGGTGGGGGTGTGGAGCCATGAAGACTCAAGGCCAAAAAGCAGAGATGGCTCCTGCTCCGTATCCATGGAAACGGCGCGTAGATGCGATCGCCGTTTCCTCAGAGGTTTTCCTGATGAGCTCGGGGACCGGGGCCCCCTAAAGGCCGGATAATGAACTGCGGTGTCCGGCGGCTGCGTTAAACTACAGAGGAGGAGGCAGCTAATGAGCAAACACCCGCCCACATGCTCCGAACATAACCCCCACTAATCCCGAGGAGCCCGACGGGAAGACTTCTGTTGATTCATCTTTGACTGTTACAGGCGTCCACACAAACACAGGAAGAGGCAGGAAAATACGACTTCTCCAAAACGAATGCAAAGAAAGAGACGCTGGAAGAGACGACGTCCCTCCTCCAGCTCTCCTTCTCTTCTTCCTCACAGGTGGTCTGTTTTTATTTAGCGTTTTAAAAGCTCGCCTGACCTGCAGCCTACAGTGACATCAAGGTGGGCCGCAGGTTTATCGACAGGCTGACAGCAGAGCCGAGGCAGGCGGAGCAAAGGTCTGCCCGGGACTGATAAGAGAAAGAGAGGGACGAGGTCGAGCGAGGCCCAGAGACACAGAGAGAGAGAGAGAAAGTCTTTTTCTTCTTCTCTCTGCAGAGAAATAAAAGATCTGCTCCTCCTCATGTTTTTTAGTCCGTTTGATGCCTCGCTGCTCTCTCTCTCCTTCAGCCTCTCCTCGCTGTGAATCTGAGCTTTAAAGCTTACGTTCATCTGGCAGCGCCCCCAAGTGGCCGCAGGATGAGTGTCAGAAACAGAGGGGTGAAACATCAGCATAGTTTTATATGTTAATAATGTTTGAATGATGTAAGAAATCTCATCAGGCGACATGAAGGAAGGAAACATGTTTACTTTAAACTTTATCATAAAAACATCACCAGCTGTTGATTCTGTAGAAATGAACATTTTTCAGGCAGATCTCTGATGTTTGTCTTTATTTGTATTTTCATGTTTAAACTTAATGATTACTGATGGTTTACACTCAGGTCAGGTCCTAAAAGACGTATTAAATCCAGCTTTTGTGCTCCTCAAAGGTTTTTTTCCTCAGTTGTTCATCATCTGCTGTGGCTGAACTTCAGCTGGAGAGGAGGGAACATGTGGACTTTTGTACGAGCACACAGTCAGAGATTTAAGACCGGGCAGACCTCTTGTCCGGATCTCTCTACCAGCTGTGACACCTCTTCAAAGACCTGAGTGAATTATTGAAGGCGCGGCGGCGGCTGGCAGCCCTCCTGACCGCTACGAAAAGCCAGAAGACAGATGGAGTTTCCATTTAAATGATTGACCCGACGTCGCTGCTGGCACTTTGAATCCCATTTGAAGCTGGGAGCTGAAATCCCTTCAGATTTGTGGAGCTGTGAGTCACTCTGCAACCAGGCTGCCACTCATCAATCCTCCAAACCAAAGCTTGTTTCTGACATGACAAGTCGGATTTTAATAGACTCGCCGTGCTAAACGGGCGTATTCACCTGCCTGCCAGCGATTAGCGAGGAGGAGCGGCGGGATGCGTGTCGGCCGGTCGGCCCGTCCGATGGCGGCGCGTCGCCGTGCTCGGCGTGCGGGGAAAAGCTTGGCGTGAAGTGGACACGGTGTGGGAGCGATGGATGTGCTGGAAGCAGCAGCTGATGAAGATGATCAGAGGAGCGTCACACAGCAGAAATGAAGTCGGAGAAAGAGTGTGACATGCAGCAGATGTGTGGGAGGGCAGGTTTCTTTTCTTCCTGCTTTTCTGCAGCGTTGGCCTGCTGCCTCGGGGAGGGGGGGGGATTAGAGAGGAGTTCGCCTTTTTGTTGTGGCTCTGAATCCTCACCGTGGCCAAATACGAGCCTTCGGCTGACTCAGGCTGTTAGCTCGCTGCAGTCTTTCATCAGCCGTCCCAGGTTATCATCGTGGCTCCTGGGTGGCATGAGGCCGCCCGGGGGGGTCTGGCTGATGGTGGGTGGTGATAACGTGTTGTGGCCGGCGGCTCCTGGAAGCAAAGACTGATTGAGATTGGTCTTTGTAGATAATCTGTTTGAGGATGTCCTTAGCACTGTGTAACTGATCAGCTGTGGGTCACAGAAGCATCTGAAATCCCCCCAAGTCCTTTCAAATCCTTTAAACAGAAACCAGCTATCTGCCAAAATAATCAAAGTCAACACACAGCAGCGAGTTTTTGGCCCCCGTCAGTCGCTGCGGCTCCTTCCAGGCTCCGGGCGTCGTTTCAAGACGGGCTCGGAGCTGCTGGGAGGACGTGAACTGTCTTACAGTCGATTCTCGTGGTGACAGATCGAAAACCGAACGTTCACAACATTAATTAGATCCGTCTGCTTTCTGAAAAGATGGGAGGGGGCACAGATAAACTGACACACTGCAGCCTCCTCTGAGCTGCTCCCTGATTTTAGTCTGTCAGGCAGAAACTCCTCACAGGCAGACTGAGAAATAACTGCAGCCTTTTTCAACCTTTTCCACCCGGACGGGCCTCCAGCAAATATTTTCTAGTCGTCAGAGTTCAGGTTCGAGCGGAGCGTCACCGTGAGGTTTTAACACGTGAAACATGAAAAGATATTCAGCTCTGCTCGTGCTCTGATTAAAAATGTTCACTTTATGTTGTTATTTAGCTTTGCTGAGGATAATAAATCAATTCATTTTAACTTTAAAAAGCTCAAATATTCTACAGGGGGCAGAATTTGATCTGTAAATGCAATGAAGGAAGTAAAGTGCTCAATCTGAAGTCACAGATCTTTAAGTGTGTCTGAATCTTATAGAATAAAAAATGTAATCTCTATTTAATCCTGCAGCCAGAGGCCGTTACCTTTGTTTTGGTCCATCACGCTCTGTGATCATTTATCGACTTACCAATCTGAGCTCAGATCAGACGGGCTGGTCCACGTCGCCTCAGCCGTGACCTGCAGATCATTTTTCTTTCCCCTCTTTGTTTGTGGGCTTGTGGCCTGTTTGGCATTTCCCAGAGTTGAAGAAGTACTTTTGTTTTCTGTCGCTCAATAACCTGCAAGTTTGAGAGACAATCGAGCTGAGAAAATTACAGATATTAAGAGAGCACAACAAAGCATGTGATTGAACTTTGTCACCAAGAAACATCAATCTGACCGCAGTTTGGAGCATTTCTGAAGAGATGAGACAGATCAAATACGAGCTAGTTTCACAGGTGACTCACTCAACTCAAATTTTTACTTACTATAAGTAAATGTACCGACATCACCATATAACAACTCGTGTAACTGATGTGATATCTGATATCTGGCGTACACACCATTATCAGCAGACAGAAAACCTTCCAGCAGATCGTTCATTAGACGCCTCCTGCCTGCAGAAACTGTGGATAACTAAGACGTCCGCTCGCTGCAGAGCTATGATCCAGGTGGAATTTATCCATATTGATGCTGCACTAATAGAGCGTTCATTACTCATTAGCAGCAGTCAAGCTGTCAAATCAATGAGACCTTTGCTTTAGTAACAAGCCGGAGCCAAAGCAAACCTCTTTGTCCAACAGCTGCGCTGCAAACTGAAGATAAAATCTCTGCTGTAAATCTCAGAGTCCGTTTCTGACAAGCTTACGACTTTACACTGGTTTGTCTGCATGATGAGGTTTGAAGTTTTACGATGTGTTAGACATGCACTTTGTTTTCAAGAGCTCGAGCTAGAGAAAGGTTTAGAGAAGGTTTACAGCATGATGTATAAAACGACATGTTATATCATGAGAGATTTACATTTCCATGTCTAAAGCTGCAGCTGCAGTTTAAAGAAAAGCTGCAGAAAGGAAACCAGATTCTTGACTTTTTGATTTGTGGTTGTATTTGGGGCAGTTTGTCTTCTGTTAAACTGGAGTCAACGGTCCACCTGCTTTTATATTACCTGTTCAGTCATTCAGTGAAAAAGGGAGAGCAGCAGCGAAGTGCACGGTGCCGCCAGCTTTTATTTACTGCACTGCTCCACCTTTCACCACGTTACAGAGACCACGCACACATCGCAGACACAAGTATGAGTATGAAACTACCTCGATGTCCTGAACGACCTGAAAGACTCGTCTCTACTCGTTTTTACTGTTTCTGAAGTTTTCATGCAGCAGCCGTCGATTAGTGATCTCCAGCTGAGTTTGACCTTCAGCAGGTCTTCTGCATGTGTTCGCTCAGATCAGCAGACCGTAACATCAGCTTTGACTGGTAGCCAGCTTGCTTTGTGGTGGTTAGCGCATATTGATTGTGGTCACTTGTTAAAGGTTAATTATAGACAGTGCCTGTTGAAAAAGAGCAGCAGCAACCAAAAAACACTGAACAGAATCCAGTTTATGCAGAAACTCTGAGGGAACAAACAGAGGAGGCTTGAAAAGGAGAGAAACTCGATCAAGACAAGAAGGAAAAAGAGGTTGAGGAACATTAAAAGTACAAACTTAAAAGTTCAACAGTTCATCCATGAAGGGAACAGGCAGCAAAGCCAGCGACCTTTTTATTTCACTTTACTAGAACTAAAATGAAAGACATTCACCTGACTAATTCATATTCAGACTCTCACTCAGGTACTGTGGTGTAAAAAAGTGCTGATCTAACCTGACGGTGCTGTCTCTGCAGGTGGAGGACATGCAGTGGTCTCGAGGCGAGCAGGACGTTCCCAGCTCGGTGTGCAGCGCCCCCTGTAAGACGGGCGAGAGGAAGAAGGTGGTGAAAGGCATACCGTGCTGCTGGCACTGCGAGCCCTGCGACGGCTACCAGTACCAGCACGACGAGTTCACCTGCAAGCTGTGCGCCTACAACATGAGGCCCAACGCCAACCGCACGTCCTGCCAGCTGACGCCCATCATCAAGCTGGAGTGGCACTCGCCCTGGGCGGTGATCCCGGTTTTCCTGGCGATGCTCGGGATCATCGCGACGATCTTTGTGATGGCTACGTTCGTACGGTACAACGACACGCCGATCGTGCGGGCGTCCGGCAGGGAGCTGAGTTACGTCCTCCTGACTGGGATATTTTTGTGTTACATCATCACCTTCCTCATGATCGCCAAGCCAGACGTGGGCGTGTGCTCTTTCCGGAGGATTTTTCTGGGTCTGGGAATGTGTATCAGCTACGCCGCCCTGCTCACCAAAACCAACCGCATCTACCGGATCTTTGAGCAGGGCAAGAAGTCTGTGACGGCGCCCAAACTGATCAGCCCCACCTCGCAGCTGGCCATCACCTCCAGCCTCATCTCCGTCCAGCTGCTGGGGGTGTTCGTCTGGTTCGTGGTGGATCCGCCCAACACCGTCATAGACTACGACGAGCAGAAGACCTTCAACCCGGTTCTAGCGCGAGGAGTGTTGAAATGCGACATCACGGATCTTCAGATTATCTGTTCGCTGGGTTACAGTATCTTGCTGATGGTGACGTGTACTGTTTACGCCATAAAGACCCGCGGCGTGCCGGAGAACTTTAACGAGGCCAAGCCCATCGGCTTCACCATGTACACCACCTGCATCGTGTGGCTCGCTTTTATACCCATCTTCTTCGGCACGGCGCAGTCTGCAGAGAAGGTAAGAGCCAAAGATGCACGGGAAAGGGGAGGATGAGAGACATACAGAGATGGATGAACTGCAGGAGGAATGAATGAATGAATGAATGAATGAAACCATCCACAGTTTAGCTGCAAAGTGATTGATTGTTAGATTAGTTGATTGAAAACTCTTCTGATAAGTGTCTAATTGTTTCAGGCATTTTTCAGGCAACACGGCATCAAAAACTGCTCCACAAGTAAAGATTTTTAATGTTTAAAATAATTTAAAATATGTCTTTTCATGGGAATGAAACATTGGCCAGTCAGAACAAACATTTTAAAGATATGATGGGATCAGACGGACTGTGAGTTTGTTTTTTAGGCTCGGCAGATTGATCCATTACAAAAATATAACTCCACATTTGTTATAATTTTGTCTTTTTACAGTCTTTCTCTGTTATTTTGATGCATTGTTAGAAACAAAAGAGAACAAAACCCAAAACTGTGTTTCAGTTTGTGAAACAGCCAATCGACAAAATCACACAGTGAGTCCAAAAGAAAAATACTGCAACAAAAAAGTCCTCATGGAAGAAAGCAAAGAGAAAATCAACCTTCTTTTTCAACACAGAGCATCGAATCATAAGTTCAAACCTGTAATCAGTAAAAACACACAAAGCAGGCTGTTTTCTGTCCTCAGCAGCACACACACACACACACACACACACAGCCTCACACCTGAAATATTCTCTGAATAACAGGACAAAAACACAGCTGTAAATCAAACAGGTTCAGAAAACGACTTTTGATATAACGGTTTGAACTTATTGCACCTTCAGAGGATCGACTGAAGAAAACATGTTTTCTAACTGAGCGTTTGTTCGCTCATCAGCTCGCACAGTTTCCATAGTTACCTCTTTAAAAGATGCCATCAAACTAAACATCGGGCAGTAAACAAGCAAAGAGTAAAGAGTTCACTTTATAAAGCGACAGTTTGTAAAGACTTAGCTGGTCTGACCAGGCCTTTCTCAGTGTGATCACCTCAGACCAGGTCCAGGATCAAACCGGACTCTTGTCGAGGTTTCTGTCCTCTGATGAAACCCGACATTGTCCTCGATGTTTCTGAAACAAAACACCGTTCATCCACACTTCTTCGTCACAGCTGCGCTCTTTGACCCAGTATTTAGGTAACAACCTTAAATTGATTATTGAATCTATAAACTGTCCACAGTTTTCTTCTCTGGAAACAGCACGAGTGGAAAACTGAAATCACGTTCACATGTTGATTGTTTTGTGAGGCGTGTTTGTTTTCTGTGTCTGTATCCGAGCTGTGCAGCATCGTGTATCTGCAGTCTTAGCACAGCTGCTCGAGCTGCGTCTGCAGAGACGATCGTTTTCAAAGAGCTGAATTCAGTGAGTTTCCTTCCACAGGCTTTACTCCATCACTTTCATTATTAGCCACAGACAACACCATTGGAGGAAACATTTCTCTCTTCCTTCAGCTTAAAAACAAGAGAATAAAGCACACATCTGTTACGCCGCAATTACAAATCGCCAACAAATCACAATATAGCAAAAATCCATGTCAAGCAGAGCATTACTGCATCTTTCCTAATGGGTGACTATCGCCGCTGTGTCACATTTTATCAGCCTAAAGGCTTCCAGACGAGGCCGATCTGCCGCTAGAAAATAATCTCATTCCCATTCGTGCAGAGAGAGGAAGGCTTTGATATGAAACTCAATGATCCACATTTTCAGGGGAATGACACACATATAAAACAAGGCGGTTATGATGTTCTTGTTTTGCTTCACAAGTGTAGAAATCCAGATGAGATTGAATGTGCATGTCGTTGGTAAAGTATTGCATTAAGAGAGTGACATATTTCTTGTTATGTGTTTGTTAGAGCCGCAGGCGCTGTTTGTTCTCATCAGCCGCTCGGTCCTGATGAAGCAATTCCAGAGCAGAGATTTAATGCAGGACAGCAGCTGCCGTCCCCAGGTGGAGGCAGTGTGCAGAGGTGGTGGCGTCCTCAGGGACGATCGCCTCGTCTCGCTTGTTTTTGGCGTTACAGCACATTATAAAAGCTCCCAGAAGCCCACATGATTAACAAGCGTTCACCCGACGTCAAAGGCTGAAACCGCATTTTGTTATAATGTGAGGAAAGTTATGGGATGTAGGAAACTAGTTAGAAAGTTTAAAGGTTCTTAATATAATTGCGTGACCTTTATGTCTTATCACAATTTTATAAAAACTATTGCTGAACGAATTGAGTCTGTGAAATGTGAAATGCAATCTGCTGAGCAGTGTTAATAAGCTTTAGCCAAACTCCATCAGGCACTGCAGGGATAAATAATGATTATGTGAGCTCTGTTAAACTGGTTTGTGTCCCCACAGATCTATTTAACTTGTTTGTTGTTTCAGGATACTTAAACCTTTCATTCTGCATGTTGTATTATTCATCAGAGGAGGAAACCACAAAACCACAAATCCTGCACAGCAGTTGTTGCATGAATGTATTGATGATGATTTACTGAATCCAAGCTGATCTGGGAGAAGCAGCGGAAAAATCTCAAAGGTTTTTTTATGTGGAAAAGAGAAGATCGAGATGCAAAGTGTTTACGGGTTTAGAGATGTGAGCTGGTGCTGATCCATAGGGCTTTAAAAATAAATATGACTGTTATAAGTCTCTCCCATATTTCACTGGTAACCAGTAAAAGGAGATCAGTACAGAGGAGAGGCGATCAATAAACTAAATTAGCTAAAGAAAAGTAGAAGATGTTGGAGGTACAGCAGCGTGTCGTCAGCGTAGCAGCGTTTGGGAAGCTGAATTTTCTTAAACAGAGCCGTGTGGAAACACACAGGAGAAATGAAAATAAAGGAGGTTGAGGACTGAGTTCATCGCAGGTCATAGCAGAGGAATATGAAAAGTGATCAAACATAACTGTTATTGATCTGTGTTGAAGGTGTGACACAATAACACAATGAGCTGAAGAAATGAATATTCAAAGTTACGTTCCCACATTTAGTCCATAATGACTGTGTGAAGAGTTTAGAAAATTTCATTCAGTATTGAGAAATGTTCGTGACATTTTGAGAAAACGATATCAGATCAGACGGATTCTTCAGCGTCACCAACAGTCAGTTTAAATGAGATTTTGATGAAGTAGAAATGCTCCTGACTGAAGCTTTGGCGCAGAGCGTTAAACTCGGGCGGAGGATTAAGACGGTGCAGCTGCCGCCCTCCCCGAGGAGGATATTTGTGTTATCAGCAGGCAGGTAGGAGCGTCCGTCCTGACACCTCCCGGTGCCTCCGCCAAAGATCAAACCCGGAGCGAAGCCTCTCTGCGCGGCTCTCGGCATTAAAGCGATGGACTGGCTAAACCCTCTGATGGACTCGTGTCCTGTCCACAGGGATACGCTTGTCCACCTAAACTGCTCGAGGCTGCAGCGCCGGCCGATAAGCTCTGAGCTGCTAACAGCCCTGCAGCACACAGCAAACACACTTCATCAAGAAATCTTTGACTCATATTTGCAGTTTCAAGAAGCAGCAAGCTTTTCCTGAGGGGCAGATGTTCTGCACACCGAGAGACAGGCTTTCTGACCTGCAGGAGCTCAGTCACAAGACCACGAAACAGACACTAAAAACAGAGATTCATCAGCCCGTAATTTAATAAAGCCAAATAACAGGTGAATGTCTTCAGAGTACTGATGTAAATAAACACTATTTTATAATTTTCAGAGAGGCAGAAAAATTATTTAAAAGACTTAAAAGAAATAAAACCAAGATCAAACTGCATAGAAAATAATAATAAACAGTTCAAATATCCCTTTATATTCTAAACTCAACATAATGTGTGTAAATAATGTGAGACCTGAAAGCAGTTAGAAATTAATATTCTTATTACATTTGCATCACTCAAGATTTTGAAATAACTTCTTTTCACTGACTTGCAGAAACAGCATGCAGAACTTAAGACAGTAAGAAATGTTTGAATCCCAGAAACGCAGTTTGTGTTGGCGTTTCTTCATGAATAGGTCACAAATAAGGTTGCGGATGGTGATTTCTTTCATATTAAGGAGGAGTCGGATCAGTGAAGGAAAGAGAAGATAAAAGACTTTTCCTTTGACGGAGGTGGATAAGAGATCTGCAGAGAGCAGAGATGAAGCAGGAAAGTTGAGAGTGATCTTTGCTGTGGTAAATTGGGAGACTGGGGAGACAGAGAAAGAAAGCCCAGCGTGATCTGTGGTGGGAGGAAAGAAAGAGGATAGAAAGGAAGAGGATGACAGTGAAGACAACAGAGAGGAAGATTGAAGCTTCACGTGTCAGAAAGGTATTCGGATGAGCCCTGCAGGAGCTGCAGACTGAGAGCGAGGATAAACCCGAGAGAGGAGAGAGGCTGCGTCATGAGGACGAACGTCATGAGGGAGAAAGATTTTTTATTGCAAACGTTCTTTATTTTCTTACATTAACATCCAAGAATAAATAAATGAGTTTGCAGAGAAAAGAACAGCACAGTAAAAACATCAAGACGTCTGACGAGCGTCTCCTCGTCTTTAATGTGACTTCAAAGCTCGTCAGGCTGAAATTTTATTATTATTATTATTATTATTATTATTATTATTATCATGTGAGAGCTTCAGGTGCAACATCAGGAGGTTGTTCAGTCTGCCAGCAGGCGGCGCTGCAGCAGTGACTCAAAGTGATTTCTGACCCAGATTACAGCAGACGTGACGTTTTCAGATTCAGTGTGACTTTCACCTTTCTGTGGATGTCGTCACAACTAAACCTCCGTAAATCTGCACGTCAGTAAACCAGCGAACAGCTGATTCACCGACACTAATGTAGGAAGAAGATGACGTCACACTTTGGAGAAACGGCGTCTCCTGTGTGGAACATAAAGACTTAAACAAACCGGTTTAAATGAACATCGCTGAGCTGATCTCTGACAGAAACACCTCACAGCTGACCCGACCCCGTAAACTCAGCTTAGATTAATTTATCTCAGGCAACAAGCCAAACAGCTCTAACCTCCATGACTCTAACATGAAGATCAGCAGACTCAGATTACCAGCCTCGTGTTGCAGACTCAGATTACCAGCCTGATGTTACAGACTCAGATTATCAGTCTAATGTTACAGACTCAGATTATCAGTCTGATGTTACAGACTCAGATTATCAGCCTGATGTTACAGACTCAGATTATCAGCCTGATGTTACAGACTCAGATTATCAGCCTGACGTTACAGACTCAGATTATCAGTCTAATGTTACAGACTCAGATTATCAGCCTGATGTTACAGACTCAGATTATCAGTCTAATGTTACAGACTCAGATTATCAGTCTAATGTTACAGACTCAGATTATCAGCCTGACGTTACAGACTCAGATTATCAGTCT
>JBAJHX010000096.1:1607214-1618604 GCA_037176925.1 Amniataba percoides
CTATCTATCTATCTATCTATCTATCTATCTATCTATCTATCTATCTATCTATCTATCTATCTATCCATCCATCCATCATCTCTCTGACTCTCCACATCTGTCTCTCCTTTGCTTTAACGTCTCAGATGTTTCAGGATCTCTCTGAAGGTTTTTACATTTTGGTTTCTCACCTTTTTATAGTTGTATCTTCTTCCTTTTCCATTTTCTTCCTGCTTCATCTTCTTCTCTGCGCTGATTTGTCGTGTTTGCGTCTGAAGCGCGCCGACACAAAAGGGTCATGTTGGTGAACATGTTTCTGTGGTTGTTTCTGTGGCAGCTGAATAAAAGAAACCCCGGAGGTTTCTCTCTTTCGTTCTGCGTCTTCCTCCTCCCTCCAGCTGAGCTTCGTTTGGCTTCCCGCCGCCGTCAGACACTTTTCTTACATAATCGTTGTTACTGTAGTTTGTTTGTCTCCGTATGGGGCCGAACGCTGACGTGATTATTTTATTCTCGTTGTTGTGATGGAAACAGGGAAAGTTTTCATTGAACATGTTGGAATAAAACAGAGTGACTCTGTGTGAGCGATCTTCAATCCTGCCTCATTATCGAAGCAAATCTTTATTTATACTGATTCACCGTCTGTGACAGAGCTGCTGTTTGTTTCCTCTCAGAGTCACCATAACTTTAAATTAAAGGAGAGTTTTATTGACAGTTTTAAGCCTCTTTCTGATGAGCTGCACTTTCCCAGCATGCCGTGTTTCCTCCTCCCACACCGAGCGACCTGTCGCCGCTCCGCCGTCCTAACGAGTCCTCCTCCGTTCAGGATCGCAGGGGGGTCTGATTAAGACTCAGTTTGTGCCCGCTCACACGATCTGACACACAAACTCTTCAAACAGAGACGAGAAAACAAATCGAACCCTGAGAGCAAAAACATGCGAAGGCTTTAACGTCGGCTAACGAACGAAAGCGAGTTCGCTTCTCTGAAATCTGATCAAAGACGTTTCTCTGACGGAGGCGCTTTGTTTCATCAGCGCAGGTCGTTAAAGAGGAAAACACCTCTTCTTCTTCTGTTTCCTGTTAACAAGAACACAGGAGCCTGATGAAGTTATTATCTGATGATTGAGATTAAAAAACGTGACGACAGCAGTGATCAGATTTATTGATTGTGACCGATCACACAGCCGACAATGATGAGACGTGTCTGATAATTGATGAGTAGCAGTGATCAGTGATCGATGACACTGAGCTTATTACTGTTATTACTCTTTATTAAACCGATGAATGAACATCTCTGATCGATAGACATGAAGGTGTCATTGCAGCCAGGTGTGTAAAAATATCAAAGAAAAACACGTCCAGACAAAAGTAAAGGTAAATAAATAAAGTGTGCGAAGTCTCGAAAGATCAGCAGGCGATGGTGGTGATGAAGAGAATAATACTTAATGATAATGCTAATTATAATACTGATAATACTTATATTCTTCTATGATAATACTGACGTACTTCTGCAGTAAAGGAAATGATCTTCAGTGCGACATTAAGACATTTCTGAGGTTTGTTCTCAGTTTGGACGTTCAGGTGAGATTTGCTGTGTGAATCTTTCTGCAGTTTGCAGAAATCTGCAGCAAACCTGTGAAATATTTAACGAAGGATCTGAGTGAGACACCCGTCAGTCACTCTGACGCCTGCTGACACAACACGGCAGCCCCGAAATCTGACGACACGGCAGGATTTTTCTCCTTTACGTGACCTGAAAGTTTCATTCAGGAACACCAAAGGTTCGTCAGCGTGTCGCAGTTCATCTGTAGATTTATCGGAGTTATTAATGACCATTAACACAAACAGTGATAAACTCATAAACTGTAAATATGATCAGGTCATAATAACACATCAGCTTTTCTTTATTGATCAAGACTTTTATTAATAATCAGATATGCAAAGTAACTGAAGTTACTGAGTTGGAGTAAAGCAGCATGAAAACACACATGTAAATACATCTGAACTCTCTATATACAGCTTGTGATATTTCTCAGAACTGCACATAAATACAGTACTTGAGTACTTAGTTACTTTCCTCCACTAAATTACATGTTAATCTAATTTTCTGCTGTCTGAGCTCCTGATTTCACATCTGTTTTTTAAGCCATCAGATAAATGTGGAGCAGTAAAAGTACAACAAGTCGCTCTGAAAAGTAATGGATTACATGTAATGAGTAACCGCACAGTGAGTAAATGTACTCGACTTCTTCTTGGTGACGGAGGGAGGTTTATCTTCAGACTGAAAACCGTGAACGCACAGATTCTGTTTCTCTGCTGAAGCGGAGACACAAAAACACGACACACACACACAAATTAAAAAACAGATGTGACACGATAAGACGAATCCTGAGTCGACTTATCGGAGCGGCGCCGTGCCGTCACACAGATTTCTATCTGTGTTCAAAGCTTTTACTGATCGGACTCGAGAGGCCGGACGAGTGTGTGTGAGAGTGTGTTTCTGAACACACACACGCAGTTTCTGTTTTATTCATTTATCTGACTTTGTGTTTGTTCACGTGTGTGTGTGTGTGGAAATACTCCAAAAATGTACAAGCTTCCTGAATCTTTTCTTTCAGGACTTATTTACGTTCTTACAGTCCTTCTGTGACAGAAACATCTACGGACATCGAGACTCAAAACATTCATCTTCATCTTCATCTTCATCCTCCTTTTTCCAGCGTGCGTCAGGCTGTGACAGCTCGGCCGTCACACATAAAGCCGGCGTGTCTGAACTCTGTGAGACTCGCTGTGGGAAGCCCGTTACAGCAGGCCGGGCCTCTTTGTGCATCATCCCGGGGCCAATATCGGCCCTCTGTTGGGTTCAGAGGGCCGCGGCTCCGGATGCGAGCGCAATATACACATCGCATAAAACATTTATGCCAACAGCGGCCAGCTGTCGGCAGGTGAGGTCGAGAACTCACCGGATAATAAAAAATAATCCTTCACCGGCTCATAAAAAGTGTCAAGAGTTCTTCTTCTCTGTCGGGCCGTCGCGTTATTCAGCTGCATGTGACAGAAAAATGGATGGACTTCATTAAAACGGCTCTTTCATGCAGAGAGGATGCAGTCGCTTTCTCCGGTGTGCGGCCTTCTTTAGTTATTTAGCAGAAAGATGGTAAGAAAATATATTTTTATATAATCGCATCAATCTGACGCCGCCTCACTTCCTGCAGAGCCCGTCGTAACTGACGCAACAGAGTTTGGATCATAACGTGTAAAAAAAATATAAATCAGTCTGTCGGAAAGAAAGAAGAGCAAGTTAAACCAACCAGTGTGTGTGTTCAGGTGTGTGTTTGGGTGTGTGTGGTCATCCTGGTGCTCAGCTTTGACACGATGAAGGATTTTCTTCAGGTAGATGTGTATAATGAGGACGTTGGCGCCCCCCAGAGGCTCAAACTTTCAGTCTCACGTACAGAAACTCGTGTTGTTGTTGTGTTTTTGTTGTGTTTTTGTCGTGTTGTTGTTGCATTGTTGTCGTGTTGTTGTTGTGTTGTTGTTGTGTTTTTGTTGTGTTTTTGTCGTGTTGTTGTTGCGTTGTTGTCGTGTTTCTCACCGTTTCCTCTCCCCCCTCAGCTGTACATCCAGACGACCACGCTGACCATCTCCATGAACCTGAGTGCGTCGGTGGCCCTCGGGATGCTCTACATGCCCAAAGTCTACGTCATCATCTTCCACCCGGAGCTCAACGTGCAGAAGAGGAAACGCTCCTTCAAAGCCGTCGTCACGGCCGCCACCATGTCGTCACGGCTGTCCCACAAAGCGAGCGACCGCCCCAACGGGGAGGCCAAGACGGAGCTGTGCGAGAACGTCGACCCCAACAGTGAGTCTGCACGTCCGTCAGATGAGTTATTAAAGGAGGATCAGATCATGAAGCATGTTTTTATTCTCACTCATCCACACTTTGATTTCCTCTCCTGACTGGATCTGAATGTTCCTGAGACACCGAAACATTAAAAATAAACTTTAAAATTAGAGAGCAGGTTCTGTGATTTACTGAAAAATCAACATTTATGATTTTTCTGAACACTGAATGCAGCTGAGGAGAAGCTGTTAGCTTAGCTTAGCATAAAGACTGGAAACGGAGGGAACAGTTAGCCTGGCGCTGCTCTAAAATAAGATGAAAATGTTCATCATGTGTTTCTCTCATTCATGCATGACCTCAGCTGACTCTAATAAACACCTCAACAAGCTGACGTGTCATGTTAATGTGCATCTTCAACGATCATCACGCCGCCTGGATGAACTTTCTTATCAACGTAACTGTTGCCAATAAGAAAATATTGATCCTCTTTGAGTATCTGCTCATTTTGAAAAGTGTGTGTCGTTTGTTCAGGTTCATCTTTAACATTAATTTTCACTGACTTACCTCGAAGCTTTTCTGACGTCACATTTGGAGGCTCGACCGAACGTTTACGTAAATTTGATCTTTGTTTCTCGGTGAGATACGAACAGCTTCAGTTTGACGCTTTCACTGTTCATCGTTCATTCAAACTTCCTCCATTTTCCACAAAAGGCCGAGCATGCAGAAACATCGTTTTTTATGTAATCAAAGAAAATCCCCAAACTTCCTCCACAGGAAATCAGCGCTAATGATAAAGAGTCTAAAGTGGCATGTTCCCAGAAATAAAACCAGCATAAATTGAAATGACATGGCAGTGTGTTCAAATTATCGGACTCCCTGCGGGGCTCTCCGGGAAAACTCACCAAATAATGTTTTTCTCCCCCTGACAGGCTAATTTCATAATTTATCGGAGGTAAGAGCAAATTAATCTTCTTCTTCTGCTTTGCTGTCCTGACCTTGATCCATTTTCTTCTGGAGGTTTGAGGAGAGAGAGAGAGAGAGAGAGAGATGAGCGCTGAATGTAAAATGTCCCTGCTCTTTATCGCCATCTTCCAATTGACTCATAACTTTTACATGAGGGGGGATAATACGGCTGTTTGACTGGCAGATTCACCGCCTCTATTTTGGGTCACTTTAACAGCACGTTTGACCCCCGAGACCTCAAATTTTACTGCTGCTGTAAACTGGCAGCGCTGGAAAATCCTCCTTCAACGCTGGTGAGAGATTTAACTCTTCTTCTGTGGTGGAGGAGCGGCGAGCAGGCTGGGAACAGTTTGTGTTTTCAGTTTTTAATGTGGACGGAAATGTGTATTTGACCCTTTCATAAATATTACAGCTGCACCTTTTTCTGCACATTTAGTCGCCTGAAGGTGCAGTAGTGACCGTGGGGGGGGCAGACAGGTGCAGGTTTTACTTCGTGGGGCAGAAACGTTTGTCTGTTTTTACAGTTCAGCAGTGAATAAATGTTAAATGACCCAGCAGCTCTCTGATGCCCCCTGCAGGTCAGATCATCAGCAGTCAGTCTGTGTGGGGGGGTCCTGCTGGTTTATCCACATTACAGCCCCCCCGGTCTGTTTTACTGTTCAGTCTGAGTCGTGACTCCCTGAAGGGGGGGGGTCTGTTGGCCCGAGCCGCCCCTCCCTCAGTGTTTCTCACTCGGTTTCTCTCCTCCTGCAGCCTGGTTCTCCATTTTCAAACCTCTTTCTCTCCTCTCACCCCCCCTCATGTAACGGCTCTCAGCCCCTTAAGATGGCTTCATCTCTCTCCCCCCCCCCCCCAGCTGATTCCCCCACAACAAAGGCTTCGATCTCTCGCTGCTCTTCTGCTCTTCAAAGGCCAAATCTCTCTGATTCTGCCGACTTCAAAACACGACGCCCGACACAAAACGATGAATCTCTTAAACTCGGAGCGAATCCTTCCAGCTGCTCACGTCTCAGCTAAACACACACCTTCGCTCTCTCACACACCTGGGACGCTTTACAGGACAGTGTGAGGTAGTGCAGGTGTGTTAACGTGAACATTCGCTGTTTTCATCCTGTGCTTCAGGTTTGTAGAGAATTAAAATTAATCCTAAAAACAAGCTAAAAGGCTGTTTTAAAGAGACTTTATTAAATCAGGAAGTCACGTTGAGATTTCAGTGAGTCTCAGACCAACTCAGGTTTCAACAGATTTTATTATTTAGACAAAGAATATTAACCTGTCAAACACCATCAGTCTCTCTTTTACGAGTTAAACATGTTTTTTAAAGACTGAGTTCATTTACAGACCAAACGCAGCAGAGATCAAATCTTTACTGAAGTAAAAGTCCCAAAAGTGAAAATGCATTTCAGTCCTGCAGTCGACTGTAAACGTGAATATTTCTTCACACAGATCCTGAATTAACAGAAGATGTTTCTTTTGAAACACTAAACAAAAATAAAAATGCGCAGAAGAAAATCAGATTAAAATAAAAAGGGATAAAATGAGCTTTCCTGTAAAAACAGGTGCAGCTTTGTCTCGTCAGCAGCTGTCAAACATCTGTGAGGTTTCAGGTCGGACAGGTGAGTCTGTCCGTGTGAAGAAACCCTTCATATGCATATTACGCCATTTTCTCTTTTATCTTCCCCACATGATTGATGATGAGCTTTTGGCTGGAAGCCATTTGTCATCGGATGAACACTGAGGGGGGGGCAGCTGCAGGGGGGAGATACGGAGGAGATGACGCCTTATTTCCATCATGTGGTGTCCAAAGAAAAAGTCTCCTCAGTTAAAACTGTGGATTAATAATAGAAAAGGACATTAATGTTTCATTCCAGGGGATTAAATGACTTGAAATGAGATTAGTGTTATTCTTGTTTCTCCACGTGGGTTTTGACCCGGCGACCTCGAGCGTTTTCATTCATCACGGCGGCGTCCCATCGAGCCGCGGCGTCCTGAAGCAGGCGGCAGGTGGAGACGCCACACCGTCGTCCTGAATGATTCAGATGAGGCCTTTTAACAGAAAGAGGCTGAGAGCTTTTCTTTGTTCCTCTGAGTCACATCAGCATTTCTCACAGAAACAGACAGAAAGTCTCATAATTCAGCTCTTATCTCTGTAATTTCTCTCTCTCTGTCATCCGTTATTCCTCCTGTCGTTAGCCGCCTCGCCTCCATCACAACACTTCACGTTAACCTTCGGCCGGCGGCCCCCGCTGATCTCTGCTCTGTCCGTTTCCTCCCGTTTCAGGTCCGACAGCAAAGAAGAAATATGTGAGCTACAACGACCTGGCGATCTGACGGCGATCCTCCACCCCGACGACAGACTGAGAGCTGCAGACGGAGGACAGAACAAGGCTTTTCTTTTGTTGTTTAATATTTTCAGTCTCGTGCTTCATCGCCCGCCACAGACGTTCGGACGCTGCAGCAAAGCACTGTGGGACTTTACTTTGGGCGCACACACATTTTCACTCGGTCAAAGAGAAGCAAAGAAGAGTTTTTACAGGCAGAAGTCTTGTTGGGTTGTTGGGAAAATGTTGAGAAAAAAAAAAATCTGTTGTGTTTGTGACGATGATGGTGATGATGGTGATGATGGTGATGAAGGTGATGAAGGTGGCGGCGGTGGTGGGACGCCTCAGCGGACGCGTCGCGGCTGCAGGCTGCGAGCAGTCGCAGAGCCGTCGGGCTCGGCGTGGCGTCTCTCTGCTGTTGATGTCAAACGAAGCCGCCGTCTGGGCGTGGCGCGACCTTTCCACCGAGCCTTCGTCTTTAACGTACTGCGAGTCCCCGTCCACCCTCGTGTACCTCGTCACAGCTTATCTGTTGGGCCCTTTTGGTTTCCTTTCCTTTTTTTAAACGATGACGTTGCTGATGAATCTGTTTTGCTCTTGCTTCTTGGATGCACATTGTTTTTATTGAAGCCATATTCTTTGTTTGAGATTTGGAGCGCTTTGCTCACGCTGCCACCAGCGGTCTGATTTTTACCACTGAAGCGCTGAAAACACTCGCTCTGATTGGTGGAGGAAGCACATGAACGCATCATTATTTAATACACACACACACACACACACACACACACACACACACACACACACACAGGTCTGCTGTAGATTTAATAATATGACTGAAAAAGCTCGTAGGAGAAGAGTTTGTCGCTCGTTTTTGTTTTTCTTCGTCTTATATCTGTTTGAGGGACAGTTCTGGAACTACAGCTCCCATGATGCTCTGAGGGATGTAAAGAGAAAACATGTTTGTTGTTTGTTTGTTTGTTTGCTTGTTTGTTTCTCTCCATGTTCAGAAAGTCTCGTTAGCTCCTGTTTCAGCGGACGAGGGCTGGTCGCTGTGAGACTGAAGGAAACTGACTGAGTCTTTGTTTGTTTCTCAGCCGGTTTCTGGAGCTTCGTTCAGAGGAAACGTTGGATCGTGTTCGTCAGAGTTTTAAAGGAAACTCCCGCTGATTCCTCTCAGTTTGCTTTGTCGGTCGCTTCAGACTCGGACCTGCAGGTCTCAGCAGTGTTGACAGGAAGTGAGTCCTCAGCTCGTCTGAAACGTGAATGTTTGGCTGATTTTTGTTGTTTTCTGACGGCTGCATGCTCCCGTCCTCGTGTTTCTTCTCCTCTTTGATAGAAACCTTCTGGATCGTTCTCAGATGAGGAATGTGGACATTAGACCGGGTTGCCTCTAAACTTTCAGCTGCTTTCTGTTCACGAGCTTTGTTGTTTGAGTCAAAAAAAAATCTTCACTTGAGTCGGCTGATGTGGTAAAAATCAGATTTCTGAGCAGCTGGAGACACAAAGCCAAAAAAAAAAAGAAAAGAAAAAAAATAAAAAAGCAGGCGTGTTTTTTAAAGGCCTTTGTTTGAACTGTTTGTGGTCTCATGATGAAAGTATCTCATCCCATTATGTGTGTTCCTCCTCCAACCGCATACACGATGACTTCTCCAGTATTTTGTAGGTGTATGATGATGATGATGATGATGATGATGATGACCCTTAACTGTGTTGTAGCCGATTTAAAAGAACCTTCAGCGGCCGCGACCTCGCCGAGACCTCGCGGGCCGCCGATACAACTAAAGGTGTTGATGTCGAGGTTGTCAATGCATGCCTGATATGTTCGATGTTGAAACAGAATCTGAAAAAAAGCTTAAAATAATGAAATCTCACGACACAGTCGATCCACCTGTCTGCTCTGAACTGTACCGTTTCTGATTTGTTTCTGTTTCTTTACCGTCGATCTCCACCGACACGCTCTCACACAGCAGAATATGGCTTTGATTGGTTTCTTATTTTCCTGGAAACGGTGGGAAATGGAGAAAAAGATGAATATATATTTAAAAAAACAAAATACTTGTAAAAAAAAAAAAAAGGAAGCATGTATGTTTTCTACTGTTTGTACTCGGTATATTCATGTTGCCCTTGCTGCTTATGTGCCAATGTTGTGGGAGAGATTTTACATTCGGCCACTCATGCAACTATTCTGTGGTGTTGTCCGAGAATGTATCAACATGAAATAAAAAACATTTGGTTATTTTTTTAGAGATATTCCCTGAAGAAACGCAGTCTGGTGCTCGTGTCTTACTCTCACAAAGCTTCGTCCGCTGTTGCCTTCAGGATCCTTTGATTTATTTCTTCACCTGCAGCGGTGAAATCAGTCGGATGTTTTTACCAGAACATCAAAATTTACCTGAAAAAAAAAGTGTCTCGTCACCATTTTCCCTTGTTTTTTTTTGCACTAATTGAGATTTTACACACGTCCTTTTGTGGAGCAAACAGGCACTGAAGCTGCTGCAAAGAAAGAGAAAGTGAATAAGGGAGTTTTCAGAAAATGAGCCACTCGATCTCAATTCTCAGACGCTTGTTTTTCATTGATTATCATCAATAAAACTAAATCTACAGATCCTGAAGGCGCAGCTCAGATAACTCTGCAGTGTTTGCACTCGCCCGCCCTCTGTGCTGTGATAAAAATCATTATTTCCCACACTGAGACAAGTCGCCGTCTCATGAGCAGAATAAATGTGCAGAGTCTGCTGCAAAACACGTTCACAGCAAAACGTCACTTCAGTGAAAAGATGGGAAGAGAATCAGGATATTTTACTCAGCGTACAAAAAAGGGGTGTCATTTTTCAAACAGGGATGAAAAGAAACTGTTGAAGAACAAGTTTAAGGCTGAAAACAGTGAATTATATACAGACAGGCGACAGACTGAAGTAAAGTGCTCCTCACGCCTCTGATCTGTGTTCAGGTTTCTACCATCTGACCAACAGAGTTTAAACTTAACAAACCTGCAGAAACTTTAATGTGTGTGAGTTTCTGACGCTGGCACAGTGACTCCTTGTCGGTCTGGAGGCGGCGTGGACTCCAGACGGAGGAGCAGAGCGTTGTTTGGCAGACAGGAAGCGACCTTCAACAGAGGAAACGTGCGACGTTTGCTGCGACTGAAGCTGAGAAAACGAGCTGAAGGTGAGTGAGACGGTTAAAACCTGCTGAGGTTTTTTCACTGATGATTCATTTTAAGCTCGTTTATCTCAGCGAGGTTTCTGATGCTGGCGAACGTGCAGATACAGTAAAAACAAACACGGCCTGTAAATGTCGTCGTAATGACAGTGAAAGTAAACTGACAGCAGGAACAAATCACCTCGTTGTTGATATGATGCTCGTCCTCCTCCTCTGGTGACAGTTTGCCAATTTTTCAGTGATGCAGTGGGATGCTGGGTAATTAATCATCCCCAGGAGGCCTGCGGGCTTTTGTTTAAAGCTGCTCAGACAGCACGAGCCAGCGAGGAGGGTTCACTGTCGGCTGTACGCTGATGTCCTGTTAACGGGAGGACGACAGCTCCAACGCGCCTTTCTAAAGTCAGAGTTTAGTGTCTTTGTCATCAAAACCAAAAGCTTTGCAGTAACCTCATGAACACGCATGTTCAGTAAAATACAGCTTCTCAAACGTTCATATGAACACTGACAGTTACTGGTCCTTTATTAGTTTTGTTAAAAAGATGGATCAAAATTAATGCAGCAGATTTGAACCAGGAACATTTTTCTTCCTTCTCAAAACTACATTACCCATAATGCAACTGCCCCACCAACAGCTGTGTGGGACTGTGGTGTGCTATGCTATTAGCAGCTAACGTAGCACTTTCAAACTTTTCGTTTTCAACCATCACTCGAGGACATTTATCAGACAGCCGGAGACACTGAAGGATTAAAACATCTGCACAGAAACAGCTGGAGTCACCTGGTGAGTTCATCTCCAATAAATGCTAACATCTGATTTATGTTCAGGCCCAGTTCATGTGAAAGAAATGACACTTAGCATCTTCTCCACCTTTCAGAGATCAAACCTGGACTCCTTCAAAGCGCCTGCAGGAGAGGTTTTCAGGTGAGTTTGTCGCTGAGAAGCTCAACTTCTTCTCGCATTTCTTTGCATAATCATGTCAGTCAGTGCTGTTTGAGGAAAACTCTTTACAACCTCTGAGAAGATAAAAATGCTCTGAAAAACAAAAAAGAATCAGAATCAGAATCAGAATCAGCTTTATTGCCAAGTACGTGAACACATACAAGGAATTTGACTTCGGTATTTT
>JBAJHX010000096.1:1852590-1864738 GCA_037176925.1 Amniataba percoides
GAACGCCACCTTCAGCTAGACCTGTCTAAGACTGACCTCATGGTCTTTCCACCTGTTCGGCCTCAGATCAGGGTCCAGCTGGGCTCCAGCCTTCTTGTGCCCACAAACTCATGTCATGATTGATGACCAGCTGACCTTTAAGGCTCACGTGGCCTCAGTTTCTCGGTCTTGTCGTTACGCCCTCTACAACATTAGAAAGATCAGACCCCTCCTGACCAAACAGGCCACACAGCTTCTGGTTCAGGCTCTTGTGCTCTCTCGCATCGACGACTGCAGCTCTCCTCTGGCAGGTCTCCCTGCATCTTCATTCAAACCTCTGCAGATGATCCAGAAGCAGCACGTCTGGTCTTCAACCAAAACAGCACTCGTCACTCAGCTGCTCATTTCTCTCCACTGGCTTCCAGCAGCAGCAAGAGTCAAATTCAAAACTTCTCCTGGTTTACAAAACACTCTCAAGAACGTCTCCAGCCCACCTGGACTCTCTGATCCAGGTCTACTCTCCCTCTCGTTCACTACGCTCTGCAGGTGAAAGAAACCTGCTGCTTCCTGCCAGCTCGGCTCGAAACAAAAAATAACGAAATAAGTCAGCTGATCCAAGACCAGCACTTAATGATTATCGAGCACTGACAGTTATGTCACTGTTCATAGTGATGCTGAGATTGTTGAATCTCTGATGCTGAGATTGCAACCTGTGATTAGTTTGGTTTCATGATATCAAGAAAATAATGAAGAAAAAAAAGGGGGGGGGGTGACACCTCTTCTGCCACTAGATGGCAACACCTTTGACCAATCACATTTCAAGCACTTTTTGCACTTACTAAGGGTTTTTCCTTACGTCTGAATTCTTGCTCGTGCTCGTACGTCGCTTTGGACAAAAGCGTCTGCCAAATGAAATTTGAGCAAGAATTCAGGCTAACCTTAACCCGTTTACCTGGAGAGGACCAGGATGCATCGTGGGAAGGACGTCAGGAAGCACCGTCACGGTCTCTGAACACGAGGAGAGCTTGAAGACTAACCTAACCCTAACCCGATCATCGATGAACTGACAAAGTTGAGCTGTCTCTCTCTCTGACCAGTCTCTCTCCCTCAGGCGGGGGTCCTGTTCGATGTCGACGGCGTTCTCCTTCGCGGTGGATCCGTCATTCCAGCCGCTCGTCGAGCTTTCAGGAAACTTTTGGACAAAAACAACAACTTCCTGCTTCCTGTGGTTTTTGTCACCAACGCAGGAAGCTGCCAGAGACAGCACAAGGCCCAGCAGCTGTCTCACCTGCTGGAGGTGAAGGTAAGACACACAGGTGGAGGGCGAACAGACAGACAGACCCCACTGCTCGTCAATGACAGTACCTGCAGAGCGACACACACTTTTCACATCCGGGTCTCCAAAACACCAAAAACTCTCCAAAACACCAGAAAAAGTGGCCAAAAGTGTTTGGAGATCACCAGATTTAGTGAGAAATTCGCCTTTTTGGCAACACTGCCCAGAGGCCGAGCCATCAAACTGATTGATGTTGAACTGGACTGCACGTTGTTGACAGAGCGACTGTATGTTTAGTGACCTTTGGGGTCAAAGGGCATCAGTAATTTGGCTTCATTGTTCTTATGTGTTTTGATTAATTAAATATCTCTCTATGTATCTGTCTGTATATGTCAGGTCTCTGTATATGCTGTCTGTGTACAGGAACATAGACGATATCTTGTAAGATATTTAGACATATAGATGGGGTTATAATTCAGATCTTCCATGCGATTATTAAGAATAATTACAATTTAGAATTAAATCCCTTCAAAATTATTAATAGTTTAATAGACAATTAAAACATTAAATCATATGACCAGTATGTTTTTAATTATATAGTTCATAGAAGAATTATTATTATAATTATGATTATAATAATAGTATTATCATTATTATTATAACAATAATATTTGTTTTGCTGTGCTGCCATTGGACTGACATTGTCATGTGACCTCTCTCTAGATCGCTCCAGAGCAGGTGGTCCTTTCCCACAGTCCTTTGCGACTGTTGAAGAGTTTCCATGATAAATGTGTGCTGGTGTCTGGACAGGGACCAGTTACAGACATCGCCAACACGTATCCTTCATATCTGAATATGAATTTATAATGAGTGTCTGTCTGTAATCCAACAGGCCAACAGACAAACCGTCTGTCCACAGACACAAACAGGTGAAGCTGCATCATTCGGCCTGAAGACAAACAGACCAACCATCAGAAACAGCCTGTCTGATGTGCTCACATATCAGTTTCTGTTTACTTTAAACAGTAAAAGATCAATACTGAGTAGGCGATGAGAGCATCTGTAACTTGCTTGAACACGCTTTGTTTGAATATACATCTAAATACATGAAAAACTGCTTGATGACATTCCTTTTTCATAGTAATACGACTTGTGTATGATAAAGTTTGATGCGCATTTGAAAGAAAATATAATGTATATAATCAATATAAATTATTAATAATCATAATCTGCATTGGAATGTGTAATGAAATTTTCAACACTAAAGCACAGCAGGTATTACACTGTGAATGATCTGTGTGTTGTCTTGACTGTATCGCCAGTTTGGGTTTTCAGAAGGTCGTAAGCATCGACCAGTTGAGAGAACATCACCCCCTGCTGGACATGGTCGACCACAACCGGAGGCCAAAACTACCTGTGAGTATTCTACCTGTGACAGGTGAGTTCAAGGCTCCCACCTGCAGCGGTTGTCCATAAACATTAACAACATGAACACACTTACAATCTGTCTCATCATGTGAGGCTTCAACTGAACTGTCACTGTTTGCTCTGTTTCAGTCATCTCCTCTACAGGCTCTTCCCAAAATAGAAGGTAACACACACCTGCACAGCAAGTATTCAGCATTGTCTCTTGTATAACTAAAAAGAAAAAAAATCAATTTTGTACTGCCTACCTCAAAACCATATGACGCCATGAATCATAAATTCATACCCTGATAAACTCCAGACTGTAAGTCTAAATGACGTCCAGCTTACCATCAGAATGGGAAGCCACAGGGGTCTATACATGGTCCACTGCTGTTTACATTATTCACCAATAACACAATTGTTCCTGATTATTACTTCAATGTCCAGCTTTTTGCTGATGATACCATTTTATATGTCCCAGGCTCTACCCTGGCCCAGGCCATGATTCATCATCATTCTGTCTTTGGTGCCTGTTAATTGTGACTTCTTGAGACTGCTTTTAAATACAAAAAAGTATCCTCCACCTCCACCAGTAATTTTGAATATCCTACCATAAAACTTTGAATGACATGTTTGTAACTCTTGTTTAGTCGTACAAATAGACTGGACAATTCCAGCTAGGATTTCTGTTTTCTTCTAACTGTAAAATTATTGTGCTGTCAACCTTCACGCCTGTTTGTGACTTTGACTGTGTATTTGTTTTATGCCTTTAATCAACAAAAGTGCTTTACATTGGATATGACAAGATAAGAAACATGTTTAATTGGCTCTGTCTGTAAATTTATGTGTCCTGGCTCACGTTTTGTTGAGCTTTTCTTTCTGACTTCCTGTGTTGCTGTAGCGATCATCCTGTTTGGCGAGCCAGTCAGATGGGAGACAAACCTCCAGCTGCTGATGGACGTGCTGCTGACCAATGGGAGCCCTGGTTCTGTGTATGATCCTCAGGTCTCCGCCCACCTGCCAGTACTCGCCTGTAACATGGACTTGATGTGGATGGCCGAGGCCCCATCACCACGGTAACCAACACACCACAGGAAGTCACTCTAACACTTCCGGTTAGTTCATAGGTAATAGTACACTGAACGAAAATATAAACGTAACACTTTTGTTTTTGCTCCCATTTTTTATGAGATGACCTCAAAGATCTAAAACCTTTTCTACATACTCAAAATAACAATTTCTCTCAAGTATTGTTCACAAATCTGTCTAAATCTGTGATAGTGAGTACCTCTTCTTTGCTGAGATAATCCATCCCACCTCACAGGTGTGCCACATCAAGATGCTGGTCAGACAGCATGATTATTGGAAAGGTGTGCCTTAGACTGGCCACAATAAAATGCCACTCTGAAACGTGCAGTTATGTTTTATTTGGGGGGGTCTGCAGACTCAGAGAACCAGTCAGTCAGTATCTGACACCAGAGGATCCTGGCTGGTTTCTGAGCAGGACCAACACTCGAGCTGAACCAGAAGGCTCAGACAGCTTCATCCTGCAGGACATAAGACTCACACCACCATCACTTTATAAAAACAGCGTAGTAGTTATATAGTATATGTTAAACAAATAATTTATGTTTTATTTGTATAGCTCTTATTTTAAGGTCTTTGTTATCTTATCACTCTAGTGTATTATTTATTTAAAATAGTATTTTATAGTTTAATTTCTTAATCTTTTTTATTTTTTTGCTGAGTGTGTATTCTTGTCAATATTTTTTAGCATCGTTTAGAGAGCCTGGGAAATAAGAGTTTCATCACTAATGTTTGCTGATTGAAATTATTGCGTAATGACATCATGATGAATGAAATCATCAGTAAGTGAACAATTAGTTAACATTTTATGAGTATGTAATGCCATATTTCTTTCAGACAGGATGATGGTTTTTGGTATCCTTCAGGTGGCCATGTTGATCAGTGATGATCCTGCTGTGTTGCCGTAGGTTTGGTCACGGGATGTTCCTGCTGTGTCTGGAGTCCGTCTACAGGAAGTTGACGGGTCGAGAGCTTCAGTACCAGGCGCTGCTGGGAAAACCGAGTCTGCTAACATACCAGTACGCCGAGCATGTGCTGAGACTGCAGAATCACAACCACAAGCTAACCACCATCTACGCTGTGGGGTAACCAAACTGTCCACAACACTGTTTCTGTTGCCGGGTACCTAAAATGTCTCACAACACCATTTCTGCTATTGGGTAACCAGTTGTCTTCTTCTTGTTGCCTAGCGACAACCTGATGACAGATATCTATGGTGCAAACCTGTACAACCGTTACTTGACTCAGCAGCATGCCGCCATGACGGCCTCTACCAAGCTTGTTGCCCAGGGAACAGGGAGCCAGGTGACCATGGCGATGGCAGAGGAGGAGCTGGTTTCTGCTGCTGCTCAGTGTCGCTCCATTCTGGTAGGAGCTGGTTTAAAGACCAAAGTTTAAGACAGCTGTAGTCCCTGTGGAGTGTCTGTAGAGTTTCAGTGGTTCAGGTTTTTAACTGAGGTAAATAAAAACAAAACTGATTTTTTTCCACCAAACAAATAACCCAGAAAGATTTTCTAAGATAACAAGAAATAATCCTCAACAAGGTGTAATATAGTAAAACTGTTCATGATGGTAACCTGTTGTTTTCTCTTCATTAACACAAAGCTGCTCTACCTGTTCTCAGGTGTGCACAGGTGTCTATAACCCTCGCTCCTTGTTGCCTAGCAACCAGAGCAGGACCATCACAGAGACAGTGTTCCATGGTCACAGAGACCTGGTCCTGGAGCCGGACCTGGTGGAGCCGAGTCACCTGGTGGAGGACGTGGAAGCTGCTGTCGACCTGCTGCTGCAACAAGAGAACTTAGATCTCTGTAGGCCTGACCTCTGACCTCTGAACAAGTTTTCTTTGGAGAGTCTCTATGGCCTGCTGTGACCCAGCAGCTGCAGGTGGCAGGTCGTGTTAGGTGGTCTACCTGTACTGTTGGCTGGTCAGTGAAGAGGAAGGAAACACACCTGTCTGTAGAACATCCCAGAGGTCTTTAAACTCACATCTAACCTCTGACCTCTGGCAAGTTTGTCTGAAGCTGCAGACCAGTTAACCCTTTAACTACTAATGAAGCTGAAACCTCAATATGAGTATAAAGTCTCACTAATGTTTGTTTCATGCCACTGTGATTTTTTGTAAACATCTGAATGCTTTCATACTTTTACTGAAATAAAATCAACACACGTCAGACTTTTGAAGTCGTCCTTAGGAGAAGACAAAGTACCAACTGAGAACAAAGATGTTCATGTCTACACTTTCAGTAAGAGTTTTATTTTTGTTTTTCACAAGGAAACTTCTATTTAATCATTTATTTGTATTAACTGACTGACTAATTTGTAAAGAGACTATATTAAACATGTCACCAATTGATGTGTTGTTCAATAATGAGATTAAAGCTCATTTTCACCTGTAGTGTGACAGGTCACCATTAACTCTAACCCACAACTGCACTAAACAGACTGGAGTAACAAGACGAAGCACAGTTACACAGTCGAACATCACACACATACACATCATGTCAGCAGTTGACGTATGTTAGACTGATAAAAAACAAAGGATATTCTATACATATCAAAGTGAATGAAATGCAGTAGGTAGTTATAGAGTTGAGCTTTCGGAAGGTTTTTCAGCGTGACAGTTTCTGATAAAGTCTTCATTTCATGCGGTTGTTCTTTCACAGAGAAAACTAGCTGCAACTAGAAGCCAGTAATAAAATGAATGAACCTTCTGAGTTATCAGGTGTAGGTGTGGACTTATGCAATCTTTAATTCATGCATCTAGATGATGTTTGTTTGCAAATATTCCACTTTTTTTCAGGATTTCTGGTCATCATGAAACGTGTCATTTGCTGAAGTAGTCTGCATACATACGTGATAAAGAGTGACATTTGACATGTTCATATTTATGACTGTTTTTCACACATATCTCCACCTTCCCAAAGTTTGATCATATCTGAAATGTTAATATCCAGGCACCATAAACACATCAGCTGGGCACATACACTAAATAGAGCCAAAAGTCAGAGGACGCCTGAGCGTCACGCCTACAGGACCTTGTTGGACATCAACTCTACAGGCATTAAAATGGTGTTGTGGCTCTAACAGCTGCCACCCATCTGTCGGAGTTTGTGCCCATTCAGCCTAAAGACCATTTATCACGACTGCTCTAATTCAAAATGTTGGTAAAGAGTGAAATTCCTGTTATAGTCATGCTTTTACAATCAGCTTATGTATCTGCTGTGATACTGGCTTGTGTTGGGAAACAAAAAGGACAATAACAACTGAGGAGACTGTCCGACTTCTCCCAAAACAAGAACGCAGTCATTCAAACTTTGATTCAGTTAATGTCCCCAGAAGAATACTACTGAAACCATTTTCCACCCAAATACCCTGTTTCTGTTTGTTTTACAGTGTTAAAAAAAACTCTCAGTGATCTGGGAACTTTCTTTGGGGCTCTTCAGGTGCTCAGTGGCCGACTGAACAGTTTGAAAGTGTTTGTTGGTCACGTGATCGGATGATCTGATCCAGGGCCAGCAGAGAAGAAAAAAAAGCATTGAAACTTAAACTTGATATGAATTAATCAAGAAAGAACAGAGGAAGTCAGGATGCATTACAAATATTAATGTTTTAATGTTTAAAACTCACTGTTGAATTTTCATTTAAAAAATGAACAGTTTTAAATGAGATGTTTTATTTGTAACAATTCAAAGACAAAATCATCTAGCCACTTACAGTCCAGACCAAAAGGACTCACATTCAAGTTTTAAGAGAGAACATTTTTCACAAGATAAAATTTCTGATAGAAATTTTTGATTTTTATTCTAAATGCCAAATCTATACAGACTGACTTATCTTTGGTATGACCGTTAGTGTGTGGTTTCCTATAACCTATATGAATATGCGACAGGTAAGCCTCCACTTGAACACATTCTGAGCAGGTTCACATCTTACTGTGTATTTCCTCTAGCAGCTGTGAATCCTCATGGACACCGTGACACACATTCATACTTCTAATAAGCAACTATTGTTTGTTTACAAGGGGTGACCTGCTCAACATGGCGGCCGGACCAGGACACTTCGGAACAGGAAGCGGGAAAGAATTGCGCATGCGCAGTGGCTGTTCCCGGGTCCCTGTAAAGATGTCTGAGCAGGCGGGGAGGGAGCGGAGCGGAGGACCCGAAACCAGCGGACAAAACCCGCAACTCTCAGCGACTTAACCGACCAAGGTAAGGGCAAGCGGCCCCGCACAGCCGCTCCGAAGGTACCGACGGGCGGCGGAAGGTGTCGGCCTTCAGTTGGAGCGGACTAAGTGCGCGCAGCACGGCTCAGTTTGCAGTAAAGTGCGGAGAGGGAGCGCAGGACGCGGCGCGCTGTGGCAGGGGCGTGTCCGCCATCTTGTATGAGAAGTGGCGCCTAAACAGCGGCTGTCTCTGCGCGCGGGCCGCGCAAAATGGCCGTTTACGGCGGCGGCTGGCGGCGGCCCGCGTTCCTCTGCGGGCTTTATCGCGGAATGTCCCGCGGTGGGCCCGCGGCGGGCCGGTACCGACAGCCGCGGAGTCGGTGCGGAGGTCCGGAGGAGCCGCCGCAGCTTTGTGTTGTCCTCCCCCCGCTGCCCTCCATCCTCCCCCCGCTCCCCCTTCTCCTCCCTGTTTGTTTGGACAGCCTGCCGCGCGCATGCGTGTAACCATAGCGCTGCTTTCTGCGTATGAGCAGAAACAGCGGGATCAATCAGCTCAACACGCTGCGATCTATCGATTATCGATCACTCCGATCAGACTCATAGACCGCTCCGTTCACCGCCATCACAACAAACAGCTGGAAACCGCCATGTTGTCACTGAACTGAAACTGAAAGCGGCTGTTTACAGGCTGTTTACTGTCTGTTTACAGACTGTTTACAGACTGTTTACAGGCTGTTTACTGTCTGTTTACAGACTGCTTAGAGACTGTTTACAGACTGTTTACAGGCTGTTTACAGGCTGTTTACTGTCTGTTTACAGGCTGTTTAGAGACTGTTTACAGGCTGTTTACAGGCTGTTTAGACTGTTTACAGGCTGTTTACTGTCTGTTTAGAGACTGTTTACAGGCTGTTTACTGTCTGTTTAGACTGTTTACAGGCTGTTTACTGTCTGTTTAGACTGTTTACAGGCTGTTTACTGTCTGTTTAGAGACTGTTTACAGGCTGTTTACTGTCTGTTTACAGACTGTTTAGAGACTGTTTACAGGCTGTTTACTGTCTGTTTACAGACTGTTTACAGGCTGTTTACTGTCTGTTTACTGTCTGTTTACAGGCTGTTTACAGGCTGTTTACTGTCTGTTTACAGATGGTTCACTGTCTGTTTACTGATTGTTTACAGGCTGTTTGTCAGGCTGTTTACTGCCTATTTACTGCCTGTGAGCTAACCCTGTCCTCACACACTGATTATCCCCGTCCTTTAACCTGCTGGTCGTTGATCAGCTGGTCGATCAGTTACCTTCAGAGTTTGTCTCCAGCGTCCTGACATTGAACCATGGAGGTGATCGGGGTTATTGATCAGTCGTCTCAGAGCTTCTTGTTTCCGCTGTTCAGAAGGCCACAGACGCATCAGTGTGTTTCTAAATAAAAGCACAGACCACAGCTGCTGCTTGTTTTAAATTAACTGAACTGAATGTCCTTAATTCAGTTTCGGACTTATTTGATCGTATTCCTGTAAAATTTGTTTTGTTTATACACAATAAGACTGCCTCACAAACAGTCTCATCACTATTTTTATTTTGAAAGTTAAAGAGTGTCTTCCTGTCCAGGCAGGTCGATGTCATTCTGACGAGCAGCTGAGATGTCCAATGACAGCCAAGGATCGGTGAAGGGGGAGGCGGCCATGATGCAATCACCTGTGCCCGTCTCCTCTCAGGGACCGCCCCTTTCTCCGTCCACCACCTCCAAACCACCTGAGCTCCCAGGTACACCTGTCTGTCTCTCTGACCTGTCTGTGACTTGTCTGTCTCTCTGACCTGTCTGTCTGACCCGTCTGTGTGTCTGACCCGTCTGTCTGACAGATGAGCTGGTCCAGGCCGGGTGGTCCAAGTGTTGGTCTCGGAGGGAGAACCGGCCGTATTACTTCAACAGATTCACCAATCAGAGCCTGTGGGAGGTGCCTGTGCTGGGTCAGCACGATGTCATTGTGAGTAGGACAGGTGACCGTTGATAAAGTGTGTTAGTGATGTAATGATAATAACAGCTGATAAAGTGACAGTGAGCTGTTGGTATTCCAGCTTCTTTGATTCTGCGAGTGTGTGAACTCTCCTGGAGGGATGAATACACTCTTCCACAGATATTCATCATGTGGTGTTTGGATGATGGAGGTGCAGATCTCCGACTCCTGCACACCAGAGACAGCAGACATAACTGATTTAAGGACCATAAATACAAACAGATATCTGTCAAAAGAACCTCTCATGTTCTCTCATGTTCTCTCATGTGGTTATTAAACACGTGAAGGTTCCAGTGTACGAAAACACACCCAACATGTGAGATAAAGGGTGATACTGCCAGAGGTGCCGTGGCCTCTTCACATGGTGTCTGTCTGCCTGTCTGTCTGTCTGCAGTCTGATCCTTTAGGTCTGAATGCAGCTCCAGCAGAGGGCGGAGACGGTAACCTTGGTAACGGCCAGAGGAAGAGGAGGAGCTCTGAGGAGCAGGGGGCAGGGCCTAACAGCATCAAACGCACCAAGGTAACAGTTACACTCAGTCCTCTCGGTGTGCTGTGGATTGTGGGAAAGGCAGTCCTCTAACTTGTTGTTGTGTTGTTTCCAGGTGGAGCCCACCACGCCCATCTCTCCCAGCACCCCGGGCGTCAAACCCTGGAGCTCAGCAACAGACGACAAACAGCCCCCCCCAGCCACACCTACAACTCCGAGCCCCGCCCCCACCCCCGCCCCCTACAGACCAGCTGTGTCAGTTAGCATCTTTAGCTCTGCTCATTCTTTCTGCTCTCCCCCAGACAGCTTGAACAAAGTTGTTTGTTTGTTGTTTTCAGTATCTACTGGGATCTTGACGTTCAGACCAATGCTGTGATCAGAGAGCGGCCCCCCACCAACCACCTGCCCCCCCACCCGGAGATCGAGCTGCAGAGAGCCCAGCTGGTCACCAAACTGAGGCAACACTACCACGAACTGTGCCACCAGAGAGAAGGTACCATCACACCTGACTGTTACACTGCTGGGGGGTAACTGTAGTACAGATACATTTTTGTAGTTCAGTTACTGGAATAACTGTCCTGCAGTAGCTGGACTGCAATAACTGTAGTAGTTACTGCAGTACATCTCCTCCAGGTTGAGTGTAGATCCGGGTGTCTGTGCTTCATCAGTGTATTAAAAACTTTATTAATCCATCTTGTATTGAGATGTGAGCTGTCCTCGGGTCAGAGCACTTGTACTGCGTGTAAAACAGTTGTACGTCTGTCTCTCTTTCCGTCTGTGCTCCAGGTATTGATCCGCCACGGGAGTCCTTCAACCGTTGGCTGCTGGAGAGGAAAGTGATTGACAAAGGTCATGACCCCTTACTGCCCAGTGACTGTGACCCAGTCATCTCCCCGTCCATGTTCAGAGAGGTCATGAACGACATTCCCATCAGGTACCTGTCTGTCTGACAGAACAGCATGAATCAGCTGAGAGGTTTCATGTTTATCTGCTGTAATCTATAGATTGTGTAATAATGTGTTTATGTGTGTTTCAGGTTGTCACGTATTAAGTATAAAGAAGAGGCCCGGAAGTTGCTGTTTAAATACGCTGAAGCTGCCAAGAAGATGATCGACTCCAGGTAGATGACAGCGGTGTGGGTGAGCCTGAGCCGGTGTTGATGGAGCTCTAACCTTTGACCTCTGATCCGAGCAGGAACGCGAGTCCAGAGAGCAGGAAGGTGGTGAAGTGGAACGCTGAAGACACCATGAGCTGGCTGCGCCGAGATCACTCTGCCAGCAAGGAGGACTACATGGTAACACCTACTACACACCATCTGAGGTCAAAGGTCACCCTTCTCTCAGTTTGATGGGACCACAGGACTACAACTGCCATATATATATATACATATAGCGCAGTATTATTTGAAGTATAAGTGAGTAACTAAACTAAATTCAGACTTGTGTGTGTCTCTGTGTGTGTGTGTGTGTTTGTGTGTCTGTAGGACCGCCTGGAGCACCTCAGGCAACAGTGTGGCCCCCATGTGACCGCCGTCGCCAAAGACTCGGTGGAGGGAATCTGCTCTAAAATCTACCAGCTGTCTGCAGAGTACAGCCGCCGTCTGAGGCAGACACACCTGAGTCTGCTGCAAGACCCCCCCACAGGTACACACACACACACACACACACCTGAGTCTGCTGCAAGACCCCCCCACAGGTACACACACACACACACACACACCTGAGTCTGCTGCAAGACC
>JBAJHX010000096.1:1890802-1900916 GCA_037176925.1 Amniataba percoides
AGATGTTGCTGCAGGTTGCAGATGTTGCTGCAGGTTGCAGATGTTGCCGTGGATGTTGCTGCAGGTTGCAGATGTTGCTGCAGGTTGCAGATGTTGCTGCAGGTTGCAGATGTTGCCGTTGCCGCTCTCAGGTTGCAGCACTGCGGTAGTCGCCGTCGTCAGTCTCATTAAAGTCCGTGTTCGCGGTTCTGTCTGACGGCAGGAGGAGCTAACAGCTAACAGGCTAACAGCTAACAGGCTAACGGTCTGTGTCCGGTCTCCGGTCGCTCTCACGGTGTCCGGTGTGTCTCTCCGGTCTCGGTCTCGGTGACTCACCGTCTCTCCGTCGCTCACTGCGGCGCGCGGCAGCGGCAGGAGCCCGGGTTACCATGGCAACCGGCCCCGAGCGGCATGATGGGAAATCTCCGCTTGATGACGAACAGCAGAAGATCAATAACCTGATCGGTGACCTAATCGATGATCTGATCAGTGACCGGATCGATGATCTGATCAGTGTGTGTCGGTGTATAAACTGTGTCGTGTGCTTAAATGTCTGTTAGGATTCCGTGATGATTCTGTGACGTCCATATCAACTAACGATTACTCCTCCGGAAGTGTATTTGTTCCTGTTTTATCAGTTTCACGAACAGCAAACACATTTTTCGTTGTTATTTTTGTGATATACTGATCAAATGATTCTGCTCAGGTGGGAACTCTTTAATGTTTCTTCTGTTTTGGTCGAAGCAGATCCGCTGCAGCACGCTCTGCTTCCGTCACTTCCTGTGTGTGTCCAATAAAGTTCCGGCTCAGCGTTTCGGGTTCGTCCGGTGAAACCGGGAGAATTAAAAACAATCCGGTACAATCCGGGACGATCCGGGAAAGTCGGAGCCATCTGAACCGCAAACATGGTGAGTGTTTACCGGACAGAAACGACGTCTGATGAATTTTACCAGTTCAAAGTTGTTTAGTCGTTTTAATGGCGGGAGTTTGAATCATTGTCGATCCGAATCAGTGGGTTGATCAATTCATCAGAAAACTGATCGATATTCAGCTCACCGCCGGTCAGCCGTGGGCCGGTCCGTTACCGGGGAGTGAGGAACGAACAGTCTGTCTTTAGAGGGACTTTTACCGGGACGGGCCGCTCTGTTGTTAGCCGTTAGCTCCCCGGCTAACTCACCGGCTGAGTTTGTGCCTGTAGCGGGGTCAAAGGTCACAGTGAGCCGGTGAAAGTTATATTACCGGTTCGGACTGTCAGACTGTTTGTGTGTTCTTGTATCTGTGTGTCGTTTGTGTGTGCAGCGGTCAGATTCACCTCACTGTCGCTCCCTCGGTGGAGTCGGTGAATCAGTTCTGTGGAACAAAGCAGCTCTGCAGCCTTTACCGGCTCTGCACGCGCAGTCCGCTCTGCTCCTCCTGAGGGTGAGCAGTATGTTTCCGTCTTGTGATGCTTATCTCTGCCTGGTTTTCAGACGGTGGGAAAAAGCAGCAAGATGCTGCAGCACATCGACTTCAGGATGAGGTGCATCCTGCAGGACGGACGGATCTTCATCGGCACCTTCAAGGCCTTCGACAAACACATGAACCTGATACTCTGCGACTGCGACGAATTCAGGAAGATCAAGTACGTCCTCGGTCCAGTCTGACTGAGCAGCATTTGTGTTTGCTGGGTAACTTTGGCTCCTGTTATGAGTCATGAAGTTTTCAGTCTCTTATTTGCCAGTTCAGAGTTCAGCTCATTTCCATGCAAAGGTTCATTTTGGTTCCCATGGAAACACATTTTCCTGGGATGTTCAGTGTTGCACCGCCTGGACTCAGATGATCCAGAGTTTTATCAAGAACGATTATCTTGGCTTGGTTGCAGTGAGGCATGCTGGGTAATGTGTTTGGTCAGCAGTGAGGCATGCTGGGTAATGAGTGCTTGGTCAGCAGTGAGGCATGCTGGGTAATGAGTGCTTGTCTTGTCAGGCCGAAGAACTCGAAGCAGCCGGAGCGAGAGGAGAAGAGGGTTCTGGGTTTGGTTCTGCTGAGGGGGGAGAACCTGGTTTCTATGACAGTGGAGGGCCCGCCCCCTAAAGATGTAAGTACAACACTTTCATGTGTCATCGCTCGTATTCGTTCCCGGTCAGAGAATCTTTGTTTGATATGTTTTATCTTTCCCTGTAGACCGGTATCGCCCGGGTCCCGTTGGCAGGTGTGGCCGGAGGTCCAGGTGTGGGTCGGGCGGCGGGTCGTGGTGTCCCTGCAGGCGCTCCGATGCCTCAGGCTCCGGCCGGACTCGCTGGACCCGTTCGAGGGGTGGGCGGGCCTTCGCAGCAGGTAACCATTGTAACAGTTGCTGTGCAGGTGTGGTGTTTGTGCTCAGGTGATGACAGCTGGCGGTGTGTTTCCAGGTGATGACTCCGCAGGGCAGAGGAACGGTCGCCGCGGCAGCAGCAGGAGCGAGCATTGCTGGAGCTCCGACGCAGTATCCACCTGGACGAGGAGCCCCGCCCCCAATGGGCAGAGGTGCCCCGCCCCCAGGTGAGACACGTGATATCATGTTAAATATTTTTGTACAGGTGCTTGTCCTGTCAGCTGATTGGTCTGGTCACTGGTTGGCTGCACTTAGGCATAGCAACCATCTGACTGTCCATAGCAACCGCCTGTTAATAGACACTTTAAGTTAATTAGCTTAAATTTTTTTCCCTCACCTTTCATGTGTGCTGATTGGTTGTTGACTGGCTCCCTCACCTGCAGGTATGATGGGTCCACCCCCTGGCATGCGGCCCCCAATGGGTCCTCCAATGGGAATGCCTCCTGGTCGAGGTGCTCCAATGGGGATGCCCCCCCCTGGCATGAGGCCACCGCCCCCTGGCATGAGAGGTAAGCATGGCGATGAGTTTGGTCAGCCCTCTGAGGAGCCAATCAGATGGTAACATCATTATTCAGACCACTGCCTGTAAACACACCATGTGACCGCTCTGCTCTGCTGTTTCAGGACCGCCTCCTCCTGGGATGAGACCACCCCCCCGTCCCTGAAGAAGCCCCACCCCCTCAGACTCACCTGTTGTATAGTTTTTTTGTTTTTGGTTTTTTTTTAACTTGTTTTGTGTTTTTTAATAAAGGTTCCTCAGGATGGTTTGATTTCAGCTCTGTCTGTTCAGTTTCTACGGTAACCTGTTGAATAAACGTCTGGAGTAACAGCCAATCAGAGCTCAGATTAACTCATTATTATGACAGGAGGCAGGGCTGCAAGAATCCATCACACCAGGTGATGCAGGTCATCAGTAAATACTGATCAGAGCGACTGTGAGCGGGGATTGGGAGTGACGCTGCAGTTTTTGTTGTGATAAAGTTGTAATAAGTGACCAGATGAACAATAACGAGATTAGACTCAGCAGACACTGAAGCTCCAAAGTTTGGGCTTATTGGACTGAACATCTGAAATTCAGCCTGCTTCCAGCTCTGAGTTCTGCTTTTCAGTTTGATCTGCAGTCCTTGTTGTGCAGCAGAGGAGCAACTTGTTCCAGTTCAGGACAAAATCTATATTCTTTCTTAAATATACACATTATCAGGGAAATATCACTCAAACACACTGCTTACTCTGTGTGGACCATATATGCTGTGTGTATTATTTATATGTGTATATATATGCAAATATGAACAACTTTATTCATCCCGAAGTAAATTGCTGTATATATATGTATATATACATATATATGTGTGTGTGTATATATATATATATATATATATATATATATATATATATATAAATATACACATTTATATGGTGTGTGCATATATATATATGTAGTGTGTACATATATACGTAGGCCTATGTATATATGTACACATAAACATGCACACATATATATGTACATATTACACACAATATACATGGTATTAAGTACACAGTCTTGTAGTGTGTACATGTGTATGTTGGGTAAAGTGTGTATAGTGTGTGTAAGTTGTGTACTTTGTGTAGTGTCTCAGGCTGCCTCCTCTGTTGGCCACGCCTTCTTCCGTGACTGCATCATGAGAGCTGAACAGAAACTTTGCTTATTTCAAAATAAGAGCATAATGTTAACTCAAGTAAATGAAACTGTTTCCAGGAGGCAGAGAAAACAGAGCCTGTTTAGCATATTAGCAACATGTTAGCTGGATTATGACACCTTGCCTGAATAACACGGGGTCATGGGCGATCAGCTGATTGAAGGTCTGTGGATCAGAACCAAACCTTTCACTGCCTCCTGCTGGACGCGCTGTTCACTCACAGCTGTGGTGAAACACACCCAGACTGTTTTCAGTCAGTCATTATTCAAGTAGTCATCATTAAGTTACTCATTTCAGCAAACCCTGATCAAAACGACAAATAAACCTGAAACTGGAAGATTTTAATATATGGTGCGGTACAGAGGAGCTTTTATTTTGTAGGCACAACAGACTTGACATGGGATCACGTGACCCGCCGCTGTCACGTGATCATACAAGATTCTTTATTGTGGGCAGCTGCAGCTACGTGAACTCTGCAGCGACCAGGAGAGACTAGAAGGTGAGTATTAAAGTGTCTAAAGATAAAGTGTTAATTAGTTAATTCGCTCTATAACTAGTTTGAATGATCAGTCTGTCTGCTGACAAACTTTCTGTCCGCAGAGCCTCCGTCTGCCAAACTTCTCTCAGAAATATCTGAATTAAACATTTGTTCTCTGCTCAGTGAAAGTCAGTCACCTCGTTAAAAAACTCGTTCATTATTTTTGAATCATGAAATTTTAATGCTGAATTCGGCTGACAGAAAATCAACCACAAAGATTACTTCCTGTTAAAATCACGTGTTGAAGTGTCGTTAGTTTCGTTAGTGCCCCCTGCTGTCTAAGAGTTGAACAGGATTTGATTTTGTGAAACTCCCTTAGTCACTGATAACTAATCAATAATTAGGTTTTCCATTCAGAAATCTACCAATTGAATATTGATTCCTTGAAATTCAGACTCCTTTCAGGTTCTTATAATTTTGTTTGTGTTTCTGTGTTGAAGACGAAGCAGAGCGAGAACTGCTGTCACATGTTCAAAGGTTTGTTTCCCTTTATTGATGTGAATTATGAAGTGGATGTCTGTGGAGGAAGTATTGTGACTGTACTCAGCTGGATTTGAGTGACTGCTTCCTGTTTTCTCTCTGTGATGTCTGATTTTATTGGCTGTGAGTCACCTGGAAGAGGCGGAGCTCTTCATCAGGCCAGTGTGATGAAACGTCATCAGAGCTGCACATTTAACGAGCGAGAAGAAACCAGCAGGAGAAAGTGAGAGGAATGATGCACATATGATGTCATTGTGTTAACGATGTAACTTCCTGCTGTGTTCAGATGCAGGTGGCGGTGTTGTGTTTCCTCCTGTTCGCTCTGCTGGGCGGTGAAGCTGCTCCGGCTGCAGACGAGGTGACTTTCCTGCCTGGTCTGCAGAAACAGCCGAGCTTCAGACAGTATTCTGGATACCTGAGCGTGGCAGATGGAAAACACCTGCACTACTGGTCAGTGACACCTGAGCACACCTGAGAGGTGTTTTACGGCCCTACAGCTTCTTTCATACTGAGGCAACTAAAAACATAATCCCACAGTCTTATGTAGTTGATTGTTTATTTGATCATATTTATCCACAGTGTTGTTTTACAGCAGTGAGGTGGATTCATGCAGACTCAGAACTCAAAACTCTCCAGTTCATCTCCTTAAAAACTTGATATGAAAATTCTCACGGACACGCGAGATATTAAGATACTCTGATCAAAGTTTGATAATTTGTCATTCTGTGTTTCAATAGGTTTCACACAGATGGAAAACAAAACAGAGCAACATTTTTTATATCTCAAAAAATAACACTTTTCCGAATAAGATTGAAGAAATTTTCAACAACCCTTCTTGGGAAAATAAGCAGTCTCAATATGCTCCAAAGCTAGATTTAGAAAGATCTGTGGCTTTATCAGTACTACACACATTAATCATTTGGCTCCAAGTGACTTTAAATCCAGTAACACCTGTTGACATGATTACGTGCTGCAAATGATCTCGAGTGTTTCTGAATGTTTAGAACAAACCTCCAAGTGAAAAGTAAGTAGTTGAATCTAAAGAAAGTTCAGAAAAGTATATATAAGGAGTATTTGAATTTGAGTTGTAGGATTGTATTATCCAGGGTATTATGAATTAAAAAGGAAATTTCACATGAATTTTTCAATTAGTTCCAGGAGATGAACTGGAAGTGCCACATGAGTTGTTGTGGACTGACCCTGATTTGTTTTTCTGTCCCAAAGAAAAGGAAGAAAGTTGATGAATTAATTCTTAATGTTTGAGACAAAAACAAAACAAAACAAATGTGAGCCACTAAAGACATCAGACTTGTGAAACCTGTGTAAATAATATAGATACACAAGAAATGCAAAGCGTGCAGACAGATGTGGTCCTGGATAAACTCGCTGCTTTACTTTAAAAAGGTATTTCAGTACATATCAGTTCCTTTTTTCATTGGTTCAGCTGCATATTTGGGATGTTTGCTGCTGTAGAAAGGCTGCCATGAGTTTCCTCCTTGGTGGCATCATTTTCTTTATTATCACCTGCTCTTCTCTCTGTGTTTTTACCAAATTTCTCCTGTGGATGAATAAAGTATTTTGATTCTTGATTCTGACTGTCTAGCTGACACTTCCTCCAGCCATCAGCGATCGGCCCTGATCCTTCACATGTAAAAGTTCATGTTTCACTTACAGTTGAAGCTGATGCCTCACTCAACGTGTCAGATCAGACCAGCAACTTCATCCAGGGCTGCATCCGTCTCCCCTTCTGGAAGAGTTTATATAATTTCATCTTTCGGATTCTGCCCTGTGTCAAATTAAGAGGAGTTTAATAACTGGCTTGTTGCTGACGGTGGCAGATTTTCATATTAACATTAACTAAGCTACCGGTTAGCTAGTCCAGGTCAACACATAGTTTGCAGATAACTAGCTTAACGTTTATGAAGAAAACCTCCCTATGAAGCATCCGTAAGACCAGCTCATGTTTTACTATTTTGTCCATACTGGAGAGAAGTGATTTCTTAAACGACATCATGTCACAAGCTGATTGAGTGTTGGTGGAATTAGTTTCACAACATTAAGAGGTTTTTTTTTTGTTTTTTGTTTTTTAGGTTTGTGGAGTCCCAGAAAAATCCGTCGTCTGATCCTGTGGTGTTGTGGTTGAACGGCGGCCCCGGCTGCAGCTCTCTGGATGGGCTGCTGACTGAACATGGACCCTTCCTGGTACATAAGCTCTGACTCCACTCACCTCACCTGTGCCACCTCTATAATGTGACCTGCTGACCTCTGATCTCCCTTTTCAGATCCAGGATGATGGAGTGACACTGCAGTACAACCCGTACTCCTGGAACAAGGTCAGTTACCTGCACACCTCCTTATGACTCAGGGGGCTGATAAAGCTGTGATTCCTGATGGCTGATTGGTTCACTGTTTCTGAGCAGATTGTCAACATGTTGTATCTGGAGTCTCCAGCAGGAGTCGGCTTCTCGTACTCTGACGATCAGAAATACAAAACCAACGACACAGAGGTCAGTGGCACGCTGCAGACTCCTGATTGGTCCCCAGATGTTGACCTCAGGTGTTTAAACTGTTTGTTTGTCTTGTCAGGTGTCGATGAACAACTACTTGGCTCTGAAGGAGTTCTTCCGCTTGTTTCCAGAGTTCAGCAAAAATGAACTTTTCCTGACTGGAGAGAGTTATGCAGGAATCTACATCCCGACGCTCGCCGAGAGAGTGATGGAGGACGCCAGCCTCAATCTGCAGGTACACACTCATACTACAGTAAATTCTGCAGTACCACACACTTTATTCATATTCAAAATGAGAACTGTGAATATAAGTGTGAGAACATGATGATACTGCAGTATTGGGAAAACATGATAATCGGAGTAAAGGTAGAAGAGTCGGACCACTGTTGGCTCTTGGGATGCAAACAGCCTTGTTATGCTAGCGGTGTCTCGACTGTATTGCAGGGTATTGCCGTGGGAAACGGGATGTCAAGTTACGAGATGAATGATAACTCTCTAGTGTACTTCGCCTACTACCACGGCCTGCTGGGAAGTCAACTGTGGGCCGAGCTGCAGACATTCTGCTGCAGCGATGGGAAGTGCAACTTCTACAACAACCAGGACCAGAACTGCTCCTCGAGGGTGAGTTTCACCGTCTGAGCGGGGCTCTGAAGCAGATTTATTTGCAACCGCTGTCGGTCAGTTTCTGTGTGTAGCTGCTCTGAACCAGTCTGTACCCATTAATCTTATAACCCGGATTCAAATGGCCTGAACTGGTGTGTCTCTAGTCCTGATTTCATCATGTCTCCACTGTTTCCTTTCCTCTGCAGCTGTCCGACGTTCAGGACATCGTCTACAGTTCAGGACTGAATATGTACAACTTGTACGCTTCCTGTCCAGGTGGAGTCCACGAGAGAGTCAGGTAGGCTGTGTCCTTTTAACTTTTCAAGTCTTGCTCATGTCGGGGAACACCAGTGTGACAGTTGACAGAGGGTGACTTCCTGTTATTGATTGTCAGCGTTGAACGAGGTGAGCTGGTGATCCGAGATCTGGGGAACTCTTTCATCAACCATCAGTGGACTCAGCTGTGGAGCCAGGTGAGTATCAAGTCTGCACATTGACAATCATTCACCTGATGGACAGATGGGAACCAAGTTCTCCTCTGACTCTGAGCAGAAGTTACGAGGTCTGGCATTGGTCCACACGTCCGTCCGTCTGGACCCCCCCTGCACCAACTCCACCCCCTCCTCCCTCTACCTGAACAACGCATACGTCAGAGCTGCCCTGCACATCAGTCCCAAGGCTCTGGACTGGGTGATCTGCAGGTAACCCCACACACACACAGAATACACACATCTGACAAGAATACACACACCTGACAGAAAACACACACCTGTCTTCTGACTTGTGTTGCAGCTCTGAGGTGAATTTGAACTACGGCCGTCTTTACCTGGACGTTCAGAAACAGTATCTGAAGCTGCTGTCTGCTCTGGTCAGTGAACTCTGTACCTCTTTGGATATAAATGTTTAGAATCGTAACATGACGTAGTCAAAAATGTGAAATGACAACATATATGATGGGAAATTGGGGACACTGGCTGGTGTTCAGGTAAGTGTGGTTGATTTATCCAGGTGTGTTGGGCGTGTCCTTATTGAAAGGGCTTTCTCTGTGCAGAAATACCGTGTTCTGGTGTACAATGGGGACGTGGACATGGCCTGTAACTTTATGGGGGACGAGTGGTTTGTCGAGTCACTGAACCAGCAGGTAACTTTTATCAAACGTATCATCGATAATCAATCAATAAGTGGGTCCAGCTGTGATCTCAGAACATCTGCAGAGACACTGCCAACCATCACCAACAAACATGATTCACTTTGTATTTAAAAATCTGGAGATGTTTGTTTGACATCACGTAATATTTACAACACCTGGAGGCCTTTACACAACATCCACAAAGCACAGGTGAGGTGGTGTGACGTCAGATGTCGGGTACTTAACGTGGGTGTGTGTCTCAGGTGGAGGTTCAGAGGCGTCCATGGCTCTATGATGATGAAGATGGTCGTCAGGTCGGAGGCTTCGTCAAAGAGTTCGACAACATCGCTTTCCTCACTGTCAAGGTAAGTGCCTACGTCTTCCTCATCAGCTGATCCTCAGTGGCTGTGATGTCATCTTTGTGCGACTCCTGTCTGAATAGCTCGTTCGAGATGAGCCAGGTCTGCACAGAATTGGTCACAATGTGACAGCTGGATTTGACTGTCACCTGATCAAAGAGCTGATTAGCTCTTATTTTTCACCACAAACTCTACGTTTTGTAGGAAGTCATGATTTTCTGATATTTCACACTAAATTGTAGCCTGTTGTGCAGTGAAGGTTTAATCTGTTAAAAAGATGATGATGAACCTGTTAAATCTATGATGGCTGATGGAAGCTATCCATTTCTGCATGTTTCTTACTAAACTCTGACCTTTGACCTGTGTCCTCCTGCAGGGTTCTGGTCACATGGTTCCATCAGACAAACCAATCGCTGCCTTCGCCATGTTCTCCAGATTCATCCAGAAGCAACCCTACTGACCCCACTGGGTCACCTGTCCCCCTGAC
>JBAJHX010000096.1:1912202-1926752 GCA_037176925.1 Amniataba percoides
CAGGTAACTGACCAGCATGTTACTGACCAGCAGGTAACTGACCAGCATGTTACTGACCAGCATGTTACTGACCAGCATGTTACTGACCAGCAGGTAACTGACCAGCATGTTACTGACCAGCAGGCAACTGACCAGCATGTTACTGACCAGCAGGTGTGTGTGATGTTTTGTGTGTGTGATGTTTTGTGTGTGTGTGTGTGTGTGATGTTTTGTGTGTGTGATGTTTTGTGTGTGTGATGTTTTGTGTGTGTGTGTGTGATGTTTTGTGTGTGTGATGTTTTGTGTGTTGTCAGGAGTGTCTGTTGGAGGTGCTGGAGATCGTGGAATTGGGGATTTCAGGCACGAAGTCCAGACAGGAAGAGGAAGTGAGGCGTAAAGAGGAGAAGGAGCTGAGCCCCGCCTCTCTCAGGGTGAAGGAGGCAGCAGAGGCCACGCTGAGCTGGTGAGCAAAACACACACCTGCCTGACTTTAGCAGCCAGAGGTCCCATCCTGAATTGCACTTCGAATCCAACATGTTTTGCTCGGCTCTGCTGTGTGTGTGCGTGTGTGTGTGTGTGTGTGTGTGTGTGTGTGTGTGTGCGTGTGCGTGTGCAGAAAACAGTCCAGAGTTCGTTCACAGTTCTGCCTCGTAAACAGGAAACAGACTGATTCCGACGCTCTGCCACAACTCCTGCAACTTTGAAGGAGCACTGAAAATGTTTATTTAGCTGCTCAACTGTCAACAAGGTTTCTCCAGAAGTGCAGACTTCACCTTTTACTGAAGTCTGAGGAATGTTTTGCAGTTATTTTTGTATTCATGCTGGTTAATGAACTGATGACTGAGCTGCAGCTAACACTAACCCTTGAGGTGCAAAACAGATCCAGACCTGATCCAGATCACATTCAGATCAGTTGATTAATCTGGTGTCTTGACTAAATGTCAAACAAAAACCAGTCTGGCAGAAAGTTAGTCAGATCTAAGTCAGTCACGGAGGACTGGTTCAGGATTAACCAAGTGTGTCTGTCTGATTGAACATAACTCAGATCCGTATCTCAGTGTGATGCAGGTGTCCGGGGCCTTCCCGTTCCCCGGAGGCCTGCTGGATGAGGACAGTCTCACTGGCTGCAGTCCCAGCGATGTGAAGAAGTTCAGATATTTTGTGGTGGACAGCTCAGTGATCCTGGCCATGCTGGAGCCTGAACATGGTTTGTTCACTGATCCTGAATAACATAATGAAATCTGAAATCACAATGGAAGTGGAATACAAATTCCAGATTGTCTCCATACAGTTAAGCCTGAAATTATTCTTACTCCTGTTAAATTTAAGGTGTTTTTTTTTTTCATACAATAGCTCTCCAGTCAACAAATCAGATAGGTAGATAATATAAGAAGGTCTACAGTCACACGCCATTTAATTTTGAATTACTACAGAAATGAACACCTTTTAGAGTGTGATTAAAAAATCATTGTCAAAATGTACCTTGTACCCTGTAATCATGAGAACTAGCCATGAAATATTATACCAAACTATATTTTCTGAGGCAGAAATGGGTTTAAATAGCATTGTAAATGTTTGAATCTTCAAGACCAGGGTCCTGCCCTATATAAGTTGACTTGCAAGCAAGGATTATTGATGCCTAAAAGGATCGAGATAAAGCAGTGCCAGTTTCAACTGTGCAAAGTATTGTCAAGAAGTACAAAGAGTTTAGGGGGCGCTGTTGAGCAGCTAATGGAAGAGGTCATGAGTTGGATGAGTTCTGCAGAAAATATTTAACTTCCTTTTTTAGCCTTCTTACAACAATGATATAATACAAGAAAATCATCTAAAGCAAAACCTAAAGTTTTCAGCAGACTCCCATTTTTCTTACTTTTCCCATTATTTTTCCTTATAAATGGCAAGTATAACCTGCATAAATACAGCTACACGGCGACTGCTAACAAGACTGACACACCTAGCAACATGTCCAAACCTAAGCAAACTGAGATGGACATGAAAACTGAGTTGCTTTCCACGCTCAAAATGGAAATAGCTGGCCTTTCCCAAACGGAGCTGAAGAGTTTGGTGTGATTGGGTTGGAGTTACAAGAGGTCAAGACAGCAGTTGTCAGCTCCGTGCCAGCTTGGCGAAAGTTACGACGACACTGTCAGACATTGAATGAGGCCTTTCCACCTGCTCAGACGATGTAACATCACTGCAGGTCACCGAGCAAAAGCTCGAGAGAAATGTGAAGAGCCTACAGGAAAAGTGCAGCTCAAGCTCTCCGACCTCTGTCTCGAACTTAAGCAAAGACCTTGAAAATGGATAAAGACGTGCTGATTGACAGATCCCATCGCAGTCTCCAAGGAAACCTTCCAGCCTCAAGGATCTTGAAGCTCTTGCTGAGGAAGAGTGATTGAAACTTCTGGACTTTTGTAATAAACTTGTGAGCAGTTACAGGGACTGTTACAGGAGGCTGTTATTACAAATATAGGCTTTGCAACTGATTACTGAAACGGAGTATGAATCATTTTGAACACAATGATTTTTTGTTTTTGCGTTGTAAAAAACTTGCAGTTCCAAAATAAATTGTGTATGACTGAAGGTTTTCCAACATTTTCTGTCAGTGTTGGTTTTGGTGTAAAGAGAGAGTGTATAAATGAGCAAAATCAAAAACTCTTTAAATTTGACAGAGGTTTGAATAATTTTGGGATTAACTGTAGGTCCAATATTTCTATATTTCCTCTCTGAGCCAAGACAAAGTTTTTAACAGCAGGGTGATGCAACTTCCTCCTCCTCACTGTTCTTTAGTTTCTTCATTTTAGTTTTGTTTTACATTATTAATGACCACTAAATTCACTCATCTGTTCATCCCCAAAGACAAAAATCTTCACATTTCTAACTATATTTTCTTAATTGGTTTGTGCAGCATCATGTCCGTCGCTCACAGTGCTGATCAGAGCCCCGTCAGGATGTCACGCCTGGACTCTACAGCTTCACCTGCAGCCCAGGGAGGGACGAACACAAACACAGGTGACCGCTTAGTGAGGCAGTTTAATGTGTCTCACAGGCTTCAGATCAGTGTTTTTATCTCTCCTGTCTGTCGGTTTACTGCAGCATACTCTGCTTCCAGACCAAACCGGTGGTATCCAGGAGGATGCTGGGATACGATGCAGTGTCAAACATCAGCTTTTCCTGGAAAATATTGACAGAGTTCCCTCAGTTAAAGCAGATCTTAGTATTCCTGATCTGAACAAGAGCCTAACAGAAGAGGTAAAGACCTGTTCCACCCAAGACCAAGATCCTGCTGAATCTTTGCTGTACCTGTGAAGCATACCGTACTTTTTTATTTTAAAGATTGGTGTTATTTTTTACCTGTGCATCACCTGCAGTGTTCCTCAGGGATTAGTCTTCTTCTTTCATGCCTTGCTGATGTGGGTGTAGGTCAAGTGTAAACTGCTCCGTCCTCTGTCAGGTGCAACAGCAGCTGGAGCGTCTCCGAGCAGTGATGGAGAGGCAGCAGCAGGCTGAGGCCCGGCCGCAGGCGAGTCCACGGTCAGTCACCATGACAACCTGCAGGCCGCCATCACCTGTCACCTACTTCCAGACAGCGAGACTCTTCCTGTCTCACCTGGGCCTGCTGACACCTGAGACCCTGAAGGTACCACAGACAGGATGATTCAGTGGATGATGATGTCTGTTGTCTCATCTGTCTCACCTGTCTCACCTGTCACCTGTAGGATCCAGGTACCAGCGGTGTCCCGGCTCAGCTGGTTTCTCTGGACTCATCACTTCCAGGTTTCTGGGAAGATCTGAAACGTCTGGACCAGCTGCCGTCCAGAAACTCAGACTCCACCTTTGTCTTTTACATGAGAGCCGGACAGAGAACAGCTGCTGAGGTTACACACACCTGTCTGTCCCACCTGTGTGTCTGTCAGCTGCAGCTGCTGAGGTTACACACACCTGTCTGTCTCACCTGTGTCTGTCAGCTGCTGAGGTTACACACACCTGTCTGTCCCACCTGTGTGTCTGTCAGCTGCAGCTGCTGAGGTTACACACACCTGTCTGTCCCACCTGTGTCTGTCAGCTGCAGCTGCTGAGGTTACACACACCTGTCTGTCTCACCTGTGTGTCTGTCAACTGCTGAGGTTACACACACCTGTCTGTCTCACCTGTCAGTGTCTTTATCATACATGCTGGTCTGTCTGACCTGTCTGTCACGATTTCCTCCTCTCTTCCTCCTCTCTGTCTTTGTCTCTTACCTGTCTGTGTTTCTGTAGATTCTGAGGAACGTGGAGTCCAACCTCAGCGTCTCGTCTCACTTCCTGGACTTCCTGGCATCTCTGGGTTGGCCGATGGCAGTTGGGCGACAGCAGGCGGGTGGAGTCAACACCAGCAGTTCAGGTCAGTGATCTGATTGGTCATCGCGTAACCACATAATACTTGGGCTCACTGTGTCCTCCCTGAAAGTGACTGGTTGTTTTGTCTCTCAGACTTTCCTGCTGTGCTGGGTGACAGCGGTGGTGGAGTGTTTAGTGGAGAGAAGTTTGTCCTGATGTATGCAGACGCTCTGACAGAGATGACCTTCATCGTCCCGTCATTATCATCATACGGTCAGTGATTCTCTACATACTAATGTCACTAAAGTCAGAAATACTGGTGTCATTGTGTTGTGACAGTTCGCCATTTGTTTAATTTCCATTATTTCGTCAGCGGTTAGGTCTCTCTGCTATTTAAGATTCGTTCAAGCAATGTCACAAGGGACTACGCCTTAAAAATGAAGCGTCTACACACTGAATCATCGGGACAACATTAATAATAATAACAATAATTATGATAACAACACACAAAATCTTTGTTCAAACCAAAAAATGATAATATATTCTAATTACAATCACAAAAAATCCCCACAGTCCACAAAGCAACACATAATGCAACTCAAGATGTAGTACAGGTTTTCTTTACTACCAGCAAAAAGAAAAAATAAATACAGTTCAAGTTCAGGGGTGGAATAAAAAGATTTATTATGTTTCATCTGTAACAGGCAACAGCAAAAAGTAAGAAAACCCTCAAATGAAAAAATGAAATGTTGCCTCACCGTGAGTCAGGCAGGTTGTCAGTCCAGCCCAGTTAAATCCAGGCTGTTTCTCTGTTACGGTGAAGGCTGCAGTGTTCGTGATTGCAGAGCGGCGATCCAGAGCAATATGGTGACTTGAGGACGGCTGGTGGTGAAGGACGATGAAATGTTTTTATTGAGGGATGTATGGGCCTTGCTTTTGTGCCCTACCACATGATCAGTGTGCTGATTTGTTTTTTTCTTCCATTGTTCTCTGGTACTCTCTCTACTCCACTCAGACTCTGAATGAATAAATGCATGAATGAATGAAATGAAATACAGAAACAGAATCGTGGCGTGTGCTGTGAACCATTGATGGGCTTTCCCAGGAGGTATACAGGTGATAGGGGAGTGAAATCTATATTGTCAGAGTATGATTTAAAGGGTCAAAAGATTAATTAATGTCATTTTATCAGGCAAGTTTGTACAAAGAAGTTTACGTTTGGAGTCCCTTCTTGTTACACAAAAAATCTGAATAAAGTGCTCATTTTGATGAGTATGTGGGATGATTTTAGAAGTCTGATAGTCTGAGGAAAGAAACTGCTCTGGATTCTGGTGGTATGTCAGAGAAAACTGGGTATTGTCTTTTCGTACCCTTGGGGAACTTCACACCTCACCAATGTCAGTCAATGAGATCAAGATGGTAGGAGGGCATATGCCATATCTCAGCTCCTTCTCAACTTTTTTTATCTCTTTTATCCAGTTATTCATTTTGGATTCAATGACACGTACACAGAACAAGCAAGCCCCAAAATTCAATATGATAGAGATATTCTATAGACAGATATTATAGATATTCAGTACCTGATTCTGCACATCAGGTCAGTGGTGGACAACTTTTTGGTTTTCATGGAAACTTGGCTCGACCCCTCGATCCCGAACTCTCCATCCATCGACAGGACAGTTATTTTAGGGAAGAGCAAGGGAGGAGGAGTCTGCTTCATGGTGAACAACAACTGGTGCTCAGATGTGGAGATTATTTCTACGGGCTGTTCTTTGGACCTGGAGCAGCTCAGATTCTGGATCAGATGTTGGGCTTATTTTTGCCTTCAGGCCCAACAGGTCCCCTGAAGATGCCCTCGCCCTCCACACTGTTCCACGATCTGCTGATGACATGACGTCATCGTCTGATCGCCATGACGATGAGACGCCTGCAGAGGTCAGAGGTCAGAGCGCCGACACCTGCAGGACGACGACCTCCAGCTCAGCGTCAGCAACACAAAGGAGCTGCTCAGTACATCACCAGGATGGAAATGCCGTCCGTGTCTGTTTGACTGATGGTGCAGCAGCATCCGATGTAGATGCACTAAGATCAGAAACAGCGACAGCATCAGGGCGACTTTTAACTCCTGAGCTTCAGTGACACTTCATCAATGTTTAGTACTTGTCTACATATTCGTCAGTCTGTGGTTAGAGGTGTTTATTGTTTATATATATCTATCTATCTCACCGCACAGGTAACCTGTGTGAGGATGTGTCTCTGTGTGTCTGTATATCTGTTTGTGCCACAAAGGTGGGCAAGTGATATCAATACAAAGGATCTAGCAACTTAAATGAAACCATTTGTTTGTTTTCTAATACTTTTTTCCTTTCTGTAGAAAGTGTTTGGGGCATTATTTCATTCTTTCTAACTTAATGGGAAAGGCTTTTTGGCAATTGTGAAGGTGAAACTTGTGGGTTGTTGTCTACAGACAGTATAGATGATTCATTCAAAGGGTGAGGGTCCAGCCTCGTTTTGGTGGTGGTTTAGACCATGTAATTAATGTGCACATGACAGTAAAACGTTGAATTTTGACTGTTAAATGTGTCTGTGATGACAACTAGCTAGTTTATATACTAACTATACATACTATATATTTTTTTCTTTTTATTTAAAGCAGCCTGCCGGTCAGAGAGTCCAGAGAAGGCGGAGCCTCTGACTGAGACGTTATCCAACCTGCAGACTCCCTGTGACCCCAGCCAGGACTCCGCCCCCCAAATCGCTGTATTGACCTTTAAAATAAAAGCTTTTTCAACTGGTTATTCTATATCTGTCAGTCTACTTCTCTGTCTGTTTCTCTCTGACCTTTCTGTCTGTCTGTCCATCTGTCAAGAGTCCTGCAGTTGAAGACACGAAGTCTTTTCATTTTGTGTCATCGTTCATGAGCTCTGGTCCTAAACTCCTGATAGTCTGGGTTGAACGCTTCGAGGATATTGGTAAGCAACTTCATGATGCAAAGTGTAGGACTACTAACTAACTTTATTTTAATCCTTTCATTACAGTGCACAAATAGTACTGCTAATAACTTAATATCAATACAATTGCTAAAACATTTAGCTCAGTACTGTCACAAGTCACTGACTTTGGGTTTCTAACTCGTACTAAGTAGTGTTTCTGTGCATCTAGCCAGATGAGATCAGCAGGTGTTGAAGTCCAAACAATTAAAGGCTCAGTGAGCTCATCTTAGCTGTGACTTGGGGGTGGGGAGGCTGATAATAAGAACCTCTCAATTCACCCTCCCTGCTCCTCCATATTTAATTTAGTTTAGTTAATTTTTTGTGTTGTATGAAGGGATTACAGCTTATATTTCATTGTACAGTTGTGTAATGGTAAATATATTCCACCTTGAACAGATGAATTATTTTGTTTTTCAGAGAGTTTCCCCTTGTCTGATCTGCTGTCAGAAATGAAGGCAGAAAAGCAGATGAGGTAAAACACACACACACACACACACACACACACACACACACACACACACACACACAGTACAAACAGCTCCAGTTCAATTAATGAAAGAACATACAGAAACACTAACACTTATCTGTCTGTTAGTGAATCAGATGTCCAGCTGATCTTCATTCATCGTCTGAAAACTGGACTCTACCACATCCGTTTCCATGGAAATGCCATCAGCAAGTTCGGATTGGTTGTCCCATTGGTCAACGGGAGCGTGGTCGGCAAGAGAGCTCTTGGTATGTCTGTCTGTTGCTCGAGTTTTCACCAAACTGCAGGTGAATCAGATTTGTTTGTCAAATCAGATCTTGTGGAAAGACTTTCTGACAGCACCTTAGTTTACCTGTCTCTCTTTTCCTGTCTGTCTCATTGTCTTTAAACTCATTTTGGCTGCTTGTCTTTGCGGTCTCGTTCTTTTAGTCACTACCCAAAGCTCATGACCAGTGAAGAAGTTTGTAATATAAATGCATTGGTAAATTATTCACTTTGCTTTCAGCCTCAGCTCTCTTCACCACAAAGGCCCAGTACAATGCAGATATTACTACTGCACTGATCCACTTTTCCACCTCAAGCTCCATTTCACCCTCTGCTAGACAGGTGAACTTAATCAGGCAGGAAACAAACAATGGCAGGAAGTGAAATGTCAGACATGTGAAGGGACGTAAGTGAGTCAAAAATGTGACATCGGCAGACGGCCGGTCGCTGATTGGTCAGGGTCACTAGATGAATCAGCAGAGCAACTCGTTCAAGAGTCAACCCGCCATTTTTAAAACACAACAACAATGACCACGATCAGAGGTCGCTGCACAGAAACAACCTGCAGAGCAACCTCGAGGTGCAGACGTTTCTTTGTCTGATGGCCTCTGTAGTTGTTTCATGTTTGTGTCGCATAACAAATGATGTCGCTGGAGTTTCAGGCCATGTTGCTATGACGACCCCACCCACACTGAGGTGGTACTCTATTGAAAAAGAAAACGACTGAAACTGAGTTGAGTCAAGTAGTGCTGGAACTGCGTAATAGAAAAGGTGAGCCCAGTTATATCTAGTTGGTATTGCTCCACCTTCTGCACTAGTTTCTTTCCTTCCCATGAGACGTTGTTAGAAATAACTGATTTTACCAAACATGGCTCCTCTAGGTACAATTACTACAGGAATAAAGTTAAGCTGTGTTTGGGTCACTGAGTATTTAAGTTAGGGGGATGATTTGACTTCACAGCACCAACCATCCTGTGTTTGTCTTAAAGCTGTTACAGGTTTACTGTGCAGGGAGAGCTGTCAGTACACTCCTGCAGCTGTTCGGCTTACTCTTGAGGTCAAAGTTAAGATTTATTATTATTGAAATTTAATTGTTGGACAAAGACAAAATAAGTACAATAGAGCAAGCAAAAATCAATAAGAGGTACATAAAATAAGAATATAAGTAAAATGAAACTATACAAAACTGTACTACCAACTATTAACTAAAAAAGTGATCAAAGACAGTGATGAGTTCCCCCCCTTTAGCTGCCTCTTCAATCAGCAGCAATACTGCCTGAAATTAATCAGCGATTTTATGACATTGATTCATCTCATTTCATTCAATGAAACACAAACTGAGAAACATCTCTCATTCTTTCTCTCTGTCTCCAGGTCTGCTGGTCAGAGAGATGGTCATCAACTGTTGCCATCGGCGATGGCTGGAAAGTGACTCCGCCCCCCCGCCACATGTCAGGAGGAAGCACATGATCAATGAAATCATCCTTCGATACCGCAGCCGCTGCTCTGAACCCTCCTTCTACTCCGCCTTATTTCAGGACCCCTGACCACCAACAACCGACTCCACTGCTGCAAGCTGAGCTTTTATTTAGCACTAGCAGCATTTTGTGCTTATTTAAATCAGAAGTGACAGTTTCTGCAGTCCAGAGCTGGACTGGGATGCAAGACTGATGCAAGTAAACAGCTGAATTTGAAATCGCAGGTCATCTTTCAGTGAGCCCAAAAATCTGTAGTAGATAATAATGATAATAATAATAACAATAATAATAATAATGATAATAAATAACCCTGCAGCCAGAGATGTTACCTTTGTTTTGTTGTACTGAGCGCTCCAGTGTGATCGTGTCCCTTTCAGAAGAAACTACAGTGTCTTCTTTGAGAACAATGACAGTCATCACAGGTGTAACTGATGAGCTCACCTGGGTGACGTTACTGAAGACAGACAACATTCATACATTTAAACGGCCGATCAAATCACCTCTCCTGCTTTCCTCCTCCAGTACTTCCTCTTCTTTCAATTCAACAAGATTTATTGACATGAAAGTTTCCAAAGAATCAAAATACATTAAGATTGTTCTGATTGGTATTATTATTGATCACAGTTGGCAGTGATGCCCTGGCAAAAGCAAAAGCTGTTTAAACACAAAATCTACACGTTTATATGTATTTATACATATATTTATATATTTACACACATTTAGTGCCAAATGGACCAAAAAGTCGGACAGTTTGTCACGACCGACTCCGAGGCCACAACAAGAGATAATAAGAGATTGATTAGTGAGAGACTGATTCGAGCTCGTCCAAATCAAAGCAAGCGCAGAAGAAGATGATTTGAGGGTCAGTAAGTCAGAGTTGAGGGTGAGAGCTGGAAACAAAATGATGGAGGAGGAGAGGAAAACAAAGCTGGGAGGGGCTGATTTAAGATGAATAATCTAAACAACCTCCAGTGTGTTGTTATTGGTGTGGTCTCCGCCTGTCTCCCCGCTGGTTGTCATGGTTACCACCTTCAGATGATCAGGTTACCTCGGTGACCAACATGATGATAAATCCCCCTCAGACACTCACTCGTGTCTTTTTCTGCTGTGTATGTTTATTTTCTCGGATCATATTGATCATGTGATGCGAAGCTTTTTTTTATCTGTGCACTTGATCAATAACCGTCGGTGACGTCATTCTATTTCCTTTTGGTGCGGGAAGTCGCTGTGGAGGAAAAAAACTGCTGATAAGCATCTGCAGCCCGCCCGTGTCCCTGCGGACCTTCCTCCCGCATCCTCCCTCTCCTCCTCCCGCAGCGATGCTCCGCGCGCGCCCGGCCGGCCTCGACGCTCCGTCCGCGGGCTGCGTGTAGCTGAGCGGGTCGGTGCGGCTCGAGTCTCCGTCATGGTGCAGAAGTCCCGGAACGGCGGGGTGTTCCCCGGAGCGCAGGCCGACCAGAAGAAGCTGAAGGTGGGCTTCGTCGGTCTCGAGGCCGGAGGCACCGAGTCCAGCCGGGACGGAGCTCTGCTGATCGCAGGTAACCCGGGACAGCCCGAAACAGCTGATGGAGCCTTAATGACGGGAGGAGGCGGGGCCTGGACAAAGACCTGTGTGTGTGTGTGTGTGTGTGTGTGTGTTATTACTGTGTGTGTGTGCGCGCGTTAACTGTGTGTGTGTGCGTTATCACTGCGTGTGTGTGTTATTACTGCGTGTGTGTGTGTTATCACTGCGTGTGTGTGTGTGTTATTACTGCGTGTGTGTGTGTGTGTGTTATTACTGCGTGTGTGTGTGTGCGCGTTATCTGTGTGTGTGCGTGTGTGTGTTATTACTGTGTGTGTGTGCGCGCGTTAACTGTGTGTGTGTGTGTGTGTGTGTGTGTGTGTGTGTGTGTGTGTGTTATTACTGCGTGTGTGTGTGCGCTTGTGTGTTTGTTATTACTGTGTGTGTGTGTGTGTGTGTGCGCGCGCGTTAACTGTGTGTGTGTTTGTTATTACTGCGTATGTGTGTGTGTGTGTATTATTACTGTGTGTGTGTGTGTGTGCGCGTGTGTGTTTGTTATTACTGTGTGTGTGTGCGTGTGTTTGTTATTACTGTGAGTGTGTGTGTGTGTGTGTGTGTGTTTGTTATTACTGTGTTTGTGTGTGTGTGTGTGTGTTATTACTGTGTGTGTGTGTGTGTGTTTGTTATTACTGTGAGTGTGTGTGTGTGTGTTATTACTGTGTGTGTGTTATTACTGTGTGTGTGTGTGTGTGTGTTCATATGGCAAGACATTTATTTATTAGAGGACATTGCAGCAACAAGGTAATTCAAAGAAAGCAGCACAGATTACAGTCGGTCTTCAGAAATAAAAACAAGATAAAACAGGAACCAAACTGACATCAAGGGCAGAGTAAGAAATGAATAATTTGATTTGATAAAAGGCAAATGGAAAAGTCTTCAGTCTGATTCAGAAGTAGGTCTTTATTGTTCATCTCGTAGCAGAAGGTAGAAATATGTTTGGTCACACAGTGTTTTATAAACCAACAGCTGAATTTAGCCTTTGTTTGTCAGTTCAAAGAGCTCAGAGCTGGTCTGATGCAGTTTGTTTGTGAGGATTCGAGCAGCAGAGCTCTGAATCAGCAGGATCAGTTTGCATCAGGGGACCGTCGTCTCCTGGAGTGGTCGTGTAGATTTGTGTCATTTGCTTAATTATAGTAACCTGTTTTGTTGTCTTCAATAATTTGGGGCAATAGAAGCATTTAGATGTGCAAAGTGTCCTGTCAGTAGGTTTTATTTTAGTTTAGTTTATTTCAAAAAGTCAAGGTCAAAGGTCACGCTGAACTGGAGGGTGTTCCTGCAGGACGTGGAGCAGGCGCTGATGCTGCTGGTCAGGACGCTCTCAAGTAGAGGGTGCACATGACGGGGGCCGGGGAACTGGCTTTCCTCAGTTTGTGGAGGAAGTGGAGGCGCTGGTTGGCTTTCTTGGCCAATGTGGTGTTGATGGGATGATGCTGTGTGACGGTGTGCAGTTGTGGGTCAGCAGAGTGAAGAGGAGGGGGCTCAACACATCCTTGAGGGGCCCCCGTGTTCAGTGTGGCGATGCCGGATGTGTTCCTGCCGACCCAAACGGCCTGAGGCCTGCCAGTCAGGAAGTCCAGCAGCCGGTTGCACATTGAGGTGTTCATTCCCTGCCGGTCCTGAAGTCTATGAACTGCATGTAAGAGCCTTTGGATGAGTGAGGGCCGTGTGGGGGGGCCATGGAGTCGGCATCATTGGTCGAGCGGTCGAACCGAAATGCAAACTGAAAGAGGTCCAGTGAGGGTGGGAGGACGGGATGTTGTCAGGAGCAGAAGCTTAGCGAGTGTTGATTCTCCTCACACTGTCTGGGGACAGCACAACACCTGTTTGCCAGTCAGAGGTGGAGACTTCTGCAGTTGTGCTGTCGTGTGACTTAAATCGGGTGAAGAAGTCATTTAGCAGAGAGGTGGAGCTGTCACAGGTCAGCAGTGGAGGCTTGTAGTCTGTGATGGTCTGTATCTAACTCTAACACTGGGGTGTATGGTCGCACTAATGGAGGGTCAAGCAAACAAATAAAACAAACAAAACAAAAGACTCTTTTTAAAAATGTTCTTTATTTAACATTGTACAGTACTTTTACACGTTTCACCTTTTTGTATTTACATATCAAAATAAACATTTTGTAAATGTAAATGTCTGATTCAGTATGCTTAATGAACAGGAAAACATCACACAAAAACACATTCTCTCATTCCCCTGTTAAAATAGTCCATTAATGCAGCTCTAACATCGGTTAGAACAGTCTTGTTTACCATTTTGTAGATTTTCAAAGCCAGAAGCAACACCTGAAGACGTACGGCGTCCGCCGTTATTGTTCTCTTCTGCCCAAAGTTAATGTTGCCGGGAAACCGAAGATGTATAGAGTGACGTAATGACGTGGCTCTCGAGCCCTTAAAGCTGAAAACACATATGACTTCTTGAACGGTTGGCAAGTTGACCCAGGTGCATCATGGGAGCTCACCGGCAGTCTAAGCTAGCCCAAACACTGACTCATAACCCTGGCCCTGATGTCTTAATTTATTGGTGGGTGTTTCTACCTGTGCACAGGTGGGGATGAAGGTACGAGGCGGCAGCGAAGTAGCGTCTCTGGAGGAAAGAAACCTCCTAAACGAAATGCCCTCTACAGACGACTGCAAAACTTCCTGTACAACGTCCTGGAGAGACCTCGAGGATGGGCCTTCATCTACCACGCATATGTGTAAGTACCTGTCTTTAGATCATACCTGACTATTTAACTGACAGCAATGTGTAAGTAAAGTACAAAGCACAAGCAAAGTACATTTCCTGTTTACACAACACAACAAAGGTGCTGGCTGTGAACATGACCGCAAACAATGACGTGTGCTTTGCTTTCTGCCGCCTTTTCAGCTTAAAATAAGTCTGAAATCTTCACTAAGCTCTGCAATAAGTTATTTCATGGCAACATTTTGACTGTGACAAAGCTCCAGGATTTGTGGTCTTGTTTATAATTCAGTAGGATCAGTACTTCAAGTAAATGCCAAAACATAATCACAGTTATTAAACTGTCCATACGCATAGTTGCAGCATGTTCTCCTTATAAATCAAAGTCCACTTGAAGGTGTGCTCAGAGAAGTGACCAGCCTCAACTTCAGCCTCAACTTCAGCCTCAGCTTCAGCTTCAGCCTCATCTTCAGCTTCAGCTTCAGCCTCAGCCTCAGCTTCAGCCTCAGCTTCAGCTTCAGCCTCAGCCTCAGCCTCAGCTTCAGCCTCAGCTTCAGCCTCAGCTTCAGCCTCAGCCTCAGCCTCAGCTTCAGCCTCAGCCTCAGCCACAGCTTCAGCTTCAGCCTCAGCTTCAGCTTCAGCTTCAGCTTCAGCCTCAGCTTCAGCTTCAGCTTCAGCCTCAGCTTCAGCTTCAGCCTCAGCTTCAGCTTCAGCTTCAGCTTCAGCCTCAGCTTCAGCTTCAGCCACAGCTTCAGCTTCAGCCTCAGCTTCAGCTTCAGCCACAGCTTCA
>JBAJHX010000096.1:1933651-1944917 GCA_037176925.1 Amniataba percoides
CTAAAATACAACACCTAGCTGAGCTTTACTACTAACTGAAGCCCAACAAACTGTACAAGCTTGGCTTGACTTTCATTCAGAATCAGCTTTGACATATGTCTGTTCGATAAAACGTGTTGTGTATATCGAGATATAGACTTAGACAGGTTGGAGTTTTCAAGTGCAAACAAATTGTGGTGTTTTGGAGGACATGTTTGAAGCATCCCACTGAATCAAAGTAACTACAGACAGCCAGCTTGTTTTTTATGGGTCTGTTTGTCTGTTTTACCTGCAGTCAGAAGGTCAGTCTGAAAGAGAGGGTCTTCTCATCTCCCCGAAGTTCAGGAACCAAAGGGAAAGGTTCTCCTCAGCATGGTGGGTGTGACAAACACTTGGAATGAAATTATTTTGGTCGTAGGTTTCCTTTGACATTGAAAATTAAAAGTGGATCAGGTCAGGGGCCTCATTTATAAACGTTGCGTACGCACAAAAGAAGGCGTGCGCCAGTTTCTACGTGATTTATAAAAAACTAACTTGTGGAGAACGTGCGTCCTCACGCAAACTGTGACCCGTGTGTACGCACAAAATGTGGAGAAATGAGAAACTGACTGTCAGCTGAAGGATGAAACAGAAACGATGTGAATCTGCTCGTGTTATGTAGAGGAAACTGAAATATCACTGTTCTCGCACTGTATATGAAGAGTTCATTTATGAAACGATAAAAGCTCATTTTAAACTGAAAACTCACCATTAAAACACGATGTAGGATCATAAATACGAACAGCGATATCTGTTACTGCAAAAGCCCCCTCAGATATGTTCTGTTATCATACATACTTTATCGGTGTTATCACACTGATGCTGTTTTCAATGCTTGGTCGTGTCATCAACACATTTTTAATTTTCCTTAAATTCTGTGATAGCTTCGCTGAAGGAGTCGATCGTGTCTCTTTGCATCAGTGAGGACGCTCAGCTGCTGCAGCAAAAACCCCACTGAGACTAAAATGTTTTTATCAATGAAGTCCCCATTTTTTATCGTGTGAAGAACCCGAAGCATCTGATTTCCTCATTTTAAACAAGAGGACACAAATCTCATCAGCTGACTCGTCTGTCCCTGCTGTATTTTAAGAGACTCTGCAGCTTTTTATAAAGGAGGTTCAGCTCCGGTGACCTCTGACCCGCTGTCCACTGTAATGTGGGACTTTATTTCAAGAAGTCTTACAGCAGCATTAACAGTGTCAGTGTATTAACAGCATTAAAAATGTCACTTTATGTTCATCAGCAAAGATCTTCTATTTCACGCTCCGAGAATTTTTTTGTTTTACCATTTCTGTCGGTGTCCTCTATCATCATGCAGTCAGGTAAAATAAATATTAATTAGGGGCGTTTCATTGACTATTTATAGGCATTTATGGGTGTGACGTGACGGCTGCAAAAGTTGTGCTGCATTTTGAGTTGGTTGTGATTTATAAAGTGAAACTGGTGTAGGACGTGCGTTCACATCAGAATATTTTTCTGCGTGCGCACGTTCTGTGCTTCGTCCGTACGCCATCTTTTCACGTGAATCCTACGCACAGTTTTATAAATGAAGCCCCTGATCTCAGGTTTGATCCTGTCAACAGGTTGTGTTTTTATTTTAGTGTTTGAGCATCTACATGTTTTTATTCCTATGAACAACTAAGAACTAGATATCTACCTTTTCAGCAGGCTGCTATTGCAACTGAACTGAATGCAAACCTGCAGCCAACATAAATTAAGTTCAGTATCCAGCCGAAATAATGATTCAGAAGCTGAAGTATGTAATCTTTGACCTCCCTCTTTTGTTTCCTACCTCCTGTCTCCAGTGGTTCCTGCCGTTGGGCCTGGGCCAGGTGTTGGGCCTGGAGGCCTGGGGGGTGTCCAGGCCCTTCGACGGTCCCCAAGCATGGAGCCCGGTCTGGAAGACAGTCCCAGCAAGGTTCCAAAGAGTTGGAGCTTTGGAGAACGTAGCAGAACCAGACAAGCATTCAGGATCCGAGGAGCTGCCTCCCGCCAAAACTCTGAAGGTAAGAGGGGCCAAATCTGTCTGCAGGTCTCTCCCACAGCTCTGAGCTTTGACATCAAAAGAACAACCAGAGCAACCAAAACTTAAATGATCTGATGGTGCAGCATCAGTGAGCTTCCTCTTTGTGATATGATACACAATCAGAGTGTCTGCATGAGCTTCTTTGTTGTTATTACCTATGACAAATGTTTCTCACCTTTGTTGGCACACAGTATTTTAGACCACCAAACTGCCACAACATAGGACACAAGGGCAACTACATATTATTTTTCACATCTTTCCCTTCCCCTTTCTTTCAGAATTAAAACCGAGAAATAGTAATAGAAACCACAATAACAACAACAATAATGATGATGATAATAATAATAATAATAATAATAATACATTTTATTTAAAGCGCCTTTCAGGGCACCCAAGGATGCTGTACAAACAAAAAAAACACTAACGATTCAGAATAATCAAACATAAACAACACAGTTAAAAATCAGAATAATCAAACATAAAAACACAGTTTTTACCTTCACTGAGTGGATTCTGTGGCAGACAAACAACAACAGAACAACCAAGCAATTAAAAAACTTCACATCCCTCCATTACCGACAGCTTACATGACGAAGATAAAAAAAGTTTAAAAAGGAGACCAATGAAGAAAAACAACTTTTAAAAAAATAATTGCACCTTCAGGAGCTCAGCAGAAAAGGAGCTGGAGGTTGTACTCTCTTAAAAATGTTCTCTTCTAAATCTCTGACTGCAGCTTTAGTTACAGCATCTCCACTCTAAACACGATGTGGCATCAGTCCAGCCTAGTGCGTTTTATTTATACAGCCCAATATCACAAATCACAGTCCACCTAAAGTGGATTTAAAATCTGAACATGCAGCCTCCACATCCTCAGATCCTCGACTCAAATCAGGAAAAACAATTTAAATCCCTCACTCGCCCATTTCCCAGGTGGTCTGTTCCTCCCTCAAGCTCAGGTCCTTCCAGAGGAAGCCTGCAGCATCTCAGCTGTCCCTGCACTGCTCTCTTCTGGACAGAGACCTCAGATGTTGTTCTGGGATCTGTTGGAGCTGCTCGCCCAGTTTGGGGTCACAGGGCCAAGTGCTCCGATCACCACAGGGATCACTGACGCCTTCACGCCCCACTTCCAACCGTTGTCATAGCCCCTGATATTATTCCTCCTGATGCTGCTGTCACTCGGGATCCCAACATCTATCACTGCTCTTTGTCCACCACCACAACGTCCAGCTGGTTCGCCGTCACCTGTATGTCCGTCTATATCTGGAGGTGCCACAGGATCTTGGCATGATTGATATACGTATATATGTACACACACACACACACACACACACACACAGAGACACACAGATATCTATCTATCTATATATGTGTGTGTGTGTGTGTATATATATATGTATATGTGTTTTATATATATGTGCAACTTCCAGGTCCCCCTCAACTGCCACAGTTAACCCACACTAATTTTCCGCTGATACAACATCAACAACATGGCTGCATTAATAACACCACACAGCATTAATAAATGCAGTAATAATAATATGGTGTAATGTTGGAAACATGATTATTCGCTGCACTATAAAAACCTGATAGGAAGGTGAACGTCTCCATGGTTTCAGGTGCTGCGCTAAGCTAGGCTAACAAAGCTGAAAATGACCCTGACAGAAAACATGCGGATGATTTTAATAAAAATCTGGACTTTTTGTTTAGGTGTGTTAACGCTCAGCAGTTGTTCATTTTCTTAGTCTTTGTTGGTGTTTTCAGCTGTGATGATGATGATGATGAAGGCTATGAAGATCCTCAGGCTGGATTTTGTAAAAATGAAGTGATCGTAGCATTTTAACAGTCAGCTCACAGATGGCGAGGATGAGGATGGGGATGAAGACGAGGAAGGGGGTTAGATGATGATTATGATGATGATGATGAGTAGAGTGTAATCTTCCTCTGATGAAGGTTTGTCTCGTCTTTCTCCTCCTCTTCCTCCTCCTCCTCCTCCTGTAGTGCTGATAGAGATGCAGGATGAAGAGTTCAGACAGAAGAACTCCCCAGGTCAGCACACACACTAAACACACATACACAACATACACACACAAGAAAATACACATATTCAAATACAAACACAACATACACACACTCTACAAAACATAGACACATGGCATACACACACACACACAAGGGAACACAACACACACAAATGCAACAAAACACATACACACAACAAAACATACACAGGTTGTGTTTTATGACTTCTGAAAACATGACACTGACTCAGATTTCCCATCAATTTAGCCTAATCCTGATCTAAAGGCAACCTAACTCTTACGCTGTTCTTACCTAAATCTGAAATCAAGTCTTCAGCGTGGGGTCACTTCACAGTTTTAGCATTGAGGCCCTTTAACAACATAATCCAGCCAGGATCCTCCTGCAGCTCCACCTGTGTCAGGTAGGGGGCGCTGAATGACACAATGATGCTGTTGTTTTAGAGGCCAGCCTGCCAGGAGAAGACATGGCTGACGACAACAAGAGCTGCCACTGTGAGTTTGTCCCTCAGGATCTGACTCCGGGGTTAAAGGTCACCATCAGAGCCATATGGTACGAATTGCTTGTGTCTATTCTCATTCAAAAATCATTTAGTTTTATCAGTTTATCATTCATCGCTTTACTCACTGTTTATTTGCTGGTTATTATGCATTGAACTCATTCTGCTTTTATTCACATTACTTTTTTGTTCTTTTTTATTCATTTGTGTTCACCCCAGGGTCAAAGGTCACCATCAGCTGTTGGGTAAGACCAGTCAGTCTGACCTCCAGTTAGCTTCATTGTTTTCTGTTACCTCACTATTTTCTGTTGTCTGCCACCAAAGCTCCTCTGTTATGCTGTTTGGTAAGACATTCTTTTGTTGTTGTTGTTATTATTTTTATTATTATTATTTTTATTATTATTGCTGGTGGTGTCCGCCCGGTAGAGCTTTTTAGTCCTCTCACAATTTCCTCTCTTCTTTTTTGAAGTTTAAGTTCCTGCTCCAGGTCTGCAGCAGTACTTTTTATTCCTGCCTCTGACAATGTCCAACAGTTCACTTCTGTAGAGTTAATCTGGACAGTCTGGTATCAGAACCAGATTTTGGATGAGCTGTGGTTCTTTAACACCAGGTTACAAGGTGGTTCATCCTTTGAAGAAATCTTACAAAATGGACATTCGTGTGTTTGTTTTTCTGTCCACCAGCTCTTCAGACAGTCTTTACAGAAGCTGTGGCTGCATGACAGAACAACAGGATCTCTGAAGGCTGTGAACAGTGGCTCCCAAACTGAATCCCAAACTGTGACAGCACATACAATCATCCAAAAGTGTTAGCATACTGTGCTAGGACCATCAGGACCATCATTACCTGAAATTAGCTTTAATTTACCAAGGTCACCCAGTTTCATGTTCCCCTGTCGGCTTGTCTGCACATCTTCATCCACAAGCTGCTGGTTGGCTGGTGGTCTTGGGGGGGTTTCAGGGTCGTCTACCTGCACTGTCAGAAAAATCTGTAGATGTTAGATTAATCTAATCTGTGGAGACCAGCTTTAAATTAATTCACATCAGTATTGCAGGTGACAGCTGACTTCCTGTGTGTTCTCTCTGTGTCTCTCAGCATCATGCGTTTCATGGTGTCTAAGAGGAAGTTTAAGGAAAGTCTGCGTCCTTATGATGTCATGGACGTGATTGAACAGTACTCAGCTGGACACCTGGACATGCTCGCCCGCATCAAGAACCTCCAGTCAAGGTAAGACCCCTGACCTCTGACCCCTGCATTATAGGGTGCTTCAGCATCTGCTTAAGTACTTTTCTTGCTGCTGGGACAGTGGACTTAATATAAACAAATCAGTATAACATATGTACAAAAAGGCCATATTTACTGAAAAAGATATTATTAAAGATAGTGTGCTGCTCATACTTTCAAATGTAGAAACTTTTCATTTCATCATGTTTCTCACTGTTTTCAGACGAGCAATTACCTTAAAATAAACTTCACCTCCACAGTTGCAGCTGCAGGTTGAAGGTTTATTGATATATTGTGAAAGATCACTGCTGTGGAGCTCCAAGCTCAGAGGCTCCTGCTGTCTCATGATTGGCAGGGTGGATCAGATAGTTGGCAGAGGAACACCAATCGCAGACAAGGACCGTCCCAAAGCAGCCAATGAGGAGCTTCCTGACGACCCAAGCATGATGGGGAGGCTGGGGAAGGTGGAGAAGCAGGTAACCAACAGAAAAATGGTTAAAGGAACCAAAGTTATGTTGATAACTAACAGTCTGTTCTGTACAGGCCTCAACCTTCACAGCTTGCATGAGATATGGGCCAAATGCGATGTGGATCATGCTGTCATTGGGTGGATGCACAAGCACAAACCGATATCTACTTGAAAAAACACAGATCAATACACACCGTCAATGTGTCACAGTGCAATACCACATCACAATTCATCATCTCCACACAAATCGCACAAAGATGACACATACCTGATATCATCTGGAGAAGAAAAGTACTAAATTAGAATTAAGAAAAGCAGAATTTGTAGAAGAGAATTACAAGCAAGTTGTTTCTCACTCAGCATCATTATCCTGGTTTAAGTTACTGCTCAAGTCATTATGCACCAGACTTCACCAGAAACAGATGTTATTGGCGAATGGTTCTGTTGTTATCTTGTGGTGCTGTGTTCAGAGTCATTCACTCCGATACAACAGATATCTGAAGGTGTACAGAGAACTTCAACCTCCTCTGAGTGAGCGCGAGACTTGAATCTGATCGATCATATGCTGGTCTTGTGTGTCTCTCAGGTCCTGTCCATGGAAAGAAAATTAGACTTCCTTGTTAACATCTATATCCAACGAATGGGAATCCCTCAAGCTGAGACTGATGCCTACTTTGGATCCAAAGAGCCAGACCCGGCCCCGCCCTACCACAGTCCAGTAGATCAGATGGAAAAGAGCCAGTCTATCTCCAAAATCCTACAGTTGGTGTCAGCTATTACTGGGAAACCACAGAACCAGTATCAGACTGGGACCTGTTGTTGATAAAATACTATTCACATGTTGTTGTCTGTGCTTGGGTGTTTAAATGTTGGGGTTGTGCAGGTGATTTCTTGTTGTTAATATGTTGTTTACATGTTATTTAGGGTTTTGCCTGGCGACCATGTTGACAAGAGTCGTTTTGTGACAAAGATGGTCCGCTCCAGCAGCTCCACCGGACACAGGAACTACAACGCCCCCACCTGTCCACCTTCCACCTCCTGGCAACCAATCAGCTCGCAGCTCCACCAACAGGCCGCAGCCCCGCCCCAGAGTTGCCATGGCAACACCCCAAGTCCAGTGGGGGATGCCTCACTAGTTCGACTCCCACCGCCTCCGGCCGGAGAGAGACACAGTGGGAATCGATTTAACCGGCACAGCACTGGAGACCGAGGGGGAGCAGAGCGATCAGAGAGGGGAGGACAGGGGGCCAATGGCACCGGGGGAGGAGAAGGAGAGGGAGGAGGGGAGGAGGTGAAGCTGGACAGCGACACCTCCATCTCCATCCCGTCCGTGGACCATGAGGAGCTGGAGCGCTCCTTCAGTGGCTTCTCCATCTCCCAGTCCAGAGAGAACCTGGACTTCCTCAACAACGGCTTCTACTCATCCTCTGCCAATCTGGGAGATCACCGAGGAGCAGGAGGAGCAGGAGGCGGAGGAGGAGGCAGCAGTGCCCGCTGTGCCACTGTCCGACCCTACATCGCAGAGGGGGAGTCAGACTCTGACTCGGAGCTCTGTGCCCCCTCCCCACACTCGGACCGGGCCTGGACCGGAACAAAGTAGGAGACCAGAACCAGCATTAACAGTTGAAATAATGTTCAAAATGTGAATGAATATCATGAAACTGCAAAATAACACAGGTCCAAGTTAATGGATAATGTCCAAGAATTTAAACACCAGCTGGATTTGTGAGGTGAAGCATCATGGGAAATGTGAATGGCACAAAGCACCGGGTGTCACAGTGGCTTTATTCATGTGAATGTTTTGATCTGTATAGCAAATGTTTGTTCTCACTGTCACTGATTGGTTCACTGCTGGGGCACGTTGACACGTGATTGGTTGCTTTTTTCCATATTTAAGACACTTGCAAATATTATTACATCACATATCTGCAGCTCATGGTTATAGTTACTCATTACATTACATTTCAAAACCTGACAGCAGGCATCATGGAATCAACACATCCTCATTCAAACAGACGATATTCCTGTCTTTTCACTGTCAGGTGAGACCATAACCCTGCAACAGAAGTCACCCTGAGCTTTCAGCTGAAACAGATCTTCTCTGCAGGTAATCGTAAACTAACTCTGCTGTAATGTAAATTGGGATTGACAGTAAGAAAGTGAATTATTTGTTTCTTCTGTGCTCTAAAGGCAGAGAGCTGTCACTAATTCAACTGTAACACTGACAGAAACATTTTCATTTCACAGATGAAAGGTTGTGTTTTCATCTTGTTTTGTAATAGTAATGTAAATCTGCTCTGAAAACAGAGAATCTAAAAACAAACTGGTATTTCAGTTTTACTGTGAATTTCAAATGTTTTTCTGTTATTCTACTCAGCTATCAGCTTTAAGCTGAACTGTTTTCAGCTTGTATCTTTGCTTCCATTTACGCTGCCCATCCAAGTCTCTGCTGACTTTGGACCATTTCAGACATTATAGTTTGAATCAATTTTCTTACTTTTGATCTGGTTGGCTGGTTTAAAGTTGCAGTTATCTGAGTGCACTAAATGATTACAGGAAATAACTACATCCTGCCAGCACCTGTCTCCTTCCAGAACTTCCTGCAATTGGTCTGAAAGTCTGAATGTCTAAAACAATGTTTTTACACTAGAAGGAAACCAAAACATGGTTCGATTTATCCTAAGACCTTCTCTTGTAGTTCCAGAGTTTAACTATCTGACCCACATTTTGGTCAGAGGACAGTTTCACACCTGTGATTTGGTTCAAATCAAGCTGAAAAGTTAAGTTCTGCCCACACAAGGAAGGTGTGAAAGGGCCTAAATTTAACAGAAGTTCCACATGCTGTTTCCAGAAGTGTCAAATTAAAGTGTAAAATTTCTGAGACAGGTAAATAGTAGATTCACAGATCCCATTTAGTAGAGAAGTACTATAACTGTACTCATAAAAGCAGAGGTAGGCAACTTATTTAAAATGTATGTGGAGCTGCAGCCTTAAATCAAGGTTAAATCAACTCAAAGGACTTTGATGAGGCGTCCATGTTTGTGTTGTGTTCGTTTGTATAATTCACTTCCAATATATCAAAGCTTTTAGAAATTAACCCTAATAATAATAAACCTAATGATTGCTAACGTGTCAAAATAACAAGCAGATTTACCATTAAAAGTAATTAATTTATGAAACAATGAGTCCTGGATTTCAGACCGAAGTAAACTAAAGCAGCTTGCTATTTCTCTGGGACATTTTAATAACCGTAGGTAGCTAATGAAGCTGCTATTTGTCCCATGTGTTGATTCAAAACATGACTTGTTTTTTTTGTATTTGTTTATGTACACGATGGCGAGATATATGATAGTTAGTCTGAGTATTTTGACCTGTTTGTTACTCAGCTGTTCCTCCAATGTAAGTAAGCTAAGAAGCCAAAAGTTTGTTTCACTTTTGAAAGAGAAAAGTCTGCTGATGTGGGCGTAAACTTGACACAACAGTCAATGTTGAGTCCTGAAAGAGACGCCATAAAATAATGAAGTTAGCTCTCTGCTCTTGGCGTGATGCTGGGTTACAAATTTAAGTTGGAAGCTAGTTAGCCTGACATGCTAACGTCAGCTGCCTGAATAAGGGCTGATGAACAGTTCAACCGTTTCCGTTCTGTTGTTTTTGGAGCGCTGACAGAAAGACGTGACCCTCATTAGTCGTCAGACAATCACTCTTCAGGTTTAGTAAACTGTCAGTAATAACTCAGACAGCTAAATTTACAATTAAATCAGATAAATTACCCGACATAAACAGCATTTTTAGATGACGATTATGTTGTCATAGAAACAACCCACTGTTAATCATAATTAATATTCATGATTAAATCCTAATGGTCGATCAAACACAGCGACAGGAATGTAAACTTTATTATACAGGAAATATATAATCTTAGAGGAAAGAAAAAACATCCAGCAGGGGGCAGTCAGGAGGTCACTTCAGGACACCAAAATAAGAGTTTCTTTTACAGCCTGAACTCTTCTTCTGACCTAAAGCTGAGCTAAATACTTTATTTTTTCCAGGAAGAACATTGGTTTTTTCAGAGGTAAATTTGATTTCATATTTGAGACTGATGAAGGATTTTTTTCAGTCTGTCTGTTGTTAATTTGAAATGTGTTCTGCATTCATCTTTGAACACAGTAATGTTGAACTTTGTTTTAAAAACCTGAAAATATTTGATATACTGTCTACTTTGAAATGAATCTGTTGGTTCAGATGAAGAAACCCTTCAGATCGGTACAACTAACTCACACAGACTCTTTGTACAGAGCTCTGCCCTAATTGATTGTATTTTAATTCAATTAAAAACTTTCACCACACTGGAAACATCGTCTGCGTTCTCTGTTGTTATTCTCTGACTGATAGAAAATTAGAGCCACAGCTTAGACTTTAGTTTTATTTAAAGCTTCTTAAATGAACAAACAAACTGAATGACATGTACACAATGAAAACAAAGAGACGACGGGAAACAGATCGAGGAACTGCAGCTCGAGGCGGCCATCCTGACTCACTTCTTCTTCTTGAACCTGACAGACAGAGCAGAGCGTCAGCCATCTTTACTGCTCCAAGACAATGAGGGACAGACGGGGAGCAGGTATCACTCACCTGGAGCTGCCAGGATGCTTCCTGTTCAAACCGAGACGCTTCCTGTCTGTGAAGGACGGGCTGTAAGCAGACAGACAGGTGAGACAAACAGACAGGTGAGGCAGACAGCCAGGTGAACAGACAGACAGGCAGACTCACCCGGCCCTGTAGTGCTTCAGCGCCTTGCTGCTGGTGTTGGTCAGCTCTTTATCAAACACAGACTTCCTTCCTCCTTTTCCTGCTTTCTGATTGGCTGCTGCACAGACAAGCTTCACGTTAGTCAGACTGTCCTAGAGCAGAATTCCTGTGTACTGATGCAGTATTTGTGTACTGATGCAGTATTTCTGAGTGCTGATGCAGTTTTACTGTGCACTGATGCAGT
>JBAJHX010000096.1:1958556-1972512 GCA_037176925.1 Amniataba percoides
TCCCACGCTCCACCCTTTAACAGCTGCAACTCAGGAAAAAGGTGAGACAAACTAAAGGAGTGGGAGGAGTCGTCACAACTGTTTGTAACATATATAATAATATATAAGACCTTTATAGACTGTTTATAATATAAATAATAATATAAAGCTGACTCCTCTCGATGTGAAGGAGCAGCGGCTCTACTCCGAGCTCCTCCTAACACCAAACCTCTGTTAACCAAATTCAAGGGCTTTTTCTCAGACCTTTAGAACAGGCATGTTTGCATATGAGCTAAATGCATACACTTCCAATTCTAGGAGACTAAACAGTCAAATTCCTTACCCAAAGTGGCCTTTTTTATTGATTTGTGGGATATTCAATGCCATGATCAGGAAATGATTTCATAAATCACTTGCAGGTGTTTCATCACACTCAGATTGCAGTTCTAAACACACTTCTTTCAAGACACCAGGCATAGTTATCTATATTTGCCACTTTTTTCTTGTGGTCATATTAAGCCATTTAAAATGCTCAACTTCAATTTATTACTTTCCCCTCTGACTCCTCACACAAACACATGTTGACAATCATTGAAATGGCAATCAGAGCTTCATAATAAAACCAGAGCTTCAGAAATAAAAGAGTTACAGATGAGCTCTTCTGTTTTGAATCAATGGAGGCCAACAGAGCAGAGAGAGGCATCATATGTGAGGAATGAGACAAAGAGGAGGAGGAAGAGTATAAGAGTGACATAATAATTTGAGATGAGATTTAAATGACTTTGGTTCATAATATCATAATCCTGTCAGAACACAGGATGAAGCTTTGCTTTCTTTTTTCTTTACATGCAGGAAACCTCTGCTACTCATCAGTGTTTTAAACAGGGATCTGTGGAGTTTTGGGTTTCTGTGTGACATTTCTACAAGGATGCAGATGAAAAACATATTTTATTTATCATTTACAGTGAAATAAGTACAATATTAAGTATTATATTCACAACATCAGTATTTTATCCACCGTATTCCATGTTAGAAACAGTGCCTCGTACATTTCTATTATGTGTATTTTGGTCGACATATGGTTTTAGCAAATAATGCAGTTCATCTCAGAGATATTCAAACAGACATGCTCAATAAGCACAAAGTTGTAATAATGTCCATCGGGTCTCTCTATCAATAGTGGGGTTAATTCTTAAACAACATCCTGAACTTATGAAACAGCTCTTCAAAGAGTTTCTCTGACAGGTTAACATAAGTATGTGGACTAATGTCTGCATCAGTATTGTGCCCTGCACAATAAACCTTTGTACATCTAAATTTATAGGGCACTATGTAATGTGTTTTTTTTTCAAACATACAGATGATCCTGAATGACTTCATCTTCATGGATGAGTCTAACTAACTAACCCACTGAGATTAAAATCTACAATTATTCTCAGTTTATAGATTCTTTGAAACATTTATGAAGTAACGTTTTTCTGCAACAAATAAAATGATAATTGTGTCCATATGTGTTTTATTGTTTTAGTTTGTTTGTTTGTATGTGTGTGTGTGTTTTACAGTCTGTGTGTGATGAGTCAATAGTTTCAGGCTGTTTCTGTTGAACATCTGATTTGACAGCAAACAGCTGGAATATACACACACAATTACTGAGCATGTGGGGACTCTCAGGCTGATCCTTAAAAACTGGACCTTCCTGGAAAGACTCAGTTTTCCTGGAAAGTGGAGTCTGTCACTGTTGCCTCACAGTGACCTGATAAGGTCACCAAGAAGGCCACATCAGAGTCTGAAACAGGAATTTAAGTCCAGATATTTAAACCAGCTCACTGGAGTCATAAGATGGTTATGAGTCAGTCTCATTTTAATCCTGATGTCTCTGTATGACACAACCAGACCAGCAGACAGCAGGTTTTCTGTTTCTGTCAGTTTCTAGTGGTTCTTCTTCACGCTGCCACCGACTCACGTTTCCTCACATCAGAGTAAATGCTGCTGCAATTTGTTCTGGATCAATTCAATTTTCTTCAGATGTTGACTGAAGATCTGTCTCCAAGCTAATGCTAGGAAATATGTTCTCACAGGGTTATGGTTAGGCCCTTTCCAACTGTAGGTATGTAGGGAGTAAGCTGGACAACAAGCTTGGTTTCGTTCGGTTTCATTATATCTAAAAAAAAAGGGGGGGGGGGCAACATCTCTTCTGCCACTAGATGGCAACACCTTTCACTAATCATACTTAAGCACTATTTTTGCACTTACTAAGGGTTTTGTCTTTGTCTAAATGCTTGCTTGTGTTGTACGTTGCTTTGGACAAAAGCATCTGCCAGATGAAATTGCAGAATTGTAGAAGCTTAGACCTAATTTTAATTAGGCCAAACAAACAACATTTGTCTTGTGGGGTTAGGTTAGAGTTAGGGGTTTCTGTATGAGTGCGCAGAAACTGTCTCAAGAGTGCGAAGCAAACAGAGATACTACAAGAATATTTAATTATACTCTTATAAGCTGTAGTGTCACCAAAACTTCTTGACACATTGAGGCTCTCCTGTTGGTTATATTAGTTTTGGGAAAATATTCTCTAACTTCACTTTTATATAGTAGACTGCATGATTAGATACTATTGCCAGTGACAAAATGTGCTTAAATTATAAATGATTCTTTTGACACATTAATTGTCAAGGTTTAATTTGCTGCTTGCTTAAAGCAAATAAAAACTTCAATAATTTCAAATGTAATAATTTAAGAATTAATTGAGTTTCATAAAGGTGTCTTCCTGTGAAAACTTTATATTTTAAAGCCTCTAGACTCAAATATAGGTTCACAAGCAATAGGTGATAAATTACATGACATTAGATATTTTTGGGGACTGGTAATTGGAACAGTGTCCTCCTCTTCCTCCTGTAGTCGACCACGAGCTCTTTGATCTGTTGGTTTAGGTTTGTGAAGAGTTTCCATTGATCTAAATGTCACTTTAGTCTCTGTCCCTGTTGTGACTGATGCTGCTGCCATCAAACCTGCAACAAACAAAGTCATCATGTCTTTCCTCTGAATATATTTATGAATCAGAATCAATTGGGCCTGCTGTGTCACAGTCTGCCTTCCAGGTAACTTTCAGTTCACCTGTCAGCCACTCCCATCACCTTGTCGTATCATCTGCTCTGCTTCACTGATCATCGCAGCTTTTAAGCTCCCACCTCTCATTCATTCACTGTCAGATTGTTCTTTGTCATCTCCATGCAAGACTTTCTGTTTTTCGGGCTCATCACCCGTTACTGACCCTGCCTATTTTGGACCATCCTCAGCCGCCTGCCTTTGACCACAAGTTTTGTGCCGTTTCGCTCTGACTCTGTTTGTTCGCAGCTGTTCGGCTTTCTCTGTCTGTTCACCTGGATCGCCACCCAGCCTCACCTGAGCTACTGATCGCTAATCTCCCCATCTGCCATCGTGGGTTTGTTTCCAGCATCTCCTCCCCTCGATCCTCGGTGAGTCGAATCAGCTGTATCAGCTGGCCTGTGTGTTTTCCCGCCAAACTCTTTGAGACTCTGCTCCAGCTCAAGTGTTCAGTGCCGGTCGTGTTGCATTTGGGTCCTGTTGCCTGCCCGTTACATGCCCAGTATTTATTTTAGCATTTTAAAAGTGCCACAGCACACGACTGAACATTAATCATTAAATCGTAAATCTGCAATCAAAGCAATCAACAGCTCACTAACTCTATAACTCACTTTATCGCAGTTTGTCCTGCAATCCATCACCATCTAAACATACAGTATATTTAGAGTATACAGAGAGTATATATACTCTCTGTATACTGTGTTTATGCAGTGTAGGTACATATAATATACAGTATATATGCAGTCTAGTACAATGTATGTACATATACACATATATACAACACGTCTCCATTTCTGAAAATAAGCCTTCACCCTTTCTCACAAAGACATGAGGACATGAAATACAGAGGAGGGAGGGGGGAGGGGGAGGAGTCAGTCCCTCGGGATAAAAGTCTCCACAGAGAGAGAGACAGTCAGTGTGCAGAGAGACAGACGAACCGAGCACATCAACCCCAGAAACACCAGAAACACCAGAACCAGCAGAACCAGCAGCTCCTCCTCCGCCAGTGATCTGTGAGTTTCATCATTAAGACTGTTAGAGGTCAGCTGTTACTGCAACCAGACAGACACACACACAGACAGACACACACACAGGCAGACACACACACAGGCAGGCAGGCAGGCAGGCAGGCAGACAATGTGTCTCATCATGGATAGGTGAGTAGTCTTAACAGAGTTTCATACTGTATAATTAGTATAGAAAAGTGCACTTGAATTCATGTTACTGTTCAGTCCTTCTCAATTTCTGCTGTCTGATGTTTAAACTCTCAGTGTGCTTTAAACAAAACGCTGTGTATTTAACATTGTATGTATATCACTGAATCTCAGTGTCTTTCTGATTCAAACATCACTCGCTCTGACAGAAGTTAACACGGTAACATGCTAATGGCAACATGTCAGCCTGTTTGTGAACCAATATGATGGCAGAAGCATGAAGCTCAGGAGAGAGAGACCTCGTCTAAGCTTCTCAGGTGGTTTGTAGTGACGTCAGCAGCCGGTCGATTCATGTTTTCACTCTCCGTCAGTCTCCATGTAGTCAGATCGCCTCTTTAATCAGCCGTTAGCAGCTCCTGGATCAGTGGATCATCTTTAAGCTGAACCCATCACAAACATCACTGATCAGACATCAGAGACTGAAGGAGACAGGAAGCTGATTTCTGGAGCTTTATTGTGGAGGGACATCATCATGAGATTTTAAGAGGGACGTTTTTTTAAAAGTAAAACTTGCTGAATAATGCAGATTAATCTTTGGGACAGGCCTGAGGTCAGCAGTGTGTGTGTGTGTGTGTGTGAGAGAGAGAGAGAGAAAGTTTTCTTCTTCTCCTCTTTGAATCTTTTTTAATTAAAGGTTAGCAGTCAGCGGTAAGCCTGATGTCCAGATGTGCCTCCAGCAGCAGCTGATGGTGATCGAGTGTCGTCTGTAATTAAACACACAGATTACAGACTGAGTGTGTGTGGGCCTGTATGTCTGTATTTGTGAGGACTTTCTGCTCTTCAAAGGCTGTTTGAAACGTCAACATGATGGCGAGTGTATGTGTGTATGTATTATCAGGCTTCGTGCAGAGATGATTGTCATGTTGTTTTAACTTTTTCCAGCAGGTATCTTCAGCTTCCACAGAAACAGGCAGTTCTGTGGCATCAGAGTTTTACAGCAAAAAGAAAATCAGGCCCAGCTTCATCTGGCAAAAAATTTGATGTTGACCAGTCAGACTCGTGCGTTGGCCAATCACACTCATACCTAACCCATAACCCTTTACACAGTTGTGTTATAAATGACTGAGCTTTGGATTTCTTACTTAAATTGAAGAAACTGGATCCGATTTCTTGTCTGAAGCTGAAACAACATGCCAGCAAAGCCCCCTGCAGTCATTCAACTCAGAGCTACATGAAGCTGTCCAAACTTTAACACGCTGTTGTGAAAACATTTTGTTTCTCCAGGTTGTTTCTTCTTCGTCTACTTCATCTTCTGTTCAGCTAACAAACAACAAAACTGCAGTTTGCCATCTGAAGCTCGTCAGATTGAGTCAGTTCAGTTTGTTTTACAAAGAAAAAATGGGGTCAGGAAGGTTGGGGGCCGCTGAGAGAAATGAGGAGGAGGAGGGAGGAAGAGTGTTGTGAAACAGAGGTTACTGCAGTTCAAGTTGAACACTGTTTATTTGGGCTACACGGTCTGAGACTGAGAATGAGACAGTTTGACAGTTTGTCTTTGGGCAGTTTCAGACTGCAAGTCACCGCTTGGCATCCAAACAACCTCTGCTGTGTGTTTTTGGACCTGTTTGGATCACAAGTGAGCAACTAAAGTCCATTAGAGCAAACCTGCCATCACAACATGCACAATACACAATGTACGGTAATACATATACACACATAATATGCAGTCTAAATTGTCACGTTTTGTTCGATGTCCTGTTTTTTTCTGGTCTTGTCTCATTTTACATGTCTAGTTATGTCTTGTTATATTTCAGTTTTCATGTCTGTCATGTCCGTTTCTAGTGTTTCATGTTTCATGTCGTCTGATGTTCAGTAAGTTTAGCTGGTTTTCTTCTTGTTGTCATTCCTGATAATTGTTTTGAATGTCAAGTCTGTTGTCTGGTTCTGTTTTGTCTCGTCATGTTAAGTTTCATGTCTGTCATGTTTTATTTTACTTCCTGTCATTGTGTGTTTCCCGCCTGTCTGATTGTCTGCCCTGCCCTGATTGAGTTCACCTGTTCCTTGTTACCTCCTGTGCATTTATAGTCTGTGTTTTCCCTTGTCTCGTTGCCAGATCGTCGTGCATCTTAGCCTCATGTCATTTATGTTTCAAGCGTCATGTTCATGTCTTGTCACTCTGCAATTGAAGATCCAGCTCCAGCTGATGAACAGAAGGACTGCTTTGCATTTTGAGTATTTGTTAACCTTCATTAAAACCTATGTGTGCGTGTGTCCTGTGAGATGAATAGTACAGTTTTCATTAAACCAACACTTTGTCAGCTGAATTAGATCCAATCTCGATGTGAACCAACCTGACAACACAAAATGACACAGGATTTTGATGGCTTCTTCTTCTTCTTCTTCTTCCTGTTCTTCTTCTGTGCCTCAGGTTGACGTCCTCTTCCTCAGGATGACTTCGAGTCTGTTATCCTTCTTTCTTCTCTTTCCTTTCATGTCATCCATCATGGCTGCTGCTGAACCTGCTGGATGTAAAATCCGCATCACTGACAAAGGACTGCAGATGTGTAAGTACACTGGTGTCATCCTAATCCAGAGTAAATGAAATGCAGTAGAAATATTTGCTGTAGTCAAAGTGATCACTCTGTGTTTTGTGTATCATTTGTAGTGCAGTCCTAGTATTTGCTACAGACAAAGTACTGAACCTGTTTTTGTGTTTACAGTGAAATTTGAGACACAGAAGTTTGTTGAAGAGGAGCTCAGTAACATCAGCATGCCAGAGATGAAGGGCAAAGAAGGACGCTTCCAATACACCATCACTGAGTGCTGACCTCACGTTACCTTCAGAATATGACTCTGACACTGAAAACTCACAATGAATAATAATACTGTGTTTGTCTTTGTGTGCCATCAGTGTGAAGATAACTGAATTGAATCTGACTCATGCTGAGCTGCAGTTCATCCCCGACGTCGGCTTGTTGTTTGATGTCCAGAACTCTTCGATCTCACTGAGTTTCCACCGACGGATCCTCTACTGGTTCTTGTTAGTTCTCTCACAGAACACTGACATCTGATATTTCTACCACACAACACTCCTACAGAAGAATCACATAATTCAGTTAGTTCTCCTGCAGAACCATCGTATTATACATATTGTTAATTCAGATAGCTCTCAAAATTCTTCTAAAGAATGATTTTATGATTCAGAACACTGACAAATAAGAAACAGTATAATTCTTCTGTGACCATTGTCATGTCACGTGATTGCAGTGATGAAGATGATGATGACTGTATTGTTGCCTTCAGTGATGAGGATGATGATGATCATAGTGTTCTCCTCAGTGATGAAGATGATGTTTCTCAGTTATGACACAGGAAATATCAACGCATCAGCTGAAGGCGTGAACATCAACACGGCTCTTAACCTGATCAGAGATGATGAAGGACGCCTGAAGATCAATAACATCACCTGTGATGCAAAAATAGCCAAAATGAGGGCAGAGTTCAGTGGAACACTCGGGTAAAATATTCTGATGTATTAATCAATAATGATTATAGATTACTGTTAATAAGCCTGATGGAGTTAGCAGTGACTAACCCTGTACAAGCCAATCAAGAACTGTTTTTTTTTTCTAGGAGAGTTTATCATTTCCTGTCAAGCTTTCTGACAACGGGCATGCGCTTCCTGCTCAACCAACAGGTCTGTCTCTCCCTCTCTGACCTGTCTCTCTCTCAGATCTGTCTCTCTCTCTGACCTGTCTCCCTCTTCCCTCTTAGATCTGCCCTGCTCTGAATCACGCTGCTTTGGTTCACGTGAACTCGATGTTGGAGACGATCCCTGTGAAGACGGAGGTCGATCAGTATATTGGAATTGATTATTCTCTGATCGATGATCCAGTGGTGACGTCGGGAAGCCTTGACATGAACTTCAGGGTCAGACGGTGACACAATCATGTTTTATCTTCTAACATGGTGTAACACAATAGTAATGCTGTGTGTTGTGTCTGTAGGGAATGTTTTTCGACCTGTCTCATCCAAACGACACGTTGGTGAACTACGCCATTGAGCCGGTCATCAGAGAGTACGACAGGATGGTTTATCTCGCTCTGTCTGAGTTCTTCTTTGACAGTGGGATGTTTTCCTATTATAAAGCAGGAATCTTCCAGATGCACATCGTCAATGAGAAGGTTAGAACCACTGCAGACCCACAAAACCACCACATACACCCCCAAAACAACACAGACCGTCAAACCACCACAGACCTCTGGATCGCCAAAGCCTCAAGAACAAAATGAACAAAGGTCAGTCATAAGCACTGGACCGGCCTGTCTGCCCTTCACTGTTTGTTTGTTTCTGTTCTGTTTTCATCAGATGTCCAAAGACCTCGAGATGCTGTTGAGAACCACCTACTTTGGAGCCATCATGATGTTGGTAAGAAGTCTATCTAATGTCTGATAGTTATTGATAGCACTGATGATTTACCTGAATAAGATACCTGAAGGCAGGTTGGTTTAAGGTCAGGCCCCTAACCCTGACCCAAATAATTAAACAGGTTTGATATTAACAGTGTCTTTATAGTACTTCCTGTGTTCTCCCTGTATGTTCTGAGTAGAACCCGGCTCTGGTGGACGCACCAATTTCTCTGCAGATCGCCGTCAACTCACCACCAAAAACTTCTATCAAGACATCTGGAGCTACAGTTGTCATGACAGCCATTGTCAAGGTGATGTTGTTGCCACCAGGTCAACCTCCAGTCCAGCTCAGCAGCATGACCATGGTAAGCACACACACACACACATACACACACACACACAGAGTTCAACACACTGTAAAGCACAGGAAATCATCAACTCTGATTGGCTGGCAACTGTCTGTCTTAAGATCAGTTTAACTTGTGCGATTCCTCTGCTGCTTGCATAGTTTTACAGTTTTCCACGATGACAAAGTTTCTTTACATCAATTCACTTTTTCAAAACTCTTCACACAATCAGGACAGCATGTAGGTATAGTAAATAAGAGTAATTTTACAGTGAATGTATAGAAATAAAGAAAAAAATAAAGAACTTACTTTTGTATTAGTAGATCTTTGGTCTGTGCTAGACCAAGGATCTACAATAAAGACACCATCTGACCCTCAATAAAGACACTTAAATAAAGACAAAAATAGCAGTCTCTGTTACTGTAATGTTACCTGTTATTAGTGTTCTTTATGATCAACATGTCAATATATAATTAAACAGGGTGTTTCAGACTAAAAAGAGTCAGTGTTCTGGTCCCCAGATTGATCCTGAGATGTGTAAAAAAAACTGATAACAGGGTTAGGTAATGTTATGGAGAAGTTCTCCATCCTTCATTTCCTAAAAGTTTTAAGATACAATTTGAAAACATGCTGATCAAATATGAGTATGTGAGTATATTTTAAACAATATTTATATTGTATCATATATAATTTATATCTTTATAATCATTGATTGCATCTTTTTCCTGACCCTCACCTTTCGGTCCTCCTGCAGGAAACAAAGTTTAATGCTAAAGTGTCTATGAAGGGAAAACGTCTGGCTGTTCATGCTGACCTCCGCAGGTACACACACACACACACACACACACACACACACACACACACACACAGGGAAACTCACAAAAATGTATTTGCACACACTCACACACACAAATATAAACAATGGTGTCACCACCTGATGAGAACTGTAATTGAATAGTTTTGGCTTCAGGTTCTGGAAAGAGGTTTTGGGAAGTGGATGATCTGTTTCACCAAATGGACTTTTCCAAGATCCCTGGAAAAAATTTAAGAAATCAGGAATCTTTTCTGTGTGTTAATTGGTGAAACGAGGGACTAAATTTAAGCATATAACTTCCAAATATACACTGCTAACTGATGGAAAATGGCATGAAGAAACAGTCTTTGAGGAATTTAGATTAGACAGGGATCATGAGAAGGAATTATGATCCATAATGAAAAACCACAGTGAGCACTGTATCTCATCAGGAGGTTAAACATGTTCTCAGTGACCTGAGAAGACTGTCCCTCATCACAGATTCAGTTTGTGATTTTCATGAACAGATCTGATTGCTGTCAGGTTGTGGTGGATGTCAGCAGTGGCCCCAGGATTGTATGTCGGCTATTTGCTGATGATTTTGTTCTGCTGATTTCATCAGACTTTGTGAGCGTTTCTGAAGTGGAATCACAAAAGGGCAAACTTCCTGTCTGGTGGAAAAAATCTATAAAACAATTTAACATATTCTTAAATAAGAAAGCAATGGTCTCAACAAATCAATAAAGATAAACGGGCCTTCATCACAACCTCAGTAGAAGCTTTGTGCCAATCGATATCACTGCAGAACTGTGTCAAGTATGACAGTACCAAATTTTGTGTCTTCTGAGTATCTTAAGTCTTATAAAAATGTATTTCTGTAAGTGTAAAAATAATAATCTTTGCAAAAACAGGCTCCTCACTCTTTCTGTTTGTGCTCATCATACCATTAAGCTTGAAGCCGGAATTGCTTGTTCATAGTGTTCGCTGAAAATTATTTCACTGTGGTTATATTAATCAAAAAGTTCAATTACAATTAAGTTTGTTGGCCATTTTCATTCAACTAACATTTTATGACCAAGCGGATGGACATTATGTAATGTCCACAAGGAAGGAGACTCAAATGCACAACTCTGACATGAAAGGATTTGTCAGTAAAAAGCACAGTTTTTACTCAAGTTCAGGCAAGGTTCGATACATAAGATATCAATGAAATCAGTCAGACAAATTCATAGGCAGAGGCTTAGTAAAAGGAAGGCGGAAAAATTTAAATAAAAAAATCAAAGAACCACAGAGACAAACGCATGGAAAAATAGCGCTTGACAAGTGTGTTAGGGTTAGGGCAGGTAATCACACATACAGGCTGGAAGTGGAGTGTCTGAAATGAGAACAGAGGTGAGTACAATTTAGAAAAACATGAAATTTGCAAATCATGAAACACAAAACACAACATGAGACAGTCATGTTACAGTCATGCAGTCATGTTAAGCTAATCTTTCAAAACATTTTATGCAACACAATCTAGTATCTACAATATTTACCTGTTGCAGATTATCTACAGTCAATATACGATTTGCTTGTGAGCAAAGAGCTGTGAGTTACTAGTGAACTGAGCTTGATTTATCCTATTTTTCCTGTTTCTGCACAGGAGAAGTAAAGTGTAGATCCAGACCCAAAATTAACCCTAACCCCTCCATGGCTGCTTTATGTGTTTATTCAAATAACAAAAGTTAAGATCCAATCACAAGTGGTCGCGCAGCCCAGTTTTCAAATAATCTGAGTGGAGGATCATTTTTCTGACTGACAGACCTCTCTCATCCTGAGATGCAGGGAAGTGCAGTGAAAGTGCTGTTTTTCACTTCCAGTGCTTTCACTAAAAACTTCATGGACTACCTCACCAGTTGTCCTCTGTATGTCACAATGGGTGGCTGATTTTCACTATTTACACCTCCAACTTCTGTTTTGACTTTGATTAGTGACACTTTCAAACATTTTCCAACAATGCCTTCTTTGATAGATCAACCAAGAGAACAAGGATGAATACAGAGCAGTGACAGAAAGTGATAGAAAACGTCATCACATGATGCATGATGAAACAATAATCACCTGAAGCTCAATATCAGGATGCCAAAGAGCTAGCAGTGGACTACTAGAGGTAGTAGGGCTGTGACTGTCCATGGAGAAGAAGTGGAAAGGGAGGAAGGAAGGGACGGAGCTGTTGTTCCTGAAGAGACTCAGATAATCCATTGTTAAAACAGCTGAGCATCTTCTGCTGGTTTGTGGTCACCAGTGCTCTTCACAGTGGTGTCTGGGGGGATGCAGGAAGGCTGAACAAGCTGCTGAGGGAGACCAGCTCTGTGGTCAGGTGAAGGAGGATGAAGGGCAAGATCAAACCATCTCAGAAAACCCCTCATCCTCTCCATGATTGAGACAGTCAGCTTGATGGAAAACCACTAACCCTAACCCAGAAAACAGTGGAGATTCACCTCAGCGGACCTTGCTTTTCTGTTGGCCTGACGATATACAAAGCCATTCTGGATGATATTTTAAAGTATTATATTGCACCATACAATTCCATAATGTGTTTTATATTCTATTCTATATTGTATTAAGTTTACTGTATTTGTTTGGTGTACAGAATTTACAGACTTGTTGATTCTGCTGCTGTTAAACATATAATTGTCACTTTACCATTTAGTCTCCAAATGTTTTTGTATAGTTTCTTACTTTACTCTCTTTTTATTTCAGTTTGTGTATTCTTATTACTTACTCCTTTCTTTACTGTCTGTGTTAACATCTATCCTGGTACTGCTGCTGGTTTATCGTATCTGATATTGTATTCAGTCTTTTGCCACCAGAAACACAAACTGTGACAAAATGTAAATATGATTATTTTATTTCTCATTTATTACTTCACAGCCAGACTAAAACCAGTTTCCTATTTCAGGTTCAAAATCTTCTCCAATCAATCAGCACTGGAATCTCTGGCAGTAAGTGTTTTACTGTGTATTACTTCATATTGTACTACAAGTTATAGCAATGGCAGCAGGGAGTTTACTTTGACTAACAACCGTCAGTCACAACATTACAATAACAACCTGTCTGTCTGTCAGTTGATTCCTCTGCAGGCTCCTCTAAAGACGATGTTACAAATGTCTGTGGTTCCTTTAATCAACAGTAAGAATCTGATTCATCAACCCACAATTTAGTCATGTTTTTCTGAAACACTGATGAGTGTGGTGATGTTTGAGTGTGTGTCTGTGTGTGTGTTTTCAGACTGGACAAAGAGAGGAGTTCAGATTCCTCTGGCTGATGGGATGGATTTCATTGAGGAGGTGGTTGAATATCACAATGTAAGTCTTAGTATGTTGAGCATTAACCTGTATATGTCTATACATGCTGCTGTTTCCTGACTGGTCATTGGTCTGACGTTTATTGATAACCTGTCACTCAGAGCTCCACCTTGTGGTGACCAGAATTGTGTTCATCTCTTTTCAGGGTTTCATTGTGATTGGAGCGAATCTTCACTTCAGCAAGGGACTGAGAGAAATGATTGCAGGGAACATGGAGACAGAGCCAAACAGTGTCTAATACAATATACACTGTTTACATACATATATGTGTGCACACAGTGTAAATATATACAACACTGTTACCCCTTTTCCACTAAATTAGCTCTGGTGCTAACTATAAAACCAGACTGTGTTCCCACCACTTTTTACTAGAATCATTTTAATCAAGGATGCATCATCAGTGGAGGTTACTGCACAATAGAAGCAAACAGTAGTAACAGCAAGATGGTGGATCACATTGATTACCTGCAGGTTTTTGCTCTGTTCTCTTTCCAACACGTAGGATCGTATACGCCCACTGATGTCAGAAACATTTCAGGTTATGAACAAATTCATTTATGATTGAAATTATCTGAACAGTTTAGCAGCAAGTGTGCAAACCTGAGAGGGAACCCGTTCCATTCCTTTCAAAAAAGTTTAAATGGGAACATATTTAGTATAACGATATTTGTATGTGAACACATCAGGAAAGAAATACAAAAGAGAAATTACCACAGGGTATATCCAGACAGAGTCTGACACTGTTTAAGTATGTATACGTACAATATACCACAACAAGTGTATATATCACACACAATGAAAATGTACACAATAGCAAATCGGAAG
>JBAJHX010000096.1:2173683-2186493 GCA_037176925.1 Amniataba percoides
AGACAGACAGACAGACACACAGACAGACAGACAGACACACAGACAGACAGACAGACAGACACACAGACAGACAGACACACAGACAGACACACAGACAGACAGACAGACAGACACACAGACAGACAGACACACAGACAGACAGACAGACACACAGACACACAGACACACAGACAGACAGACACACAGACACACAGACAGACAGACACACAGACACACAGACAGACACACAGACACACAGACACACAGACAGACAGACAGGAGGACTTTGATCTTGGTGTTCAGACAGACAGAAGCAGGTAAAAGCTTTTAAAATAAAAGTCGATCCATCCGTCAGACAGACAGTTGAGTGGATAGACAGTCGGGAGCCAGTGGCAACGAAAGGGTTACCATGGTGACCACGTGTTTACGTCCGCCTCCCTGCTCCCCGCAGCTTTGGCACAGAGAGCCAGTTTCCATGGCAACGGCTCCGATACCCCAATCCCACCCTCCCTCACACACCCAGCCCCCTCCCAAACCAACTGGCGAGGAGGCCGTTGAGCTCGCTGTGTGTGTGTGTGTGTGTGTGTGTGTGTGTGTGTGTGTGTGTGATTCATTGAGATGATTCCTCATACCTGTGTGTGTGTGTGTGTGTGTGTGTGAGTGTGAGAGAGGAGTCAGTTGGCGCATCTGCATTGGCCTCACGACGCGAAGCAGCCGTAGTCGCTCTCGCTGCACGAAACAGCCGTTTGGAAGACGCACACCTGCTCCGTGTCTCGCACACGGCCGACCATACATCAGTCTGACGTGCACACACTTTTATTTATTTATTTATTTATGTTTTTGCAGACAAAACTGCACACACACACGCCACATGAGGATTTGCATGTAGACACAAACACGCGCAGTCAGTCGCTCCACATCGGCCTGACCTGGCGAGCTCCCTCCACAGCGTTCGTGCTCGCCGCTCTTTGGTTTCTAAATACAGTCGGGAGCAGCTAAAAACAGCCAGTTTAAAACCCTTTATGGCTCTGAGCTTCGCTGTCATAGGAACCGTGCGATCGCTCCTCTAACGACGTCCATCAAACGTGTGTGTGTGTGTGTACGCAGGTGTGTTTCGGAGGAGAGGCGAGGGGGATCGATGGCGTCGCTGTAGGCCCTTTACGGAGAATGTCAGGGCACGTTTTCATCTCAGCTCAACCTTTCTGATTCAAAATTTCACATAATCACAGTAACGAGGCGGCGCTGGCTCCTTTTCAGAAACACAATCGCTTCCTTTGCCAAGCGCAAAAAAAAAAAAAGAACAGTTTGTGGCGGTGACATCGGTACGGAAACATACGGCCGTTTAAAATCTCTCACTTTGTGTACAGATGGACAGAGCTCGCGAGCAGCAGAGTTAAAAAGGCAGCAGACGGTGGACCTCGTGTACGTACTGTATGTATATTAAACACTCTGACAGCTGCTGGTCGATACCTGTTTGTGCATCTCGAGCCGAGCCGCCAGGCCTGATCAGTTGATTGCTTTTTTGTTTTTATGTATGCCGTTTGTGCAGGAGAGGCAGCACACTGTATCATTAATTGATGAATCTGATGTGTGTTTAACAATCGAAGCTGCAGTGACGTTCATGTGAAGGTTTCTCTCTTTTTCAGCCGTGATTTGTGTTGTTTTTTTCCTTAAAAGTTTGGTTTGTGAGATACTTCATGTCATTTGGGGACAGATTTTCATGCAGGGCTGTGGAGAAAAGCAATTTAATGATTGTTTGCTGAAGTAACATTAATAATAATTTCAGTGTTTTTATAAGAAAGTCTGTTTTAATCTCACTGGTTTGTTTTTGCTAATCACCTTCTGTTCGCTGACTGGCATCAGAAATCTCACAGCGCTTCAGGAATACATCTGTTTTCTCTTTTATTGTTGTATTATTCACATAAAGCTACAGACTGCAGTGATGTTCGATTCAATTCATGCTTTGGATTTAATGAACCTTTAAAACCTGGCGCAGGTGAAAAAGTGTGTCGCTGTGCGTTTCTATCAAAGTCAGGATGTGACATGTGAATAAAAAAGTCTTCAGTCACCTGTTTACATGCAGAGATTCACGTGTTGTTGTTGCCGTCTTTGCTCATTAGGAACTTGCTGTTCTGAGAACACGCTTGAGTTTTTTATCGGGTCAAACCTCAAACAGCAGCCTTTGTTTACAAACCAGACTGCGCTGTCACTTCCTGCCGCTGAGTGGGCTCCTCATCGGGTCTCCGCTTTTATAAATCATACCCATACAGCTGCGGCTAATGGCTACATGGTGCTATATCAACAGAGTCATCCATAATAATCTGCAAACAAAAACAGACACAAACAGATCTGAGTCAGTGATTACCGCACGGCCGACACCAAGCGGGCCTTTAACGTAAAGTGGATTTAGTGTGTTGGGTAGTTTGCACCAGAGGGAGCACTCTTTTAGTGAACCAAGTGTCCATCAGCGGCTTCAGTCGATGTAAATCAGAGCCACTCTGCTCACACACACACACACACACACACACACACACACACACACACACACACACACACACACACACACACACACACACAGAGCAGGACTGCAGTATCCAGTTTATCGACTCCTCTGTCCTCCATACGACCTTCAGATGGGGGATAAAGGCACTTTTCCCCTCAGAGCTTATTTGGTATTGATCGGTTTAAAATATTGATAGTTTAGCTGATTGTCTGATTGTTACTCTATCAATACTGTTTTTTTGTTGTTTCCAGAATAGCAGCGGTTTCTTCCTTTTTTCATTTATAGACGTCAGATTCCTGGATTTCAGTAAATTAAATGTGAAATGCAGGTTGTATTTTTCAGGTTTTCTTACTTCCTCCAGCAGAGGTGACAGCCCTGCAGTGTTCGTGCTGTATTTGCTTCTTTAGATTAGCTGGGAGTTTATTTCGAACCAGAAGAAAGAATCCAGTTCCTGCGCGGCGTTTTAATAGCCGACCCTTCGCTCTGACCTTCGCGCGGTGCTGCAAAAACTGAGACGGTTTCCCTGCAGGAATCAATCAGGTAGCACATTATTATTCATCATGACGCAGGAGTCATTATACACACACTCACATTCGTGCTCATACGGGGAAAGTTCAGTGATGCAGCTGAACGTCGTCTTCGTGATCAGTGCAGTTACACTGAGAGAGAAAGAGAGAAAAACTTGCTTTGTGATATAAATAATGATATAAAGTCAACTATAAATGGTACCCAGGGATGTGGACAAACAACTCGCCACAAATCTCCCAAATCAAGATGTCAGGGGAAAGTGAAATCAAACAAATAACAACAATCATCATCATGAAAAATGAAAGACGCAACATCAAGATGTCAACACTGCAAATGTAACTGTGGATGACACGAGAGCGCAGCAGCAAGTTAAAGTCAGGAGAAGCTGCTTTGTTAACGAAAAACTAGGTGCGCTTTCGGAAACAGAGAACTTTTAGAGTTAAAGATTGTTACGCAGCTTTCCATCGACAGACAAACATGCCGATGTTTCACAGCTGAGACGGGTGAAGCCTGCCAGGATCGAATCAGCTGAACACAAAATGAAACAGTTGTTTCATTAAATGTATTTTATCCTGTGATTTTGACATTCTGATAATGAAATCAGTGATTCCAGCATGATTTCCAATACAGAGGCCCTGCAGAAACACTTGTTTTTTTCTTTTGTTTTGTTTTAAGATGCTAAAAACGGTCTGTTACTATAAAAGAAATGCTCATTTGATGTTCTGTTGTGGTGTATTTAAATTACTAACCTCTCTGTTCATATAATCTTTCTGTTTATTGCTAATAAACTCTCTGACTTTTACACTGAGCGAAGCATCACAAATGTTGGACTGAGTCGGGCCTCGGCAGCGTCGTTGGATCTGACTCTAGAAGAGCTTTAACTTGCATAAAACGCTGTTACTGTTTGAAAAGTTAAAGTGGTTGTAGTAATACTGAAAAAGTGATTTTAAAAAATGGTCTTTTTGCTGAATTTCAGCAGTGCGCCTCTCCAAAAAAAAACCCTGATTCAAATACTACAGAATCCATTTCAAGCTGTTTTTAACCTCACAGAGTTACAATCTGACACAAAGTCACCGGTGGAGACTGAAGCAGCTCTGCATTTTTGATTTAAATGGATGGTATCATTTGCCCACATGCTACGCTGACCTCCAGGTCCACCTACTAGTCATGAATATTTATGACTGCAAGTATTTATGCAGACACCAGAGATGTATTATATTATCTAGCATATAATATGTAGGACTTAATCTCTGTTACCCACCTACCTAACGTCTTTGAGCTGACAGCCTGACGCAAAAAAAAAAAGAGAGAAAATCCTCTGTTAGTGCTGCAGGACTTTCCTCGTGGAGGTGATGCAACAGGAAAGCAGCCAGCGTTTTTTCAGCGTCTGTACGACTTTCGCATCTGTCGGGCTGCTGAAGCACTTTGGAGGAGGTCGAGGGGAAGGTTGAGGAGGAGGTTGGACGTTGTGGTTCAACAGCGTCAGGATGAGGATGACTGTGGAAACTCTGACGTCACAGACCGCCCTGAACACGGTTTGACTCCACAGCGTCTCGTCTTTGTGGGTTGGAGAGGAAAAATACACGCTGAAATAGAAATTAGTGTTGAAGTAAAATATCTCAAATATACAACCAACATCTTTGAGACTTTTTTTCATGGTGATCGTTTTGGACTTTTTAAGCTTTTATCTGTACATAAGCAGAATATTTAATGGTGTTTCTGCACAAAGCATGGCCCAAAAGATCAGTTGTGACATGTAGTTAAACTGCACTTTTTACATTTTTTTTTAATAATAAGAGATGCTGCAGTCACATTGTGATTAATGCTGTGAGTGAAAACTGATCTCAGAGCGATGCGACAGTCGGCCTTCACCGTGTTCATTACTGTCTCAAGTCTTCAGCCGCAACATTTACTGTTTCTCTGCTCCACAGGTTTGTGTTTTGGTAATGAGCAGGTGCAGTAATATCTATTCTTATCTCCCCTGAGGGCTAAAGTATACGTCTGCAGGGGGCTTCTCCTTCACTGGATTCATGAAAACACTTCCAGTAGATGAGATGTTGAATCATCAGTCTGTTTTCGCTTTGTTTAGTGGACACATAGCAGATAATTGAATAGTATTAATACTCCGGATGTCTCTGGCGGTTCGGCTGCTCAGGATGTGAACCGAGGAAGCAGTAACGTCCTGCGGTTTGATGGAGGAATATTCTGCATGTTAAGTTTTTGGTCCCAGCGTGAATCGCGCATGAAACTGCACGTGCCAGGAATGATGGGCGTCCGTGACTTTTTTTTCCACCATGTTTTCCCCGTTTGTGGTCCATGATTCATTAATTCCTCAATTAGGTACCAAAAAAATAGAGAAACTCAACGGTGATGTCGTTCTCTCTCGTCCTTTTTCTCACCCTCGATTATGTCTCCTGGTTTTTTCAATGTTTTTCTTCCTTTTCCTTTTTTCCCCTCTTCCCTCATTTCTGTATTTCTGACTTATGTTTTCATCGACACAAAACCAGAGAAAACACACAAAAAATGTAAGTCAATTCAAATAAAAGTCCTTATCAATGTATTTTATCTTTGTGCTTCAACAGTTTTTCCTTTCGACAGAAGTGCAGTCAAACTTTATTCTGTTCACTTCTGCTCGACATTTGTTTAAATCACTCTTAATGAACTCAACACTTCCTGCAGGTGTTTCACAATAAAAGCTTACAGAGGAGTTATGCCTTTGCAGGTGATGGAAAGCTTTTAATGTGAAACATCTCTGCAGGAAGTGTTCACTGACAGTAGCTCAACAATTGGAAGTAAAAGGAATAAAATAGTAATGAGAGCAGTTTAATAGAGAAAAACTTTCCTTTTTTTCCCCCTTTTTCAGATGTTCACTGGCCTCCTGAAGCACACGCCACCTCCGGCCTCCGCTGCAGCAGCCTCCTCCTCTGCCTCGGACCAAAACAGCAACGCACAAACTACAGTTCCCACAATCCCACGGGGACACCTGGTCGTGGGCCCCAAGGACCAGCTCCGCCTCCTCACTCCCGTGGGCAGCACGGCGACGTCCAATCACTGCGCGGCAGCCGGGGCCCACGCCGCTAAGCACTCCGGAGGAGCCCCGCGACCTCCTTCCTCCCTGAGCGAGGAGGACGATGGAGGAGGAGGCGGCAGGGTGAAGAAGAAACGAAAGAAAAAGGACAAGAGAGAACGGGAGAAAGGAGGAGGGGATGGGGGGGAAAGGGAAAGCAGCAAACCAAAGAAACGAAAGGAGGACAAGGAGGCGACGATGGTCACGCTGAGGAAGAGCAAGGAGCCGAAGGAAGGGAAGGAGCGGAAGGAGCGGAGGACCAAGGTGAAGGAGAGCCGGAGAGACAGCAGGGCGGAGCTGAAGAATGTGGCGGCGGGGAAGACGGCGGGCGCAGCGACCCCCGAACCTGCTCAGGTGCCCCTGAAGGTGCCTGGAAAACGAGGGAGGAAGCCGAAGGTCAAAGTCCTACCTCCTGTGCCCACCAATCAAGGTACGCACAGGCGGCGGCCCGAGTGTGTGTGTGTGTGTGTTCTCGGGGTGTGTGTGGTTAAGTGGGAGGATGTTATGAGGTTTCACTTTTTTTTTGTTGTTGTTGTTGAAACACTTAACTGTCCAAAATCAATTAGTTGAAAATCTTCTGAAGGGATAATTAGTCAAATAACAGATATTTCCTTCGTTCATTCAAACACTTTGTTTATTTTATAACCTTGTCAATGACATATTTTTTGGTCGATATTGCGATGGCTATTTTTCACTATTTTTGTGACATTTAATAGATTAAGCATTTTATCCGTTTATGTTTTTTTTGACAACTTAAGAAAAAAAACAAAGAAATGAAAAAAGGTGACGTGTCTCGTCTGAGAAATAATACAGAAAGAATGACAGAAATTGGTCTAATTATTAAATTCCTTTTAAATGCTGCAAACAAATCATGTTTGTTGGAGCCTCAAATGCTCCAGAACAGGTTGAAGCTGCTGCATTTCAATCTTTTAATATTTGGGACATCAAATTCAGACTGACGTCCTTTAGTACAACAGATGTGTGTGTGTGAAAAGAGAAAAGTGAAAAGTGTAGTGAAGCTGGAACAATTTAGCGCTAATTGGACGGCACAGATGATGACTGTTCTGTTTTTAAACGTCCTGAAATCATGATCCGACTTGTCGGGGACAAATGAATCTTATTATAATATCATTGTTGGATTTAATTAATGTAGAGTGTGCCGGCTCGTGTGGGCGGACACATTAGTGCTCTTTTACAGCCTAAAAACAGATTTCTAATGAGAATCAAAAAGTGAAATCAATGTCTATTTGAAGATGAAGGTATTTAGAATAATGAATTATGTGCATCATATGAATTAAATATGCATTATTGCATCAGTTAAAAGCTGTAATGAAGTGTTGATTAGTGTGATCAAAGTTTCTTGTCATACAGTGAAGATTTGTATAGTTAAAATATATTTTTCACCATTACTTATAAAGAAAATCTTATCAAATGCTGCTCAATAATGTGCTCTTCATGTGGTAATGTGGTAACTTACCACTCAGAGATATAAATGAAAGTTAAAATAGTAATAATTATAAGTAATTTGCCTGTTCAGAGCGGTGTTATAAAAGCTAAAAGTTGCCGAGTTTATTTGCAGCAGCAGCCGAACAATGGCGCCGTTGTTGTGGCTCGAGCTGACGGGAGATAAATTTGTTTGCGGCCGTTGAGCCGGCATGTGAAGGGCCGAAAGGTGAGAGGGTGGTGACTGCCATGAAAAGCCACTTTATGGAAAAGTTATGAAGTGTTTCATTATGAAAAACTGGCTTTATGAAATAAAACATGACATGAAACACGTTAAAAAAAGGTAATTTTCAGCTAAAGCTCTTAGAGTTAGTAGAAATAAAAGAATTTTTCTATCTAAACTTGAATGATGAGGAAACATTTCATCAATTGTTTCACGTGTTATCTCATATTTTCTTTAATGTTTGACTCGATATTAAACATTTTGAGGCTCCATTGGAGACAAACGTGATGCTGCAACATCAGTCGATATATTGGAGAAGTGATTGGAAACCTCAGGTCGTCTTTAAAGTGTCACAAAGCCCTGAAGACGATCTCATGGTTTTTCCTCTCTTGCGTCCTCCAACAGCACCTCCTCATTCTGCGGGCCTCCACAGCAAGAACCACGGCCAGGCCAACAGCAGGACCCCGGCCCCCACAGCGCCCAAACAGAGGGGCCGCAAACCCAGGTGAGACCCGAGAGAGCGATTTCTGCCGAGCGAGAGGAGAGACGCTGTTAGAGAAACCTGACAGGTGGACGGTGATGGAGCGAGGCGGCGGTAAACTGTCATCACGCAGTTTTTCTTGTGACAAATATTTCACTTTAAGGCAATTTGGGGGAGTTTCACAAGAATCAAGGAGTGTGAAATGTGAAAGAATCAACCGGCTTCTCATTTTTTTGGAAATTGGATCTTGAATTGGAGATGCTGCAGCTGATGGATGAACAAAGAAATAGAAATAGAGGAAATTAGAGAAACACTTTCTTTTACATCCTTTTCACAAATTAAAGTACGCTAATATGTAAATAAAATACTGATTAGTTGATGAATCGATTAGTTGATTTACATAGAATTAATCAGCAACTATTTCTTATAAACTGACTCGATTTAGGCATTTTTCAGGCAACAAAGCCAAACCAGTTCCCAGTTTCTTTTTTATTTGTCGCATGGTAGAAAAACGAATATCTCAGGGACATTTTGGCTGAATAAAATAAGATATTTGGATACGCCGCTGTGAGCTGCGAGACACTCAGATGATTTATTTTCTGCGTTTTCATGTCACGTTTTCAACGATTAATTAAAAAGATAATCTGCAGATTGCTCCGATGGCCCCAAATGTCACCATTTTCAGCAGATTTGGCAAAAGCAAGTGTGTCTTTACCTTGTTTGATTTATATACAGATATAATTTCAACAAAAACAGACACACTGACTTGTTTTTCTTTCTTTTTTTAAACATCTAAATAATAAAAAAGCGATGTCTTTTAATAGTTGTCACCCCGGTGCCCTCGTCTCTCCTCCTCTTGAGTGTTTTTTTTGTTTTTTTTCTCCATTTTGTTCCTTTTCCCCCTTTTTATTCCATCTTAATCCTCACGTCATTTCTCAGCCCTCTTCAGAAAAGCAGCGTGCTCTTTATCAGGTCGTGAATTAGAAGCAAACATGGAGAAAACACAGTAACACGTCTGCTCACTCCCATCCCACCGCTGCTTTTAACGGTTAGATTTATTTTCTTTGGAGCCTTTTAACAGATGGATGACCTTTTCGCAGCTTATTTTAACACATACTAAATGTGAATATCCATGAAAGAAATGGCATTTAATGACCACAGTGGCTTGTAGATGCAGACTTTCTGTGAATTAAATCTGTTAAAGTCAGTAAAGTGGAAAAGAAGAGGTAGGAAGAGGAGAAAGTATGAAGTTTAAGTGCGAATAAATGGAAGAAGAATGAAGAAATGAGTCACTGATGTGAAGTTAAAAAAGGCAGGCTGATGAGAAAAAGGAGAGAGAAGTTGGTGAGTGTTTGAGAGAGAAAAGGAAGTGCTGGCGAGAATAAAAAGGGATGAAGGTAATGAAGAGAAGACAGATCGCAATCGCTGCTGTGAAAAGAAAGAAGAGGAAGAGAGAGAGGTGGTTTAGTGAGGATGAGAAAAGATGAAAAGCAACAGAGGTGATGATATGAGAGGAAAAGAGCGCAGATAAGACGAGGAGGGAGATGGATGAAGAGCGATGGATGTCAGAAGAAGACGCGGCGCTCGTGACGTTCGCGGACTCGGGGTCATCTGCAGGTCGAGCTCCTCGTCGTGTTCGGTCACAAGACGATTAGAAAGTCCTCGTGGTGCAGTTTTAATTCCAGTTAATCTGTTGCTTTGTCTTTTGTCGCCGCTCACTTTGGCAGAGCTTTAGAGCGAGAGGAAATACCGTTAAGTGGGACAGGAGGATCATTTTTTTATTTATTTTATTTCTTCAGTCCGAAACTCGCCGCTCGCTCTCTGCAGTTTAAAAGTTGTACGTGACTGATGGTTGCTCCCTGAAATCTAATCTAAGCAATCAGAGGGGGTTAACTGGAGCTTTCCTGCTGTTGATTTTTCCAACATGTGCTTCATAATCTGGTGAGATTTTCAGATTTTGACACTTCAGTGTGAAGCTGCAGCCACGTCCTGCTTTTCTTCAGAGCCCGGCAGGTGTCACCGAGAGAAGAAAACACACCTGAAACTGCACACGGTGTTAAAAAATGATCATTTTTATATGAAATATTCATGCAGATTCATTGTATGGAAGCTCTGAGGATAAAAAGGTCTGCGGTGTTTCAGCAGAATCAGTCAGTTTAGTGCTTTTCTGTGTAAAAACTATAAAAGCTTTTGACAAATCATTTCAATTTGTGAAACATTCAGGCTTAATGTTCTGCAAGTTTTCAAGCCATTTCTTAAGAATATTTCTTACTTTACATATTAATACATTTTCATTCAAGAAAAAAATGATTTAATTTAGAAGTTAGAAGTTTTTAGAAGTAAGTATTTGCTTTAAGGGAAAGTTGATGCTTGTAGGGAAGGTAAATAAATTCACATTATTCTGCTCTTATTTTCTGTGGTTTTATTCTGTGTGTGTGTCGTACCGTGGCCGGTTTGTGGCGCCGGACGTCTCCTGAATGGGGTCAAACGCGGGTTGGATGCGTGTTCGGCAGAGCGAATCATACGTGTGTGAAAAAGGTGTCAGCTGACGTGAAACCGCCTGCAGAGACGCGCTCACCTGTGAGGAGGATGACGTGTGTTCGTGTCATATTTTCACACCTTTTCTTATTCGGGCAGGTTTGTGGAAGAAACCTGTTAATCAATACGAAACAGTTTGTCTGAGCTGAGAGTTTAATGTCACTCAGAACAACAGGAAGCTCATCAGGAAACAGAAAAGACAATATCAGGATAAAACTGATTATTGATTATTCATTTTCTTCTCACCAGCACAAAGTGATAGTTTTAAGGGCAGATTTAGATGCAATAAAAAGTCTTTTTTTGCCTTTTGCAAGTTTTTAGTGTTCTGTTATCTCTTGGTAAATGATGATTTTAAAATATTACAAGATGATGAACGATTTTATCAGATATGCAAATTTGTCATCAGATCTCCACCTCCATAAAGGTGTTGTATGACCTGATCACCTTCCTTCATCTGATTTCCTCCCCCAGTGTTGGTTACTAAACTGGTCCAAAGCGTGCTCACTTTGTCAGGAAATAACGTGAAAGAGATTTGAACGCAGGATGGGATGTTTGTATCGGATATCTAACAGTCTGAAGCGTCAGAAAATGCCGCTGCGGGCGATCAGAGCTGCTGAACGCTCATCAGGATTTTCCTCCTTCTTCTCCCAGAGATCCTGGCGCCGCGCCCGTGGAGAAGAAGAAGAAGGGAAAGAGGAGAAACCAGGAGCTGGCTGTCCAGGAGGGGGCGGAGAGTGACGACACTACCTCAATGTCAACCCTCAACATGGGTGGCGAGGACAGCCAGGACCCTCTGGATAACGCGGTGAGTGGAAACACAGCGGCTGACTGGTGTAAATGAACAATATCACTTAAACCTGCAGTTTGAGGCGTTTAAAGGACTTTAGTTTCACATTCCCGCTGAGCAAGTTGGACTAAAAGCATGAAATGTTGAACGTGTTGTGACAGGAAGCAGATGCTTTAAAACAGAAACAGAAAGATTTCAAGGTGTCGGGATTCATTTTACAGCTAATATACTTCTTTAATGTCAGTACGTCGGATCATTGGTATTATTCCGCTATCACGTCTGTTGTAATAAAAATCATCATTATGTTGCTGAACATTTAATTACCTGGTGTTTTGTTGTTAAAGGCCTCATCTGCATGTTCAGTTCAGAAGAATACATTAAATACTTCATTAACAGCAAATGAATGAATGAAACTTACATGACATTTTTCTTCTGTCTGTGCATTTCCTTCCTTCCTCTCCTTTCTTTCTTGTTGTCTTTTTTCTTCTTGATCATGTTCTCTGACTTCCTTTTTCTCACCTTCACTTCCTTCCTTTCTCACCCATTTTCTCTTCTTTCACCACAATATTTCTGTTTTTCTTTTCTTGCCTCTTCTTCCTCTCACATTCAAAACTAAATGTATTATTTCCTGTGTTTCCTCCCTTCTTTAATGTCTTCCTCTTTGTTCTGTAGAAGCGGCGTTCGGGACGCCAGGTGAAGAGGAGGAAGTACAACGAGGATTTGGACTTTAAAGTGGTCGACGACGACGGCGAGACGATCGCCGTCCTCGGAGCCGGACGCATCTCTGCGCTCAACGCCACCGCTTTGGCGTGGCAGGCCGAGGTGAGGAGGGACACAAATTTAATCTCTGTTTCTTCTCTTCTCTCTCTTTTTTTCAATTCCAGTTTCTCTTCTTGTCTCCATCTTGGTTTTAAAAGGCACAAGCGCTCTAATGAATAATTGAAAAGTCTGTGTTGTTAACCGCGGATGTGTTGGAGGTGTAGACGCTCTTTCAATAAAATAAATTCTGGGCTCTTTAAATCCCACTAAAACTTTTGTTGGCATGTCTGAAGAAGCTTTGATGCACTCATTTCTGTTTTTTCATTTGACAGGAGAAAAAGTTCAGGCTCACATTCTGATTGTGCATCTTTGGATATAAACGGTGGACAAATTTTTACCTCTGTGTGAAACATTATCTGATGATAATTGGCGGGAGTTTGTGTCGACATGTTTTAAAAGATGTACGCTGCTTCTGTGAACGCCTGTTCAAACCCTTTTTATC
>JBAJHX010000096.1:2218855-2233990 GCA_037176925.1 Amniataba percoides
TCGATGCACTTTCCTTTATTTTAGCTTCCCTTATTAGTTCAAATAAACATCTTCCCATTCACATCAGCTGTTATCGCTCCCCGTAGGACCGAGTTATCATCAACCGCCTGGACAGCATCTGTCACGCCATCCTGAAGGGGAAGTGGCCCTCGTCGAGCGAGCAGTACGACTCTCCCGGCTCCCTGGCTGCAAACTCCTGCCTGGCCAACAGCTTGGCCCAGCACCACCGGGCGGGCTTCCTCCCCACCACGGCCTCCAGCTCCGTCCAGAGCCAGCCCAGAGTCCAGCAGGCCAACCCGGGACTCGGCTTCTCCATCCCTCCCCCGCTCACAAGACTACCTAAGGTGAGAAAACCTCCTGCCAGCCACTGAACGAATGACTTTGACTCCCTTTGTCGTGCATATCTACACGTCTGTCATCTGTCCACATGTATCTCCACGATCTCACGCCATGGTTCATACAAGTGGTGTCCAGCTTGCACTGTGAATAATGATGAATGTGCTCATGATGAAACAGACTCCTGAGAGCAAACAGGCGCTTCATCAGACAGTTTTTTTTTTTCAGTACGTTACTCTTCTTAATCAGGTTTATTGATATATTAAAGAATAAAATACAAATGTATTATGTATTTTATATTATGTAACTTAACTGAATACCTTTTCTGTCTGTTGAGAATAAAAGATATGTCAAAGGCAGACCAGGTTTTTCAGCGAGCACTGGGCACTTCTCGTTCACACCATTGCTTCGTTGCTTTTTTGTAAAGTTCCCTGTCTTTGTAATGTGTACTGTTGATATTATACATGTTGATATCAGACTTGGGCGGGTAGTCGTATTGTAAACAATTTATTTAACTGGCGTATGTAAAGAAATAAGTATTTTAAAGAGTTTAAAGGAAGACATGAAAACTGTTTGTTCATTTAAAACCAATTTATATTCAGTGTTTCCAAAAACAGCACAGAACATGAGCTACTTATCTGACTCTTTTTAATACTTTAAGAGATAAACCAGTAAAGTTTTGTTTAAATCATCAGGTGTCTCAAGGGAAATCATTTTATTTATTTTTTAAACATCTGTTGAGGTTTGGACTCTCGCTGTTACCCAGGTCTGGTTGATAGCCGCCTCTGTGTTGTGTCTCAGTCCATATGTATGTTTAACAAATCCATCATCTCTCTCCCATTCTTGTCTACCCCTCACCCACCCTGTCCACCCTGACAGTACGTGCCGCGGGGCGGGGCATGCGGGCGCGGAGCTTGGCGCCTCACCTCCTTGCCTCTCTTACAGGAGAGGCTCGTGGCGCCTCCTTATCTCCCCGAGCTCAAACGAGCGGGAGGTCGGAGGTCGTTCGACTACGAAGCCGCCGCCGCTGCGGCCGCTGCCAAGGTCTTAGCCGGGAAATCGGCATCGTCGTGCCACACCGCCACCACCACCAGCTCCAGTGGTGTTACCCCCGTGGTGGCCCCGCCCTCTCACCGTACAGGAGCCATGTTGATCAATGGTTGGCAAGAAGCAGCCATCGATCTGACGAAGGCGTCCGCAGAAATCAGCACCACCAGTGCTGCCGGAGCAGGCGAAGCCGTGGTCGCGCCGGGAATCAGCCACCACGCCGCCGGAGGTGCAGGCGGAGGTCATAAGCTGCCACCGCCGCCTCCCATCACAGCGCCGCTGCCGGGCGCCGTGGGAATCGATATGGCTGGAATACTGCAGGCCGGGCTCATCCACCCCGTAACGGGGCAAATAGTTAACGGGAGCCTGAGGGGAGATGACTCACTGAGGAGGAGGAGAGGCAGGAGGAGAAACGTGGAGGCGCTGTACTCTGAGTTCACCAAGAGCAGAGGACTGCACCTCCCGGAGACACAGGTGGGTGGAGGCAGGAGGGCCTGTTCAGTGTCAGCCTGTTAGATTTGCTGCATGTGCTTCAGAGTGACAGAGAGACGCACACCTTGGGCATTTTGGGGAAGTCAGAAGGTAAATAGAGGAGGAAGAAAGTCCTTTGCTGTAGTTGTTAAGATGCTGTTTAACGCCTGCGCCTGTGTTTGTTCTGTTTGTTCGTGTGTGTGTGTGTTTGTTCGTGTGTGTGTGTGTGTTTCCACCCGCAGGGCCGAGTCGAGGTGGTCAGCCACTCGTCCGTCTCCTCCTCCACCTCCTCGCCGTCGCCCTCTCCTTCAGAGAGACCGGCCGGCCCCCCCACGCCGTCCTCCTCCTCGACGCCCACCCCCACTCAGACCCCTCCCCAGCCCGAGATCGTGGCCATCGACAGAGAGGCGGCGAGCAAAGGCCTGATCGAGTGGCTGCGACAGAATCCGGGTTACAGCATGGACCTCCCCGCCTTCGCCCACGTGAGTCACACGTTTCTGTTTCTGTTTACAGCCGGCTGTCCGCTCATTTCTGTGTAAATCACGTTGATTCAGCTTTAAAAAAAAAGAGTCCTGACTTTCTGCTTTATGACTCATGTTTCATCCACACCAGCTGCACAAATAATAACCAGTAAAATGTAAATAAACAGGATTGTCCAAGTGTTTATTACATATTTGTGTTAACATGAAGCTTTTCTTCTGTGTTTATTTTCACATTTTTATCTGTGTGTGTACATTGTGGTGTTGGTGACAGTAAACAGGAGGAGCTTGTGGTTTCATTTACAGCTGTTTGTTTTATTTTGTTTTCAGAGGGCAAACATCTCATTGGTTCTCCCCTCCTTCCTCTTTCTCCGTCTCGTCCCTTGTCTCCCTCTCTGCAGGCTGGAGCAGGTCTGTTGCACGGTTTCGTGGAGCGTCCCAAGCAGAGGAGGCACCGCTGCAAAGACCCCACCAAGCTGGATATCAACACTTTGACCGGGGATGAGCGAGTTCCTGTTGTGCACCGAGGCACCGGACGCAGGGTAGAAAACACAAACACACAGTACATAAACCAGGTCACTATAAAGTTGAGAAATCAGGAGAAATCCTAAGTTTGTGTCGATGTCAGCGCTCTGATGTGGTGTGTTTCCTGCCTTGCAGCTCGGCGGTGCCATGGCTCCGGCCATAAAGGAGCTTTCCAGGTGGCTGGACGCCAACTCGGAGTATTACGTCGCTCCGGACTGGGCCGACGTGGTCAAACACTCTGTGAGTATCAAACGCCACAGAGACGTTTGCCAGTCTGTCATCACCTCCTGCTGCAGGAAGAAACATGCAGGATTGTGAACATTAAATCATTTTAATTGTCATTTTTCAGGTTCTTTCCATTTTCAGAAACGTCTTTGTACTATTGTTTGTTTGCATTTCTTCACATTCACATTTCTGTCTTTCCTTCATAAAAGAAAGTCACTGACCTTTAACCTCTTCCTCTCCTCCTGCAGGGTTTTCTCCCTGAAGGGAAGTTCTCTCGGATCCTGACGGAGCCGGTCAACAGGGACCCGGGCTCTCGGCGGCGTGGGCGGCGGCCTCGCAGCGAGATGCCGAAGCCCCTCCTGACCGTCTCCGACTCCGCCTCCTCCGGGCTCGGCCCCCCGCTCTTCATGAACGGCGGGCTGATCGGCAGCATGGACTCCATGGTGGCCATGCAGAACCTCCGCGGCGGCATTCCTGGAATTCCCATCTCCGGGATCATGGCGGCCGGATTCCCTCACGGGTTCCCTGCAGCCGTCCAAGCGGGGGGAGCCGGAGCGTCGGCGGAAGATGCCAAGAACGGGTTGAGTATGTTACCCATGATGCTGCACGGCATCCCACACCCCCACGGGGCTGCGATTCAGCAACACGCCTTGTTCAGCGTCGGCGCGATGATGGCGCACACAGCGCCGCCGCCGCCTCCTCACCCGAGTTCCTCCGCTTCTTCTTCGTTGTCCGCCGCAAAAATCACCACGACGACCGCGCCGTCTACATCAGACGCAGCCAGCCCTTCGTCGACCACGCCTGCAGAGCGAGAGAGCGCCGCCTCCTCCGGCTCTGGCGGGGGCGAGAAGGAGAAGAGCCGGGAGGAGAAAGGAGCAGCGGAGGCCAGCAAAAGAGCAGGAGGGGTGGAGGCGGCCGCCATCATCACCTCCACCAGCAGGGCGCATCTCGGCTCGGCGCACCTCGGAGCCGGCACCGGCAGCCATCTTACCTTCAACCCCTTCCTGATCCCGGGAATGTCCCACGGCCTGCTCTACCCCCACATGTTCCTGCCGCACGGCGGCATCATGGCGCTGCCCGCCATGCCTCCCGGTGCGGTGGACGCCTCCCCGGGCAGCCCCAAGAGGAGGAGGAAGAGAGGGCGGGAGGACGGGGAGAGGGAGGAGGAGAGGGAGAAGGCAGCGACTACGGCAGGAGGAAAGGTGGAGGAGAGGGAAAGTACAGTTAAGGCTAACGTTGCCTCCCACCCAGCAGCCTCCTCCTCCTCTCCCTTCGCCTCCTCTACCTCGGCTCCGGACACAGAAGAGCCCCGCGACGGAGAGGAAGGGCCCGCCGAGCCCCAGGAACCAGACTCCCATCACCATCCAGAGGGAGCAGCGACGGAGGAGGAGAAGGAGGACAGGTTGGAGGACACAGGAGGAGAGGAGGTGGTGGCGGCGACGGTCGCAGCGGAGCAGCAGGAGGAAGAGGAGGAGAAGCAGGACACTGAGGAGGAGGAGGAGGAGGAGCAGAGACAGGTGGAAGGAGAGGAAGCGTAGAGGAGGAGAAAACTGCAGAGAGACAGCCACCTCCTGCTCTCTCCTCCTGTCTCGTTCGCTGCTCCATTTCTCGACGGAGCAACAGTGTAAAGTTTGTGCCGTGTCTGTCAGTCAATGTCCATGTAAAGACTTTTATTATGATGATGACTAATAATAATGATGATGATTATATTCAACTTGGTTATGTTTATATGCCAAGACCCCACCCACCCTCTCCACTCCCTCCTTGTATACAAAAAAAAAAGAAAAAAAAAGAAAAACCTAGTGTAAGAAATGATCTTCTGTGTATTCTTCCCCTTCATTCTGCATCCAGACTGAGTCCGGAGGGACATTTCTCAACAGGAAACACACGCTGCAGGCAAGATTTGCTAACAAGGAGCCGCTTTTGCAGTCACATCGATCCGGTCGTAAGTTAACTGATTGAATGTGATCTGTTAGAGAAGTCTGACGGCGGAGAGTTGCTGTCAGAGGTGTTTTTTTTTTTTTTTTTTTTTCTAAAGCTGTCAGAGTTTCTCACCACACTTTGAGAGCTCAGAGCAGAGGAGCACTTTGTCTTTAATGTTAAACAAAAAAACAAAAAAAAACGAGCCTGTGTTGTTATTTTGACGTCCGGCACACTCCACTAAAAACCGAGCGATGTTCGATGGGTTATCTCTGTGCAATGTTCAGAAAAAAACGAACCAGGAAGTGCGTCTGAACCAGCATCCCAGACACATGTGACACTAAAAACACCTTCTCCATGTCGACACTGAGGAAAAACACTCATAATCTTTAAAGAAATCTCTAAATCAACCTCCCAAAATAAAAGTACACTTCCTTCATTTAAGAAAGCTGCCAAATGAAAAAGGAGTTGTCCTTTCTTTACCTGCTAAAATTAGAAAAATTGTGACTTTAATATTGACTCAAAGGTCAAAAACTGGTAATATAAGTGTATTAAATAAATCCCAGGTATGAATGTTTTATCTAAGAGCTCCCCCTTTTTATGTAGTTTATTTTTTCTTTATTATCTTCAGTGCTTATTATTCTCATTGCTGCTATAACTTCTTTTTAAAAGAAGTTCATAATTTAAAGTCATTTTCTCTTCACACTAAAATAATAATCCATGAACACGAAACATCAAATGTTCAGAACAATAAAAACTCCTTCACCTTCTTCTCTTTTTGTTTTCATTGATAAAAGCAGAGAACAATCATGAGATCTGTTTTTTTTTATTATTATTTCTTTAAAGGTGTGGTTATGATTTATTTTGAGAGATTTCCCCTCAAGTGTCAAACTAATCAGAAGACATAAAAAATAAAGTTAGCAGCTCCGTCAGGCCACCAGGGGGCAGACTTGATCGTATCATGTCCTGCAAACATGGAGGTGGAGGGATTGTGGGACTAAAGAGGAGAAAGGAGGGTTTATTTCTTGCGTTTATCTAATTCCCGAGTAGATTTAACTTTATAGCAAATCAATGAAACAGTGGCTCGTCACAAATCGTGCAAAACGTTTGCAATCATGACCTGTAGCATCTTTTTTTTTTCTTTTGGTCCCTCCTCACTTTTCATTGAGGGATTCAGAGAAATAATATCCGTGCTTCGTCACCATCTGGCCAGTGAAAGGGAATAGTTTTTTTCTTTTTTGTTGTTAAGGAATGAAGAACAGATAAAAGAGGAAGAGGAGGGTGTGAATCACTCGGGTCGTCGCTCTTCGTCTCGTCTCTTTTCCTCAGATTAGTTTTAATAGCAGTTCATATTAAGAGTTTCTAAATATGTAAATCTATCGCTGTATATTGCTGTTTTTTTTTAAGTGCACCATTTCTGTCTTTCACCTTTTTTTTTTGTTTGTTTCTCCGTTGGGATTAAAAAAAATACTTGACATATGCGAGGGAGATTTTTTTTTTTTGCATTGAGGTGTTAGTCCCAGTGTTTTCTGTATCAAACAGGACTGTACTGTACATTTAATGGATGCAAGTCGCTGGTTTTATTCAAGTCTTTTTAGAACAGGGTCTGTATTTTTGGGGGTTAAATGTTAAAAATGTTTCCGTTCATGACGTCGGACTTCACGTTTTGTTTTGTTTTCATACACGAAAACATACTTTTTTTTTTTTTTGCACAGTCTTTTTTGTGAATGTTAACCTGACTCTGTACTGTCTTGTGTTTCCTTTCTGTGTGTGTGTGTGTGTGAGAGTGTGTGTGAGATAATGGAAGAGAGAGTGTGTGTGTGTTTGTGTGCATGCATGCGCACACGATTCGCTGTGTTTAGTCTCTGCAGTCACATTACTTGTTTGGGGGGGAGAAAAAAAAACATAGTTGTTGCCTTGTCACAAGTTTGTGGCTACATATAATTTATTATACTTTTTCTTTTGCTTTGCCAAACTTTCACCAAATATGACATTCTTTCTCTCTTAGTTTCATTATATATTATTATTCAAAGTAAAATGCCTTATTTAGCGAGTATTTTTTTGTATAGATGTTCTGTTACATCTCCATATAGAGACATGTTATCGTGTTTGTGTTTAGTTTGTCCGTTTATGCGTACACGGCCTTGGTCATGTGCATAATCTTTGAAAAGCAACGCGAAGGTACCGCTGTCCAGATCTCTAAGTTAATTCCCCAAAAAAAGTCAATCAGTCATCCCTCAAAGCACAAATGGAGAGTTAACAACAACAAATAAGTGACTGTTTTCTTACCAGTGCCTCTAAAATGACTTTAGTTTCTCTTTTTGTGAGCTTCACTCGCGCTCTCTGTTGACATCCCGACATTTGTGGTGACTTCATCGTTGTTGAAAGTTTGAAAATGTTGGAAAAAATGTTGGATTTCACCTTTCGCAGACGATGCCATGTTGTTCATTAAAAAGGAAATTCTGGATTTGTTTTTTCAACCTGCGTCTTAAATGTGTCCGTTGTGATTGTTTTGTTTTTTTTCGTAATATTTTACTCACCAAGTCTGTTGTAGAGATTTAAAAACTCCCTTCAGCCTCTCACAAAACATACTGATTTCTCTGTGTCTTTTTAAACAGTTTCTGTTTGCGAACAATGCAAATTCACACAAAGTTGATCTCTTGACTTGCAAAGACTTTAAGTATCTATGAATGCGGTAAATATCTCTAAGCCTGTTTAATTTTTTTATTTTAATTGATGAAGAAATGTTTCATGTCTGCAGGATTGCAAAATTATAAAAGGGTTAATTATAAATTATGAAAGGTTTGTCCCAATCAGGTTTAATTAAAGATTGTTCTGTCGTTTCCTTGTGTTTGGCCACGAGCATTAAAAGCATAAAATCTGTAGGATGCTCGTTTTTTTTTATCACAACCTCCTGATCAATGTTCAGTTTGTCAAATCTCTACAACCGAGGTGTCGAGTAAAAGGTTCGGAAATGAGACGCAGATTGCAAAAGGCCGTCGTTTCCCTTTCTAAATGAATAATCACACACCTTTCTCTTCCTGCACGAGGCCTTCTGTTTGCTGTCGAGCGCACGCAGCATGTGTCCAACTCGAGTGTTTGATTGTTCTTGTGTGTTTGTTGAGATCAGTATCACGGTTTGCAGTTAGGAGGTCGGTCGAGGCGACAGTTCGGTATCCTGTCACACCGCGCCTTCTTCAACAGTGTTCTCACTTTCAGTTTTATTATTTTTATTATTGAATTTTTTTTGTTGGGTTAAGTTAAATTCTTCAGAACGGTCACCTCAAAATGTTGTAAACGTTTTTATCTCTTATCTTAAATGATGTATTTATTGTGTCGTTCTTGTCTTCACGTCATCGTTGTCTCGAGACTGATTCATGGCTGGTTTCGTTGCTCTTGAAACGCTCTGAAGTTGCGAACTGTCTGCTTTTCTTGGAAGACTTTGTCACTCGCTAAATCTGCTTTTCATACCGAATGACCTGATAGAAAGTCCCACGAAGAGCTCCTCTTTATTTCGGGGTAAAAGTGAGCTAAATGTGCCATACAGTAATAAATCAGTCTCAGTGGGATTATTGGGCTGAAAATCGTGAGTCAGATTTAAATTATTCACAACATCCATAAATGCTGATGAACGATTCACTAAATCAGAGGACAGATGTTGGATTTCGTGGCCTGTTATATATTTTTTTCTCCCCTTTTCATCAGCTCTAAAAAGTTTCGACTTGGAAGTGATAAATCCTGAAAACATTTATCATCACGTTGTCGCTGGTTGTTGGCTGAAAACTTCAGTCTGTGCTGGTTCTCCTGTCCAAACACACTCGAAAGGTTTCGCCCTGATTCTGAACACGATCAAGAGACGAGTCACTTAAATGCTTAAAACCTTGAAATGTTGTTCCGTTAAAAAAAAATGTAATCATAAAAAACCTATTTTGCCTTGTAAAAAAAAATAATTTTACATAAAGTGAGAAACTCCTTTCATGTACATCTTAATTCATTTCAGGCTGGTTTCACAGACGCTGAAAGATTTTCTTGGCCGAAGAGGTGAAATAAGAATTACAGCTGTGCGATTTATCTTTGTAATATTATCTGGTTTAACAATTCACTAAAACTTTATTGTTCTTGCAGAAATCTTACAAAACTTCTGATAAATGAGATCCCGAATGCTTCACCTCAGCACACCAAGGCAACTCATAAAAAGTAATTACAAATAAATGCAAATATACGATTTTGACAAACTGTGAAGAAGAGCTGGAAAACAACAGTTCATGTCTGTGAAACCACCCGGCTCGACGTGAACCGAGCGCAAAGTAATCCACACAAAAAAAAAGAAAACGGTGGAGAAAAGAGGAAAACTGGCTGGAGTGAGAAACCTGGTCATTACTGAGTCAGTTCTGTGGTGGGGTTTTTAAACCTTTCTTTTCCTTTCTTTTTTTTCTTATTTGTAACTATAGCTCTCTGTATTCCCATGTGGACCAATCTCATGAGTCAAAACATGGTATGTGTGATCTTTTATTGTGCAATAAAAGATGACTTTCAACTTTCTTCAGTCTCTCGTGAGGCATTCGTTTACTCTGGTGACTGAATTCTGCAAAATCGCTGCTCAGTTTCATGTCAGATATCAGGTTTATTGTATTGATGATCCTGATAGAAATATTCCTATAAAAACTGTCCAAGACAACCAACAAACTCATGCTAACAAATGTTTAAAATCCCATAATGCTTCTGAAATAATGTGATAGTTTTACTAATGTAGAAGAACAAATAAAACTCTGCAGGAGTATTCATGTATAAGTAAAAGTTGCATATTCAACATTTGAGTAGTACTGTTGTCAGAGTAAAAACTAAAAGTACTACCAGTATGAATTTATATGTTTTATTAGTAATAGTAATGCATTAATGTGTGAGCACAACTTTACTTCTGAAGCACACAAAGTTCATTTTAACTACTTTATATAACGCAGGGAAGCTTAATGTGTAATAATAAATAAAATAATCAGTCAATAAAAACACGCAGATGAAGGCTGAAGCATCAAAATATACATTTATTGAAACATACATTCATGTTGTGGAATAAAATCCCATGTAGTCATAGAAATATCGATAAATATCCAGAAGCTGGCCAATGAGCAGATCTTTTATCAGCTCTGAAGAAACGAAGGAACGGCCACTTTTTCAGCTTTCAATGTGCAATATCAGATAAAAAGTCTGCGAGTTACTGAATTTAATCCAAACTTTGTCTCCGCTGTCCTTTCATACAGAGTTTATACAGTAAAAAAATGTCAACTACATACTTAAAATGGGATTTAACTTAAACCTGCTTCTCTTTTCTTCTGACAAAACACATCAAATCTTTTGAGAAACACGAGGAAATATTCGTTTGTCTGCATGTACAGCAATTTAATTCAACAACGAAGCCTTCTGCGAAAAGTCTTTATTACTGAGATGATTCAGAGTTAAAAAGTGATTTGTTATAGCAGAAGGATCAGGTCAGATATTATAAAACTAAAAAAGTTGGTGAGGATCGTCTTTCAAATTTTCACTTTTCTACTCTGATTTGGAAAAAAATACAGGAATCAGCAGGTAAAACATCCCTAAAATGACTCACCGACGGCCTTCCATCATTTTCATTTATTAGTTTGAGTTATATTTACCGTTTTTCACATTAATTTGCACATCTGCTAAAGTTTCTGACTGAAGACGAAACCTGCTGTCTGCTGGTTCAAACCTTCGTCTCGTTTGTCGCGTAGCAACCGACGGCGGTAACACGGAGAAAATAATCCACCGAGAAAATCAGAGAAGAAGAAAGACAAGCCGGTAAACATGAAGTGTCAAACTTGGAGAAAAAAAAAAGACGTCTTTGCAAAGAATTAATGTGAAAAGAAATAAACTGAAGATTCACACGAGGCGACTTTGGAAGTTAAACTGAATGTAAACGAACTTTAATCTCATGGTTGCCGACATTTCTGGGATTATTTTTTTTCAGATTCTTTTTTAAATGCACAAATTGTCTGTTCTGACTTTTTGCTGATTGATTATTGATTTTATTTATTTATTTTTTGTCCTGTTTGTGGAAATCTGACCCAGCGATCACGTGAATCACAACGTAAGAATTTCTTTGTCATCGCTTCTTCTTCTTCTTTGTGCATTTTCCAGTAAACAAAGTAGACGTGACAAACTGTGAATCTGCCGTCAGGTGTCAGAGCTCCTGCTGACCTTTCACCCCGTCAGGTGTGCTGCGTGTGTCCGGCGGCGGTCGACTCGATGCCGCCGTCCGTCGTCCCGTTCGGTGAGTTGTCGTTGGCGAGCAGCTGTAGTCGTTTTCTCTCCCTCTTCTTTCCGAGTCCTCCTTTTTTACTCTGTCCTTTCTCTGAAGGATAAAAAAAAAGTAGAAAGTGAAAAAGTAAGTAGTGCCCTCGCCCTTTTTTTACCATCATTTCTACATGAATTAGTTTATTTTTGTTTCCTTTCTTTCATTAATAGACAGATGAAACACAATACAAATACAAACACATCTACAAATATCTCTTTGTGATGAGTTTCACAAAGTCTTTCAGCTCTGATTTGGTGATTTGCAGGTTAAAATGGCGTAAATGTTGCTTTAAAAACTTCTAAAAAGGTGTTAAAAACGGTTTAACTTTGGTCAGTTCCTCCGACTGCCTCCAGCAATTCATCTAAAGTTGGTGAGAAACTACAGAAATGCAAAAAGCGACCTGATTTTTTTTTTACTCTCTGTGTAAATGCCGTTCAGGTGTTCTCAGATTTGGGTCCAGGATAATTACTGTGAAGCAATGTGAGCTGATCTGACAGTAAAATATTCCCGGTGATGAATCGCTGCTTTGAGGGGGAATTTTGGCCAAAACAGGGAAAAATAAAACCTTTTCCCGTCTCTTCAGCGGAGATCTGATGGGTTTCCCGCTGCGAACACACAGATACATCAGATTTGATGTCATTTTAAAGGCCTGAGGAGTCCAGATGAAAACTTTGGGTTTGAACTGCATAAATGTCGATATTTCACAAAACATCGTGACACGTCAGGTCAGAAGATGCTCGTATATCTCGTGTAGCTGTCTCGTGATATTAAAGGTCCAGCTGAGAGAGAAAATGTGGTTTTGATGGGAGCTTCAGTATCTTTGGCTCGGCTTTAAAAGTGGGATCATTTTCTGTAATATACAGCGCCGAGGTTGATTTAGAGGCTGGTTTGACATCAGAGAGTCAAAAAAAAAAAACAAATGCAGGCAGGAGAGAGAAGAAAAGCCGATCCAGAGTCCAGAAATGACCTTTTCGGTTCACACAGCAACATAAATCTTCGAGCTTTGGAGAAAACCATCTTCTGATCAATACTGCGATTGGCTGAATTTTCACTGCAGCTGCTCGATAAACTTAAAATCATCGACGAAGCAAACATGAAAACAAACCGGCCTCTCTTCTTCCTCACAGCGAACCTCAGGATATTCATCTAAAACTTCACAGGCCTGACATTTCCAGTAAATACATGCTGATATTTGTTTCTAACAGCGACACGATGGAGTCGAGGCCGAACGTCGCGCTGCGTTCGTGTGAGACCGTGAAAATGTGATCCAGAAAGTTCAGCCTGACTCACAGATCCGAGAGCTGGAGGGGCTTAAAAACACCAGGCCGAGGTTTATTATATCACCAGGAAGATTATTTATCAGTCTGTAAGTTTCGAATGTTTTTACATGTTGGACTTTGAATCAGGTGAAAGTTTTACCTGAAAACCAACTGATGAGCGTTAAATCATCCTGAAGTACCGACAGCTGCTGCTGCAGTCAGAGAAAACGTCTTCAAACAGGAAATAATAAACATCTGAGCTTTCAAAGTTTGATCTAAAATCAGGTTGTAAAGAGAGATCGACCTGCACGCGAACACTTTCTTTTCTCAGGTTTTTTACGTTACTTTTCAGCAGCAGCTCTCTTCGTCAAACAGCAGAGACTCAGATCGAAACAGGTGAAAAAAGGCAGCGATCGAGTTCACGAGGCTCCTGATCAGAGACGACGTGGACCGAGTCCTCCAGAGAAAACCACAAAAGTAAAACCGTCTTTCAAATGACGAAATTCAGACGCGTCAAAGTCCCAAACTGCAGCGACGGACGTCACAAGGTGGTTTTTTATCCGGTTAACGGTTAACGAGTTCTTCAGGTTTTAAAACAGGTGAAGATCAACTCTTATTTAGATCAGAAATTCAATCTGTTTCAGTACATTTGCAGCATGTTTCTGTTCTCTCTCACTTTTCTGAATTTTCCTGAGTGAATCTCCACAAAAAGAGAAAAAAAACACAAATGACTGAGAAAGAAAGACGTTTCTTTTTGGGAGGCGTCGCTCGATGTTTCCTGGTTTTTGAAAGATTTCTGATCGGTCAGTTTAACTCGCTTCTCACACGTCGCTTTGAATATTTGTGTTGTTTATGTGTGTTTATATCTGCCTCTTCTCTTTTCTCCTCCTCTGCTCCGGCTGTCATCTGCCCTTCATTACTGATGAGAGCCCGTCATCATCTCAGATTTTTTTTTTTTTTTTAAATCCCCTCCTGTCTCCTCTCTTCATCCTCTTCCTTAAATCAATCAGCTCTTCCTTCTCCTCCTCCAGCTCCGTCCCGACGCTCTCCCTCTCTTTCCTCCTTCATTCCAGTAATCTGTCCTTCATTAGGGATGCTGTCACAGTGGCTTTTATTTTGGAGGCCGCGCTGATGATGGCGAACTCAGACAGGCTGTCCTGAAATGCCTCCCTCCTGTGTGTGTGTGTGTGTGTGTGTGAGTGTGTGTGCGTCCTGTCAGAGTTAGCTGATCGTACATGAACAACACAACCTCTATGCAGGTTTATCTGTTTGCACAGAGAGTTTAAAGCTTTGTGGATCAGCAGGTGACTCGGGAGTGACCAGAGGAGAGAGAAAGTTTAAAAAAAAGTCTCTGGATGACGTCATGATTGTAGTTTTCAGGATTTCTCCAAGATTATAAACAAACGTGAAAACCCGCCGGACAAAATGAAACTGTTCAAAGTGGAGGATTTCTTATTTATATAAAAGGATGAGCTAATAGTGATGCCTGCAAACACACACACACACACACACACACACACACAGTGACAAACAGCAGATTGTGTCATCTCCATTGTGAACCTGCCAACTAAACTCTCTGTTGACTGAAATTCAGGTCAAAGCAGCTGCGGATGTTTCAGAGAAAATTAAAAACTGACTTCAGTTCAGTGTCGCCGTCACTCGTCCGGCTGCTGGAGGATTTTTTTCGACCATCCTTACCGTCTGCAGCCACAGATCTCATCTCTTTTCATTTCAGGGTGTTGCTGTTTGTTTTCAAAGCTCTTCAGAGGCGAGACGCTTCGCACATCTTCACATCTTTTAATCGTTTTAAGTCTCCGGTAAGTTGCTCTGACGTTTGCATCCACCACAAATACATTTTCACCTTTAAAGAGAAAATAAGTGATTTACTATTTTAAAAAAAATGACTTTTAATGATGTTTGTTTAAACTTTGCTTTCACTTTGTCCTGACAGTTGAACACGAGACAGATTATCTGATGGAGCTCGATCGTGTGATTGAACAACAAACAACGAGAAAACAAGAGTTTATATGAAAGTTAAGAAGAACAAGAAGTTAAAAAGGAGGAATTAGACTGAGCGACGCTGATGGGAGGAGCTCTGAAGATGAGCCGATGCACCGTAAAGAAAGGAGGAGAGACCGGGTATGTATATGGCTCTGATTTTCAAAATAAGAGCATATCCCTCTAATTTTACCAAGTAAGTGTTTGTTTCTCCCCTTTTATTGTATTTTTCTGTTTTCATATCAGGTTAATTACATGCTCCTCACCGTCACGAGAAAAAAATGCACAGAGGCCGTTTTAATGCACCAAAACAAGGCTGGTCGGGGAGTTTCTGAAAAAAACAACAAATTTTAGATGATTATTTTTGAATACATATGTAAAGAGGAAATAGAAGTAACAAAGGGGAGTACAAGTCTTTTTAGCTTTCAGCGTCCAAACTGCAGTAAAGTAGAGAACAAATGTTTTGTTTCTCGTGACCACGTGTGAGTCCGAGCAAACCTGTCGCAACCCACAAGAGAGCAAACAGAAACACGATCTTCACACACACACACACACACACACACAC
>JBAJHX010000096.1:2234090-2248362 GCA_037176925.1 Amniataba percoides
CACAGGGCAGCCATTTGAAAAGTGTGGGGGGTTTCTGGGGGAGGGACGTGAACGCTGCCCCTCCCCGCCCTCGGCCCCAAAGCCAAATCAAAATGAATGCCATGCATTTGTACATTTTCTTCACCAACATATGCAAATAATACAGAGTTCAGCGTGTACGTCGCCCTTCACCCCGAGTCAGGAAAAAGCTTAAAACACTGCACCAATCGCATACAAATAACATCATATTGCACATCAAATTAAAGAGGAGACTACAAGTCACACTTCAACCTGACTCACTGTTAGTTTTCTCATTCAAGTTTTCTCACTCTCGCTTTATAAGAATCAGTCTGGGCAGAGATGATGTTCACGTTTTGCTTCGATTTAGATTCAGAGCTGCAAGTGCATCATTTCAAAGAGATATTCAGTGTAAAAGTGTGAATTTTTATTGGGTGAAAATGAAATTTTTCATTTATGCAGTGTGGTTTCTTAACTTAATTACACATCTGAACAAATTTCACAAGTGTTCCCTTTATTTTGACACCAAAATTGTAGATGTGGAGACACACTCGATTCAGTTTTTTGCTTTCTTCCACTGTTTACTCATGTTCTGCCTGACGTGTCGGCCAAATGGCTTCAATAGGTGAGAAATGTTTTCGCAGATTTTAGTTTAATTTCATCAGTGTCTGTGTCAGGAAAAAGTAGACGGACATTAAACTGAGGCGTCAAAACACTCGTAAAAACACACACTTACATAGAAATACACTCTGAACTGGTCTGTCATGAGAGAAACATCCCTCAACCATCTTAACTGAATCAAGCTCTGCGCTGGAAAACTGCCCTGCTCATCACATAACAACCTAACCACAGGCAGACACACACACACACACACACACACACACACACACACACACACACACACTAATGTATACTCGCTCGTCATGCATGTACACACAGAAATACAAATGTCGTCCTCGTGTCTGTTCTATCGAATTCCAGCTCTTCTTTGAAACCGTGACACTAAACGAGCGACCACATCACAAACTCTTCATTCGTCAACTTTTCTTTCAAACTATGAAAACACACGTCAGGCTCCTGCGTCGCCGCGGTGACCTGAAAGCACCGAACTTCATGCGTGAATACGTTTCAGCTTTAAAACTGCAGAGTGGATTCAGATTAGTGGGCGGCTTCGGCTGTTTTTGTAATGAGTGGGATTTCCAGAGAAATTCATCACTTGTTTCAGGGAAATAAAAGATCACTGCCAGAAAAGTGAGAGGTTAAAAAAAAACAGTTCAATTAATGTCTGCGGTGGCCCACAGTACTTTATTTAGATGTCATACAGAGACGAGTAAAATCTAGCATGGTATCATTTATGCAAAACATGAAAGGAAATTGCTGTTTTGCACAACATATTTAGGCTTTTACAGGTTTGTAGTTTGAGTTTTTTACAGGGATGAATCCAAATAAGGTCACAGGACAGATGGTTAGTTCAATTAAATATTAAAAAATAAATAAATCACAGTTTTTCTGAATGGTGTTAAGCCATGAGGATACTGTAGTTTTGCTGTAATGTGCTGTGGTTTTAAGAAAATCTAACGTTGAAATATTTTTTACTCGCCTAATAAAATGGAGCTAAATTGAATTTTGTGTTTGGATCAGTTGTTTCTTCAGGCGTAAGGAGAATATCTGGTCCATTATCCGCTTTAATCAGGACTCTGCTTCTGCAAAAACTCGCTGCTGTTCAGGGTTTTTGGCGTCATCCTCACCAGAAAAACAGCGACGGTATGAAATGATCAAACAGGAGAGATAACGTGTGTTTTTACTTTCCTCCCGAGAGCCAGACAAGATCGTTTTCCATCTGCGAAAATTCACATCGAGTTCATATTTTGGCCTCGATTCCTTAAAAAAAACACATTCATGCGTTGATTCCTGAAATATTACGACTGGTATCAGTTTTAAACATCCACTTTAAGTGTGTGTTTTCCAATCAATATTCAAAGTTTGCTCTCTTAAATGTGACTTCAGTGCCTTGAAAATTTCATTCAAGCATCAAATCGGAGAAAAGCTTCGAGTTGTTTTTTCCAGTTTCGGAGCACAAACATGTTCTGTCGTTTGGGCTGCAGACTCGTGGACTTTCTGCACCACAAATATAATTCAGTTTATGTCCATTGTGCTCTGAAGAGCCAGATATTATCAGGGGAGGAAGAGGATGAGAAAACAGTTTTTGTTTTTTTTTGGTTTTGGGGATTTGAACGACTGACCTTTTAAATCGAGATAATATCTGACTGAGACGAGGCCCCGTCTCAGAGGACTGAAATGTACCATACAAAGAGCAAAAGCAAGAGGATTTTAGAAAAAACATGCTGGTATTATCCTCTGGACTGCTTGCACAACACACAGTTACACTCAGAACCACATGTTGCAGTGGAAAAAAAAAAAAAAGCACTGTTACATCGGCATAACGGATGATAAATCCACATGGTATAAGCAGCATGGAGCCATGTGGGCCAACACACACACACACACACACCTCCTGGGAACAGAGAAACCTTCAGCGGGATCGCACACAAACACGACACGGAAAAAACACAACGCCCGCTGAAAGTTTCTGCAAAGGAAAAATGTGACTTTTGTGAGTTTTAATTTGGAAATATCTGCGCTGCTCTGGGAGGAAGAACAAACAGCCGACGCTGTTTTTTTACTGGGCGACTTTGTGCCAACGTGAGGCAGGACGGTGATGAAAAAGGAGGTTAGCAGGTTAACGTGTGGATGAAGACGTGAAGTGAACCTGCTCTGTCTGGTGTGACTTTATCGCAGAGTGATGAACGTTTTATTTTTGCAGTTTCTCGCAGTCTGAATTGTGATTTTTTAGCTTTAATCTCTTCCTACGAGCCCAAAGCTGCATAACATGATTAAAAACCTTCATTATTAAGTTTGTTTTGCACAATATGAAGAGTTTGCTGTCAACTTAGTTCATTGCTTTGAAAGTTTAAATGCGATTAATTATCAGACGTGAGCACAAGAAGACAAACTGTGTCCATATTGGATGAGATTTAAATGACAAATGAACTGCACTTATAAGGCCCTTTTTAACTTTAGGTGATGCAAAGTGGTGGCCTGATCGTTTGGAGCAGTTTGCGTTTTAGTATCTGCAAAAAAGACTCCACCTCCACCGAACACATCTGCTCACTCGCTCTTTCCTTCGCTCTCCTCATCAAACTAAAGACTTGAGAAAAAGCAGCCAGCAGGTGCAGCAGGCCTCTGTGAAAACTCCTCAGTCCTCACCGAGGGCTTGTGGAGGATCTCTGGGTGGCTTCAGCTCAGCTTCTCTCAGATAACAGCTGAAGAGGTGTCGTGCAAAAGGAGCAGAGACGCCTGCGAGTTATAAAGCGAGCGTCGGAGCAGAACGACGAGGCGTCTTTGATACGCTCGGCGCTTCAAAACAGTGGATATAAGGGCCACCTGTGGGGCGCGCTGGATCTCTAAATCCCTGATGTTCTGATGAAAAACTTTATAAAATACATAGAAATGGACCAAATCCAGGCAAATTGAATCAGTCACGCTAACACAAAACCTGCTGAAAAAATGCCTGAAATCCACCTGGAAACATACTTTTCTCATCTCGGCCCACAACTTAAAGAGGAAAGTCTGTGAAAAAAAACCTCATTACAAGCTTTCACTTAGGCCGGCCTGTAAAACACGTTCAAGGAGTGAAAGTGAGGAAAAAAAAAAAACATTAAGATGGTGTGCAGCGGGCTCCTTGTTCTCTAATGAATACCTGTCGTTCGGGGTTCTCGGTCGCCCGAGGCTCTGTCTGCACCGGGATCACTGCGCGCTAACTTAATGCACATGATACTTGGGAAAATGTACTTTAGCTGGCTGTCTGCGTTGTGTTACTCTGTGAGATCGACCCAGATCCACGTGCAGCTGCACCAGAAGGCCACTGAGTTCTGCGCCGACGTTAACTCCTTTTCTGTCAGGCCGGATTTGTCTGACTGGTTTGTGGATAAAAGATCGCTCTTTGCAATATAATCCAGTCCCATATATTAAAACAACGAGCTTTCATCTGCCCTCAAGACAGACGGATAAAGATATTGAGTTGTAAAAGTGATATGATATAAAGCCTGCACACTGTTTTTGCATCTGGATAACTCGGATACTCTAAAACAAGATTACAGCTCTTTTAATCAAAATGTGCACTGATGCTTAAATTTCACGATTACATGATGAAGACTTGGGAAAAGAAATCATCACGAATTCAGTGATATTCAGCCGTTTGTCACCTGAAAAATAAGCTAATACTTATTTAAAAAACAACTTTTAAAAGTAAGCTTTCAAACATTTGATGAAGATAAAAATGTATTTGCACATCTGAGAGAATGAACCAAGAAAATAAATACGTCTGCTCATCATTTCTTCATGTCTTTCCTGCAGATTACAGATGAAGCACAGCTGATTTAATGAAAATTTGGGACTGTGCTTTCTCAAATAATGAGTCAGACTAACGTTGGAAAGGTAAGTAAGTAAGAGAGGAAGCAGAAAGTACTGTGTGTTCTCACTTTGAGTTAGATAAGCTCTCCTCAGTGCTCACATGTTTCTGGCTCCACAGGTCTGAATTGAGCGAGGGATAATTTAGACCATGATGCAGAGTGTCCCTCGCTACCACAAGTACCCAGTTTATCTGCAGCACATCTGCTCTCCACGGTGGACTGAGGAGAAAGAAAAAAAAACGGTCCCGGAAATCTGAGCCAGTCTGGTTCATCACCACCGGAGCACAGAAACCATTACAGCCCTGCATCAGAGACACATTTTCTTCAAGATTAAGGCTCATATTATAAGATATTTCTCTCTCAAACTGTTCTGTTTCGAGGTTTTCTGTCAGTGAACATTTGAATTTCCAACGTGGACGGGTGAGGAGGAAGCAGCACGGCGGGCGTTTGACTCTGTGATGAACATTTCCACACCGGTCAAACACAGTCAGTCCACATCGGCAGAGAAAACATGAAACATCCTCCTTTTTAAGAAATACACCAACTCAGACACACGACGCATCTACCTCTGCATGTTTTCCTTCAAACGTCTGATGGTCTCTACATAAATCTCTTATTAAACGTATCTATAATGATTGATCAAGGCCCTGTCGTTAACTTTATTTTCCTGCTTTCTGTCCACTGAATTTAGACGTCTGTCAGCCTGGTGAAGACTTAACGTGAGGACGATATGACGTTTTCTTCGGCCGGAGTCGCTGCAGGTCGAGCAGATGACGGGTGTGTCGTGTTTGGTGCGATTACGAGGTAAGAGGATGGAAAATTGTTGTTGCGATCACCACAACGTCATCGCTCGCACACTGAAAGCCACAAACAACGAACGTCTCGAGTCCAAAGTGAGGTCCTGCATCAGTGCTGCTTTTATTGTCGACTACAGGAGAGATTTTCCCCCTTTAACTCATTAATCCTCAGTCTGACTGCACAAGAAGTCCATTTGAATTCATTCAAACTAATATTTATCACATTTAACCTTTATAAAACAGATAAAACAGGGTGATGGTGAACACGCAGTGAGGACGTGCCTCGGCGGTTCAAGGCGCCCCGCGCTGAGCCGCCGTGACGCCTCGAGGCCGTGCTTTTGTGCCTTTAAACTTAAATTAGCTGAGTTTTTGTTGTGACCACAAATGAGCTCGTTTCCCGCATAAAGAAACAGTATCTGGATAACGTCACTCGGCCCGTCAGAAAGAAACCCCGATAAAGTCACACGTGGTCTCGATTCGTCGTAATGGAGCCGCTCCAGAAAGTGTCGCTTGTTAACATCACAGACTGGAAAAAATGTTTTTTTTTTCTCGTCTGTCCAGCTGTGGGAGAAACTCTTGTAAACAAATTATACAAAATGCACACATGAAGACAGGAATAACAAACCGTAGAGGGACGTAATAACAGAGACTCGAGAACTTCCTGTGTAATCGAATACGGTCGAGCTTCACAAGAACGCCAGAGTGAAGAGACAGGTGAAGGACTGAGGCCGCTGAGGGTGCAAGAAAAGCAGAAAATGAGATGTAAGTGAGTTTTTAGAGTCACGAAGATCTGTAGAGCAGAAATATCTTTTTTCTGTGCTTTTGTATTGATCTTCTTGCAACCCCTCCGATTTATTTTGAAAGGAAAATGGAGCGCAGACGCCCTTAATACTCCTCAAGCAGTCCAACATTTTTCATTGTCAATATGATGCAGCCGCTCAGAAAATATTTGGATGGCAGACTGACTGATTGACAATGAAACTGGCAGCAGTGGCCTTTCAAAATAAAAGCGCCCATTTATATTTTGTAAATACATCCGTTATTTCTCCCAACGTTTCACCCTGTCAGTGTCAGAATATTAATTATTACGAGTTCAGGCCCAAAGTCTGGACTCTGTGTTATTTTCAGCCTCAGATTGTGTTTTGAACTCGTTCTTGGCGGCCTTGTTGTAGCGTGCAGATCGGTGAGTGTGCTGTGGGACCGGACCGAGTCTGTGCTTGATTTTTTTATTGCATTTAGTACATTAAACACTGAAGTACAGCTGCAGCGTTTTCTTCTTCCCAAGAGGAATCACTTGTACGAATTAAGCTTTTTCTTCTTCAGCATTCAGATGGCAAAAAGTAACGACCAGGCAACGAGCCACCGGGGAGTTTTGTATTATGGTTTATATCCATTCATGTCTACTTTGCAGAATTTAAAAAACAACACACGCAGCACTAATGGAGTAATAATGAAGGATGGACGTTTGACAGGGAGCTCGGCCACAGTTGTTTCAGCCTGCTGTACTGCAGATGCGAGACAGATGCATGCTGCTGGACTCTGACTGCGGACACCAGCGTTCCCCTCCTCTTTACATTCGGTTCAACTGCATCATAAAACGCCGACCACGCAGCTTCTTTCAATTTCACAGAAGGGAAAATGCATTACGTCCTAAATAAGAGCTGCACTCCCGCTTTCTTCCTTTAAAAGGGAGGCGAGTAAATCAGTCCGACTCAGGGATATTATCACCGCCATAAATACAACTAATAAGCTTTCGCACTAACACCAAACACATGTCTGCCGCCGCAAAAGTCATTTTACAAATATATTTGTGGACCAAACCTTAGAAAATCCCGAGTTATCAACATGTGGAGGGAGTGTGTATAATTACACAGCTTGTGATTTGTTAGTTTTTCCCAATTTTTCTGGTTAATTTACATCCATTTGATTTGTGGCGAACTAAAAAAGAACTTTCTGTCTTATCATCTGTTTTGGTTGCTTTGTTTAGGAGCTGAATGACTAACTACAGAGTGTTTTTTAACTTCTCAGATCCAGGAGTTGTGTAATATGACGGATGTGCGTAAGTTTAATCACCATCCTGTGTTCGTGTCCTCCCCATTATCATAAATCAAACATGATTTGTTATCAGTGCGAACAGTAAAATGAACTCAGTCGCTGGCAGACTTTAAGTTGCGTGTGTGTCCTCAGACAAAGTGCGGCTGTCGTGATTGAGTCATCTTTACTGTGCCGTAAAATAAAAAAATAAAAAAAGCCTTTGAGCTGGCAGCTCTTATTTTTTTACAATGTTTTGTTTCTTTGCTCAAACAGTAGGACTGCAACAAATCAAAGAAGACAGAGACAAAATGTTGTGGCAGGATTTGGGAAACATCAGGGAGCTCGAGGACGCGGATTAAGTAGATGTATTCTTACTTTACTTACTAAACTTCTTTTAGGGGAATCACACAGAAACATGAAGGTTTAGTTCATCATCATTAACACACAGGCAGATTAAGCTTCACGTCCGGATTATTTCCTGATGTAATGGGGATGAAAGTGGAAATATATTCGCTATAGACAACCTCATAAACCGACTGTCAGATGTCGCTAAATTGGCAGGAAAACAAGCAACAAACGCTCGTCTGTTAGTGACAGTTTGCTGCCATCGCTTAAGAGACGGAGAGGAGAGAGAGAGAGAGAGAGAGTGGACGGAGAGATGAGGCCGCGTCCTTCCTCCTCATCTGAAAACAATAAGACAACAAGAGAGAGGGAATTAAGACTAGAGCCGTCTAATCTGGAACAACAGAGGAATGTCAGGGAGATGCCACAGCAGCCTTTCATCCCACATGTGTGCGATTACGTCCACGGGCCCGATCCCGCGCCAGGCTGCGCTGGATCCCATTTCTTCCTCCGCTAATGCCACCGGACATACGATCTGACAATGATAATGATAATTACTTCAAATGACATGCCTTCCATTGTGGAAGAAAACACACAGGAACGCACACACACACACACAGAAAAAAAAAAGTGGACAATATTTGCAGAGCTTTAAAGAGAAAATCGCTGCTGGCTTTCTCACCAATTTGGAAAAAGTTAACAACACGGCTCTGTACATTCCTCCGCACTGTTTAAACCCTTCGCAGCTTCTCTCGTTTGTCTAAGAGGAAGAAAATATGGAACAATAGAAAAGGTCACAACAACAACTTGGGTTTTTTTTGGAGGGAAATCAGAAACCGCTGCCAAGTTTGGTTTTTAATGTTTTGGAATATCTGTATGAAGTTCATCATTAATTTAATTCAAACGAGAGCCAGACTCCAACACAACAGTGCTCTTTGCTGATGAGAATGAGGGACTAAATTATCTGTGTTTTTGTTCTCTTCAATACAAGTTTAACCAGTGTTGACAGCATTTCCACAGCAGAGGATTTTCAGCTTCCTTCGCAGCAGAAACGCCGAACAAACGTTGAGTTTTGCATCCTGGACGTGATTATCTCACACCGAATCTGAGAGGCTGGATATCCTTGGATGGAAGCGACGTGAAACCACAAAGCTGTGCTGAGGCGAAGGAGGTGTGATATTTTAAGATGCTATCTCAAAAAAAAAAAAAAAGAAAAACGGGGCGGGCGATGTAAAGAAACACAAGTCCTTTTTTAGCCACGGGGAGCCGAGCGAGGTGGAGCCTGTTATCGCTCGCCTCCATCTTCACGCTCGCTGCTCCTCCAGTTTCCAGCTGAACTAACTCAGGACAGAAAGCTCGGTGAGTCTGGAGATGCATCAACGAGGCTCCAATAATCACAGCGAATGGAGCGATCGTTGTCCTCCAACTCGAGCTGCTTTTCAAAAACCTGCTTTCACTTTTTCCACCAAAAAAAATCAGCCCATCTGAATAAAACATAAACAGTTCAGAGGTGGTTTCCGCTCACTTGTTCCACCGTCATCAGAAACGACCACGTTTGTGTCGTGTTTCATTTGCCATAAACAAAAGCTCATCATCAGTGTTGTCGTGCTTTAAAAACACAAAATCACATTCATACGTTTCCTGCAGCTGCAGAGTCTGCTGACGGCACCGCGAGCGGATCCAGGGAAGCTTCGATCGACCCCGCCCGAGAAAAACGACACGGTTTCATCGCGTGGCGATGAAAAGGTTCGGTGACGTCATTATGAAGCGATGGAGTCTGCGCAGGTGGACGGATGAGTCAACAAAACGTCAGCTCTTAATGTGTTTGTTTCCTCCCCCGAGGTCACCGGCGGTTTATTTTACCCGTGACAGCACTCGTTTCCTGACTTTAACCAAACAGTTATTACTGTGACCACAACAACAAAAATCCACTAATCTCAACAAAGCAGACATTTCAACGCCAATCAGTGACGTTTCCTGAACTGCAAGCAGACTTCGTATCATAAAACAAGTTCATCTTTCAGACATTTGTAGTTGTTTTTAACGGCAGTCACATCAGAAACGGACTTTATCTTGTTTAGTTGTTTCATTTGGAGGTTAGTCTCTTAAAAAAGCAGCTGTTAAAAACCTGACTTGTACTGAGTTGCAGGTCTGTGCGAATGTGGACCAGCTTTGCGTCATGAATATCCTGAAAGTAAACAGGACGTATTAAAGTCAGTCTGCCGTGACTCGCAGCGGTTTATCTAACACGAACAACAACATCGCTCACGTCTGATGGACTTCGACGTGTTGGACTCTCGTCACAGAGACATCAGACACAGCGTGGTGATGATGAATATCACGAACACTGAAAATGATTTTCTGCATCACAACAGCGAGAGTGACCAAATATAAAAAAGCTTCGCTCCCTTCTCACACCCACTCTGACATCACTGCTCCTGTTGGGTGTTAATTAGCAGTAACACATGTTCTTTTATGGGGTCCAATCTCTCCCATTTGGCATTATAAAGTTCACGAGTGTGTCAGCCCGGCACGTAACACCGGACCGAACAATGCCGGGAATCCACAGACGTCGGCTGTTTGTTATAATGAAGAATAAATGATGAAGAAATGCCTCCTTCCTTCCCTCCCTCTCACCTGTAGGACACTTTTTCTTCATCCTGCACCTCTGCGTCTCGCTCTCGGACGGGCAAAGCGACGCTGCTTTCTCCTCGGACGTCCTGCCGGAGCTCCCGCCGCCCCGGGTCCTGGTCTGCTTTCCCCACCTGAAGCCGCAGGGGGCGCCGTCCCGGAGACAGACGCTCCAGTCGCTCCACTCCCCCAGCGGGGCCGGGAGACAGTCCTCTGAGAGGAGAGAGCAACCGAATCAGACATCGCAACAGATTTTATTCATATCTGACATCTGAAAAGAGGAGGATTAGAGGAAATCTGCTCTTAAAGATGATCCACTGAGGCTGAACAATGTCTGTGTGTTTTAAAATTATTTGCCCAACTAACTGAATAAAAACGTTTCCTTTTGTTGGACGAAGAGCGCCAGAAAAAAAAAAGTTATTTTAATTGAAAGAAAATGTTTTGGCTCGATATTCTGGTTCATACACGGATTAATGAAATGCAAGGACTGAGATAAATTAAGATGAATGAATAAATAACAACCATAACCTTTGGAGAGGCAACAATATATGAAGTGGTATTTTTTTTTTGTCAGAGTCCTGGCAGCCACTCTGCTATAACGAAAGAAAGATGAATGCCAGCTGAAGCATTAATACACGGGACATTTCACTCGTTGGTGACTCTTTGCTGATGAGTGATGTCACCCACAAAAATCAGTTGCCTCCAGTTTTTCCGCGCGGAAAAAAAACGGCAACCTCGTCCAACATTTCTGGGTAATCATCATTATCTTTGTCAGATTCTGGGTCGAAAATGAATAGATTTCCAGTGACTCTTTTCTGGAGTTGCTCGAGGTGTGTACCAACAGTCAGACATGAAACCTTAACATGGCCATGAAAACCAGATGTGGTCACGATGCCAAGAAACAACAGTAGCTGCAGATGGTGCAGGTGGACGGCAGAGACGAGGAATCCGAAGTCCCAAAAAACGAATGATGAGTGAGCTCGATAATATATCTCACTTACTTAGAAAGGAGGGATGATAACACAACGAGATATGAAGATAAATTCTGAAGCTTCTCTCAAGACTTTTAATGTGAATCGTGTGCTGCATCCAAACTTTGGCTCTGTATAAGTTAAAAAAAAAGAAATAAATAAAGTAGGAATTGGGAAGAAAGTTTGAAATTTTTTCCAACTAATCCAGAATTTGCAGCTCGAGTGTGTCATTAAGCTGTGGGCACTATTTAACGTGAGAAAACCTTTGTTGACTTTAATAACGTCCGTGCCTCAGAGCAGTGATTCGATCCATGTGAGAGTCATTTGTTTTCCTGTATCGCGGTCACAGAAACCTACTGCGGTTTATTAAAACAGGTGCAATTTATCAAAAGTCACAAATTTCTGGCTAAGATCGGCTTGATGCAAGATAAAAAAAAAACACGAATAATGAAATACAAACATGAAATGCTGCAGAAAAGTGGCTGCGGATAAAAGGAAAAGAGGTTTGCTGGAGGACGTCTGCTGCTGATTAAACGTCTCAGATTAGCTTCACTGATGCTTCGACCGCAGAGATGATGGTCGCTCAGGTGTTAGACGGGGTGTTATCAGACAGACATTCAGGTGACATTGTGAGTATGTTGAGTCTGATATTAAATGAAACCTAGAGATATCTGATCATCCACCTGCCTGTGTGCACACCTTTAATGTTCTCCAGGTTTCTAATCGTGTGTGCAGCCTTACATTAGCCTGCACGCTGTCACACCGGCTGACAGAGTTTCCTCATCAAGTGGAGACGAAGCTTCTTTGGCTTCGCTGCTTTAGCTTCTCTCCAAACAGCTCCAAGTGTCAGACTTTCACTTTTTCTCAGCGTGCAGGCCAACATTACATCATTGAACTATGCATGTACATTTATCTGCACACAGAAGTCAGAGTTTACATGCTGCAGTCCTCCAGTTTTTTCTTAAAACTGGTATACAACACATTTAATGAAAAACAAACAGCCTTTTCCTTTGAATTAAAGATGCAACAAAGATTTATTCTTTAGCAGCAGTGTGTTTTGCAGAAACTCAGAGCTGCTTTATTGCTGTTTTTGGCACATATAGTTTGCACGAGGATGCAAAATATGAAAGAGCTGTGAAGGAGCGTCTTTACTCACCCAGGCAGTCTGTCTGGTGGGCGAAGGTCCCGTCTGGGCAGCGGCTCAGACACTTGCCCTTGTAGAGCTGGAAGCCGGGCTTACACCTGGTGCAGAAGTCTCGGCTGAAACAGTGCTCGCAGTCCGACGAGCGACACTCTGAGAGGAAGAGAGAGACGGATGAGAGAGCTGTTTGATTGATTGTGCATTGAAAAAAAAGCTGCAAAAAAATCACACCTAAAAAAAAAAAGAGAGATCATGAAGTGACCTTCCTGAGTATGATGTATTTCCTGTTAAAACTGGATGTTGGATGCAACTTAAACAGTCTGATTTGACACAGCAGGAAGAAAAAGTGTTGAGAAAACTTTTACTTTTGTTGGATGGAAGTTGGAAGAAGCTGCTTTAACTTCACCAGATTTCATTTTGACACAAGTTTCTACAGTCTGAGCTGGTGACCTTCACGTTTACTCGCCCTGTAAAGTCTGCTGTTTTAGCCATCATGGCACGCTGTTTCGTGTACCTGAATATAAACAGTGTAAACTACACCCATCTGGCAAAAACAACAGAGCCGTGCCGGTCGGGGTTTACAGGAAGATCAAGTCTCAAAATCTTAAAATCTCCTGACATGAATGTGTATACAGACTCTGTGGTCAGAGAGGTTCCCATCGTGGTTGTTTCTAAGAGCAGGTCAGATCACAACATACTTTATCTACTGAGGTTGTTTTAGTAGCGTCCGGCTAGTTTGCAGTCTGGGGTAAAGAAAGTTCCTGTGAGCTCTTTCTGTGGACTTTCTTTGTGCCAAATACATTTTTTAGTGAATGAGACAAAAACTATTCATTCTTAAGTTTATTTTTCCTTTTTACTGGCACAGTATGTTTCTGGAAAGCAGCACATCTCCACAGAGGAGCTACTCCCAACGTCTTTTCATCGGATAATTCGATTTTCCGTGTCCCTTTGAGGCCTCAGGACGAATGAGTCACGCGTGCTGATGTGAGTCAGTGTCAGCAGGTGAAATTCATCCCGTTTGGTGGAGACGTACTCATGCAGCGGTTGATGTCCTTCCCTCTCTGTCCGTAGTGTCCGGCGGGGCAGGCGTGGAGGCAGGTGCCGTGGTGAGACATCCCCTCCCTCTGCAGGAACAGGAAGAGTCGCTCGGGGCAACGCACGCAGCCGTTGTCACGGGAACACTCCAGGCAGCTCCGACACTCCTCCGATGTCTCTCTGTGAGCTGCAGGTAGAAATTATAAGACACTGAAACCACATTATATCCTCCTTTTAACTTCTGACCACTTCTTTTCATTTTTCTGTGAACTTTCAGGAAGTCAAATCTTAAATAATCTGATGGATTAATCTGTGCTCATCATACTTAGAAACCTCCAGCTAAGTGTTTTTAATTAATAAATCACTGATATAATTCATAGTTTTAAAACGTAGTTTCATCTTGGAGTCTTCTTGAAGTGTAAAAGCAGGTTTAATCTTAAAAGGTGTAATGAGGAAAATATATAAAAAAGTAAATGCAACTGAGAGGTGATTCTTTTGTTTTATGCATTTCCTTATTTTAAAGAACATTAATACATTTCTTTATGAATATGCTAAAAAAAAAACAACCTGACCTCATTACGAGAACACAAGACCTTTGATTTTCAAAGGATCCTGAACACGAAGCTCAGACGAAGTTACAGAGGAGAGAAAACTGAGTTTGTTTCTACATTTCTTCTGTTGTTGCCAAAAAAATGGATTTGTTTGTTAAACCTGCTGTTTATTTTCAGCTCCACAGTGAAAGAAAACTCTGTGAAACCACTGTGAAAGAAAATAAATAATTGTTAGTTTTGGTTCCTGCTTCTCCTCAGATGTATTTATTCATAAACCTCATCAGACTCACTGAGGTAAAAA
>JBAJHX010000096.1:2297896-2309741 GCA_037176925.1 Amniataba percoides
ATATAGAAATAATGAGACATTATGAAGCTCGTCCACTGAACATAATGAGCCCACAGCATCTCCACAGAGCGACACACTCTGATTTTTACTGATAACAGGTTCGTTGTCTAGTGATGGTAAGATAATGGCATAAAAATGTACAAGCAAATGTAATAAGAATGTTTCAGTCTTCGGGGTTGTATTTTAGTTTTACTTTACAATGTTTTGGAGGTTGTCAAGTAGGAAAAAAACACTTAAGTCTTATCGATCGAGATCATATTGAACATTTCATAAACAGTCTTCAGATGTGTGCTTTAAGTGATAACTTAGAGGAGAAACTGCAGGTGGAGAAACTGAATTTAGCTGATTTGTGTTCATTGATACCTGAAAACAATGAAAAATGACATTCAGTGGCACAACGTCCTTAAACCATCTGTTTCACTGGCTTTCACTTTCTACTCTCTAATATGCTGCTATTAATGTGAATTTGAATCACTGTGAGCCTCACAAACACAATCTGTAGTCTACTGTAAGTATGTAATTAATGAAATGTGTGATTATAATTACTTTAGATGCTTTTACAGCAGTGTTTTGGGAACTTTCAAGTCAACAAATCTCCATTTAACTCATGACTGCAGATGTAAAAAAGCCATCGATAAGTTTTTTTAATACAGCAAAACTGTCACACTGTCCATCTGCATAATTATCTTTTAAATATTTCAGTGTCTTCTCGTGTTTTTCTCTACCGAGTGTTATGATTCAGGCAGGTTTCATACTCGGTGGTGCGTCGGAGGGTTGATGCGGAGGAGATGGTTGTTTTCCAGAAAGTAAAAGTGAAAATCAAATACGTTTAGTCTGAATTGATGGGAGCCGACTGGAGGTCACACGGTCTGCCCACCTTCTGATTTAGCGCCGCGTCACTGATAATATCCTGCTGCTGCTGTGATAATGTCCTTTCCACATCCTGCTCCGCGTTACCAGTTATGCCACCGCACTCGTTTAAAACTACGCAGGTGGTTTCACCGCCTCGCCCCGTCCCACAAATCTGATTCTGTCTGTCGGGCTTCGGCTCGTGAAATCTAATTCTGCCTCCATCACGCTGTTCGGCTGTTAGACGGTCTGCCCGTCTTTGTTTCCTGCCTTTTCATTCCTCCATTATTTTCCTTCTTCTTCACTTGTTGCCTCTTTCATTTTGTCTTTCTTTCCTTACTTTCTTCCTCTCTCTGTCTCTGCACGTCACGTTTACTTTCATCTCTGTTCTTTCCTCCTCCTTTCTCTACATGTTTGTCTTCATTTCCTACTTTTAGTGTCTTTCTTTCTTCCTCTTCTTTTGCATCCTCTTTTCCTTTTCTGCATCCTCTTTATTGACTTCCTTGCCTCCATCTTTCTTCCTTGCCTCATTTTCAGCTTGCCTCTGCATCTCTTGAGTTCATTTCATTTTTTTTACATCCTTTCTCTAATTTTTTCCATTTTCCTGTCCTCCATTCTTCATTCTTCCTTCTCTTTGCCTTTACATTTCTTCTTTTATTCGTCTTCTCTTACTTTTCCTGGCTTCTTGTCTTTCCTCCACCTTTTCCTGCTCACCTGCCCGTTCGTCTCCTCTCGTCTCTGCCTGTCTCTCCTCTCCTCTCCTCCTGCCTGTCTCTCCTCTCCTCTCCTCCTGCCTGTCTCTCCTCTCCTCTCCTCCTTCCTCCCGGGCGGTGCTGGTTCATTACTCTGCGTGCCGCCGTGATGTGATTTCAATGCAAATAGCGAGAGAAACACAAATGGATCAGGTTCTCCGCTCAGAGAGAGAGAGAGAGTGAACAAGTGTGAGGCGACTTCCATTCTTCTGATTTCCCAAATGGAGAAGCATAACCATCTATCACTCCTGCAGAGAAGTGTGTGTGTGTGTGTGTGTGTGTGTGGATGGATGTCGTTGCTTCCTGTAGCGAGCGCAGCTGCAAATCACTGTCAATCACATAAAATCCTGTCTCCAATTTCTGTGAAACACACACGAGTACATTTGCAAATCCGCATGTTCTCACACATTCATGCATATGCACACACTGACGTATGCACACACACACACACACACACACACACGCACACACACACACACACACACGCACACACACACACACACACAGGGAGACCACCTGCATGGGAATTTAAGACTGTCTCTCTGATAGTGGAAGTAATATCTGAGTGGTAAATGGAGATTCTCAGTTTCGTGGCAGAAAGCGGGACTCCCCGCTGTAATGACTTCACACTCGCAGACGTCACTACTTTTTCTTCATCTTTGTCTCTCTTTCTCTTTTTTTTGTTCTCTGGTCTACTCTCACTCCGCAGGATTGATATGTGGTTGTTTTGTGTTTCTTTGTCAGTTCTGTGCAATTTGAAGACACTTTATGAGCTGTTGCTTTAAGATAACGTATTAATGGGAAAAAAAGTAGTTATTGGTGCAATAAAGAGTCGACTGTCAAACAAAACGAGCAGATGTTCCAACAATGATCATTTCCAAATACACAAAGATGTGATTGGCTGCTAATTACAGTAAAGAAAAGGTGATTGTCATGTTCACAACAGGTTCGTGTTGGATGAACTTCAGTCTTCGGTGGACTGACATGAGCAGAGGGAAGAGTTTCGATGTCGCTCACTTGTCAATTAGTGGGAAATTCAGGCTTTTAAAATCAACTTATGATGCGCGATTGTCAAAGTGGTGACTCAGCTTTCAGCATGATGAAGGAAGTTCAGTCTTTTCTTCAACGATACCTGCGTTGTCATCAAGATTTCAATAATAATGACAGACATTTTTTAAAAACAGCAGCTACAAAATGCTTCATAGAGCAAAAATGGAGATGGAAGACAGATTGACACAAGATTAAATACACTAATGTACAGAAAAGATGATCAATAAGAAATAAAAATCAACACCTTAAAATACAGCGGCTTAAATAAATGGTTTAATAATAGTCAGGTTCTCAGATGAACGTTTAATCAGGCTTAATCTTAAATCTAAAGTCCACTGCAGCAAGTTTTTCCACAAAGACTGAAACTTTTATGGAAACACTCTTGATTTGATTACATCAGACCGAAGCCTCATTAAGCTCAGATTGAAATTCTTTTGCACAAAGCACGAGCTGTGGATTTTGTCCTCCATCATCTCCTCTCTTGGAGGAATGTTTGCAGGAATCTCTTAATGAAAACAAGGAACGATTTCAGCAAGCAAACCTTAAGACTCGAGTGTGTGAACAGATCTTTTAAAGCAAGATTGAAGTTGTTGGAGTGGCTAAAAAAAAAGTGTTATGGGGATTGAAAGGTGACACTGAAGCTGCCTCAGCTCCTGCAGCGTTAAAGTTTTCTGGGAAGGTTTGATGGCGGCGAACATGCGGCTGCTGAGCTGAGCGCAGACAGCAGGTGATCAGACACACGAGGGACACGAGTTCACAAATTTAGATTGAGGTCAGACCTGCTTTTTTAAATCAACTCTGAAATGATCCCACAGCTGGAGAAGGATGAACAAGTGTTCTGTCTTCAGTTTGGGTCATTTGCTCCTGAGGATGTGAGATACCGACATTTTTCCTTCATGCGATGACATTTTTCCTTCATGCGATGCCATTAGTTTTTAATACTTTTTCATCGATACTGATGCTTTTTGCTCCTTGAAGACAAATAACATGATTGCACTGTGTTCAAAGATAATTTTATTACAAGAGCAACATAAAATATCACTGAAACTTATTAACATAAATACTCAAAATAAATGCTTCTAATAAAATAGATGAATGAGTGAATGAGAATGAAAGAAAAATAAGCTGAAAATAAACCTTTTTTGACTTAACTGGACTTCAAAATAATTTAATTTCTTAAATACTTCAAATAACCTGCATCAAAGCTATAAAACATCACAACATTATCATCCTCAACATCATCTTCAGCAACCAAATGCAAAATGATGATTTTCCTCATTTTTATTAAACGGAAAGAGAATTTGGACGTTGAGCTTATTCTGACTTCTTGTGTGAATTATGAACAACACTTCCTGTCACCAAGCAGACACCAGTTTTTTTCAGAGAAAACAGCTGCTGGTCATTCATTGTTTCTTACCCAAAGCTGCTTTCTCAAAAATCTGATGGCTAAACCTCTCAGGAGTGAAAACAACTTGCATGTTTTGTATTAGCACAGCGGTATCGTGATATTTAAAAACTCTAAAATATCTCTATAGAATATTAATTTAGTATTTAAACTTATAAATCCCCAAAACAATGCACTGATGTGTTGTTGTGTCTACAGGAGCATTTCAGAAGGTTTTATAATCTGCGCAGCAAAAACCAAAATTTAAGTCGCCCGTCATGAAGAAATGAAGATGTACTCGAAGTTTCCATCTAGTTTTATTCAGTGGAGCTGATTTACAAAGATTAAATGTTCCTTCTGTGTTGAATATCGCTCGAAAGTCACTTTTCTGAGATGTTGGGGGGGGAAAAAAACTTGGCCGTCGCTTGTCGTCGCCACAAGCTGTCGCACCTGGGAAAAAAAGGAGACATGACAAATTAGATTTTTCAAGCAATTTGCTGAGCATTATGCGAGAATACCACGAATGTCTCCGGGGAGAAGCGGCCGGTGTGTTTTCAAGTGCAGGTGAAGTGCCGGCTTTGATTTTGAATTACCCAGCGGCTCCTCGGGCTCCGACTCGCACAGAGAGAATTGGATGTTAGACTTCTTCAATTAGAGCTATTTCTGCCGTTAATCTTTTTCCCCCTGATTGTTTTTTTTTCTTCTTCTTCTTATTCACATTTCTTTGTATAGTGTAATTTCTCCAAATGAATGGTGTGAGTTTGATTGGGAAAAGATCGGGGATGTAAATTGACTGTGGGAAGTGGTACCCAGGGGAAAATAAGAAATCTGTCTCTGGAATCTCATATTTTTTGCACACTAAAGTTTGGGGGAAAGTTTGGAAAGTCTCTTCAACTATTTATTTCTCGGCTGGAGATTAAAAAACAAACACAATCCAGCAGTTTTTGCATCAAGATATCATCATTATTCTTCCTTTTGTCACTACTTAGCACCGTATTGTTGAAAAATCACACTGAATGTGTGAATTTATTCACTATTTAGTGCCTTCAAATGACAAAATGTTTGTGACATGTGCAGTTCTTTCTGCTAACAATCCCACAATGCAATGCGTCCTATTATACAGATGCACATTGTTAGACACCATCAGTAGTTTGTCCAACAGAAATGTTTCCCCCAATAAGACATTTGGTAACAGCTAAAAACTGAATTGTTGAACATGTTTTGCAGCCATTTCTCATAATGATTTTCCTTTAAGAAGTGAAAGAAACGTCATATTTACCTCAGTCTGATGATGAACATTCGAGCGTTTGGCTGTAAAATAATTCACGCTCCTGCTGTTTTCCCAACTCGTAAATAATGGCCAGAATTCAGTGTCAGTCTTGGAACAAATCCTCCCTACAGCAGACAGAATCAGAGAAGCTGCTTTTTAACCAAAGTTTTGTGACACTGCGCTGAAAAAAAAGCTGAACCGGAGCAAAGCAGCCCTCAGGAGAAACGCCAGCGTGAACCGAGGGTGCTTAGAAAAAAAGTTGCTCAAACTACTTTAAAAAAAAACTAACCCAAAAAACGAAGCGGTCCTCCTGCCAGTCACACACTGAGAAAATAAATAAGTGAAAAACACCATCTCTGTGGGGAAGAGCAAAGAACAGTTTGATTCTGTATGCAGTCCATCATTCAGACACCCGCCGTCCAGAAACTGCACACGTGTGAATCCTGCAGCAGATTACTAACAACCAAACACACATGCAGTAAAACCTCAGCTTTAATAATGAGTCACTGATGATTAGTGATGGGTTTACACACTGTAGGTCAGCTTTAACTTTACAAAATAACTCAAAACTTGTAAAGATTAAAGACATGTTTCTTATAAAATGACATAATCTGTCAAATACTCTCCCGAAAAGAGTGTTTTGTTTTAATATAATGTGTATGTAGACTCAAAATAAGGTGCAAGTCCACATTTTTCTGCTAGAAAAGTCTAGAAAACAGACTGTAAAATATTAACCTGATGATGGCCTGAGCTGACAGATGGGGTGTGCAGTTATTGAAATGGGCATCAGACATGACAATTGATTTTTTTTGTTGTTGTTGTTGATAAAATCACCGTATAAATAGAATAATTTCACCATCTAGTGACTCAAATGGGCTGATAAAGTTTCTGTGGTGTTAATATGGTCTTTAATTAGCTTCAAAACTCTTGCAGCTAAAAACCAAACGCATGTCTGTGGTTTGACGTGTAAATGGATCCTTACAAGCTCTGAGTGCTCAAACTTTATTTCCATGAATGCAGAGCTGTGGCGAGAGCGACGTCGATACTCTCTGGACGTTTGAGACTTTAGAGGCGAGGATGTTTCCTCTCATTTTATTGGTCACTTTCAGCAACGAGGAAAAGACTGACTGCTCTCTCTGCAGCAGCATCACTGACTCATGGTGGCTACATTTATTTTTTAGGTGATGAACAGTTTAATTATTCAGAGCGCTGTAGAGGTGGTTGTTCCTCACTTTGCATCTTTTTTTCTTTGTTATGACTTTGTTAACCTGCCGTGGAGTGAGCATGTCTTTTAGAGGTGACGTGTGCAGAAATGTGCCGATAAGTGTTGAGAAGTTGAATCTTAAAATCTTAAAATGGGTGAAAAGTTTTTTTTTACTCTACTTTTTTGGCTTTAATGAACACAAGACAGTCAGCATCCACACACACAGCTTTAAACGCCGTAGTTTGTTTTTATTCTTGTTCCCTGAAGTGCCTCTTTCCTGAAGACGTCTCATGAGCTGTGAGCTGCCAGTTTGTCATTTCTCAAGTCGCAGCAAGAATTTATGACTCTGTAATAATCTGAGACAGTGATCTTGATATAATATAATAAATCGTAGTCTGAGGCGTGGAAAAGCAGCTGCACATATCACACACTGCTGCAAAATAAAACCCGAATCACCTTCATATCTCTTTTTAAAGCGCCGTGACTATGCAGCCGACTGTCTGCGCGGCTTCAATCAGCGTCGCCGCAGACAGTCAAGGCTCCGGCAAGTCGAGGCTGCAGAGGAGCAAACACAGAGAGACGTTTTCTTCTCGTCCTGCAGAAGTCAAAACCTCAGTGAGTTCATCAAGTGCTGCGATGGATGAAACGAGTTTATAGGAAGACATTTGGAATTTAAATCAGATTGATTACGGCCAAATGGGGCTCATAAGAAAAATCAGCACCGACACTTTGCCAATGCCATCAAATTAAAAAAACTGCAAGCAAAGATTCCCATCCAAACCAGCTGTGTTCATTAAATTCATGGACCAGATTTTAGCTGAAGTCTCCACATGACACGTGATTATTTTCTCTTCTGTTTCTGCTTTTGTTCCCGTTACCTCTGTGAAAATGTAATTTATGTTTTGGACAGCTTGATTTATACCTTCCTCACCGGGGCGGTTGTAGGTGCTCAATAAAAACCACTATTAATAATTTAATCTGCTCAGTATTGCTCGCCGCCTGCTGCTGCAGGCCGAGGTTATGCTGAACAGACACACCTGGCCGGACCACGTGATATAACTTTCCTGACTTTTGACAGAGAGCGAAAGAGCCGAGTACTTCAGAGCCACGTCGACAGCTGTTAGTTTTAAGCTCTTTCTTTACGTCTGTAGTCTGCACCAATCAATATTTTTACATGAACAATGGATCAAACGGCCGCGAGCGATGAAAGAGGTCTCTGGTGTTATTAACCCACAGAGAATTACGCCTTACTCTGCACTTTCCCTTCACTTTTTATCATCCTTAAGTCTCCGTCCTCATCGACAAAGCAGCAGGCCGCTGACTTCCCCGAGGAAGCTGCAATGAACCGGCAAAGTTGGAGAAAGTGGACCATCCAGCAACTAAACAGTGAAAGAGCAGAGTATTTTTCTCAGGAGCTGGTGGAGACCAATGGGGCTAAAACTCGGAGGCGAACATTTGTATTTGCATTTGTCTCTGAATGCGTGTCAGAGTTTTCACTATTCAGTGTAAAGTCTGTTCTGCAGACCACACATGGCTTCAAAATTCATGCAGCTTTGTGGCCACTATGTCAAATTACTGTGCAGTTATATTTTTGAGACTATAATTTTACACATGTAATATCCCAGCCCATTTATTCTCTGTCTGCCCCCCCACAAGTCAGAGTTTCGTACGTCAAATCTAACAAAGACTGAGGCCTTTTTAAGACAGTAATAACATCCAAAGCATGGTCAGATCATTTCACTTATCCCAAAATGCTAAATGGGTGAAAACCTGCATTAACTCTCTATGCTCGAAAGAAGTGATGGAAATATTCTACACTAATTTTAACCAATACTCAGTGTAATTAAGAATCTAAATCTTTGTTTGCTGGCATCTGCACTTCGGTGATTTTTGCACTTTTTTCCCCCACTGAGTGTTTTAGACGTCAAACAGTGTGCAGATTCCTCGTTTGTTCACATGGAGTGCTGCTAATTAAAATCAATACGCCTGCTGTTAGTTAAGCTGAATGACCAACAATAAGATGCAGCAACTCCCTTTTTGTAAGTTAACTTGTCAAACACACTAAAAAAAAAAACATGTTTAGCTAAGTGTCAAACCTACCAGCTGTAGAAATAATATTCACCTACTACTTTTTAAGGAGAGTTTATAATCAAATAGCCTCGCTGCATCATGTTCAATGAGGTGAAAATTAGAAAGGCTAATAATAAAATGGCTTTTAGGAAATTGAGAAGCTATTCAGAGCAAAGGAAAATAATAAAAAGTGAATATGGGCAGTGGTGAGACAGCTACAGAAACATCTTGACAGACAAATAAACACAAAATTAGGTGTTAAATCTTTTCATTCTTTCATCTTGCTCATTTCATTTCTGCCTTTTGTTATAAACTGGTAAACACAGCCTGCGCCGGTCCGTTAGCTCACGCAGGGAGACGCTGTTAGTGAGAAACCAGCAGAGCCGTTTCATGCACGACATTCACAAGAACACTTTCACAGGTGCTGATGAGAGCAGCGATCATATGACAACAAAATCAACAAAATCAAAAGTGAATCGCGGACACAGCAGGAGGCTTGTATAAATGTCCTCCAGCAAAGAGTTCAAGGCAGACGTAATGTGGCCTGAAGCGAGACGCGTTAACACAACAAGATCAACAAACTATCGAAGACGCTTTGGATTTTGCAGCTGCTTTGTTCGGGCTGCGTCCTCCGTTTGGTGAGCTGATGACTCGATGGTTTGAGCGTCAGGCATGACTCTGAATATGGAAACAGAAACACATCCAGGAGGCCGAATCACTTAAGATCCAAGTTCAATAACTGGGCAGGACTTAACCTTCCTCTGAAACACACATACACAAGAACACACACACACACACTCTCGCTCCGTCTCCACGCTGTGTGTTTCCCGCTCTCCATCTCTACTTAATAACATCATTACATGTGCCATGCTGTGGCTGACATGTCTGGGCCTCCTGATTTCCATCTAGCTAAATTCAAACAGAGACGCACAACCTCGCTATCATCCTCAGACATGAATGTATACACACACACACACACACACACGCACACACACAGTCAAGCTTAAAGATGCACAGACCCAAACACACATATAAACACACACCTGGGGTGGTCCAGCTTGCGTACATGATGTTAGTCGTGATTTGTAGCGACCCCTGATGTGTCTTTGATATTTTAGTGTGTGTGTGGGCGGTGGAGCGTTTGCACATAATATACAGTGTATCTCAGTCTGTTTCCTTTTCTTTGTTTTTTAGAGTTAAAAGGTAAAAAAAAAAAAAAAAAAGTCCTGTTGTGTCAGTTCAAACCCTGCACGCTAATTAATTTGACTCACCAAAGCAGAAGCAGAGATGTAAACGCTGTATTGCTTCATGAAAAAAACCACAAAGACCAAAATAAATCATATTACAACCCGGTGACCTCTGAGGGACTGATAAAGACTGTTTTTCCTTCAAACACTTGAGGATATCTGGATGTGGGGGACTTGAGTTTCACAGAGGCAGAGCAGACCGGGAGCAGACGAGAGGGATGCTTCAACTCTGCATAATTGATTTCTAATAAATAAGTGATGATGTAGAGGTGAGGAGGATACGGATGCTCGTGTCCTGATCTTGGCTCGGACAAACTCACCCTCATGTTAATTAGACATTGATTTCTACGTCGCTAAATAATGGAAATATTCATTAGACGTCAGCATAAAAATACATAATGGGAGGGAGGGAGAGAGAAAGTGACCCAGAGAAAGAGTTAAGGACGATAAAACAGAGGCCGAGGCTCGTCTTATACAACTTATACAGAGAAAACACTACGAGTTAGGAATAAGACTTCAAATGCTGCAATGCAAAATTCAAAATATTCACAACCAATACACGATGTTTAATGAAAGTTAGATCATAAAATGCTTCTGTTATTTGCAATCTTGCTGCTAATTTGCAACACATCTTATCGTTACAAAGAAATGTAGATTTTATCTTTTTTTCTATTTTCACTAAGACTTCCCTTCACTGATGCTGTATAAATGAGAAAGGCAATGATATCCAACAGCATCACAAACTGCAGCCCACAAAGCAGCCGTGAAGTTGAATCAACTCTGTAAAAAGGCTTCAACACAAACTAAAGATGATCACCTGCAGAAAAACAAAGGATTTATTGGAGGGCTGTTTTAGTTTTAGCTCAATGTGCTCGATTAACTTACACTGGAGCACATTTTAAGGTTGTTATGGGCGACTGTAGTGGGATGCATCTGCTCATTTTCACCACTAAAACCTTCAGTTTGTCGTTCGTTTCTGTCACATGTTGACTCTGACCTGGTGTGATCGACCGACAAAGCTCTTTGGGTTTATTTGTGTTTAAGTGATTGAAAGAAGATCGATGCAGAGCGGAGGGAAAGAGGCTAAAATGAAAGAAATGTTGGATGGATACAGATACAGATTATATATCAGAAATTATCAAGACACAAGTTCTTAGGAGGAAAATGTAAAAGTGTTCAAGGGTTTTGAGTTTTTACGTGAATGATTAAACGTCTGAAATAAGGCGACGATCAAACAGGTGACGTCTGAACTGTTCTTCTTCAGTCTCACCGTGAATCAGCAGCTGCTCTAAAACACAGACAGTATCGATCACCACACCAAAAAAAAAAAAAATCCCAACTGGCTGGTTGGAATTTGCTAAATTTAACACACCCTGTCACGCTCACCTGAAAGAAGAGCGAACAAATAGCAGACGGTCAGCCGGGACTCTGAAGGGCACTCGGCTGTGAACGATTTGACATGTTTCACTTTTGTTGCATCGTTTGTCCCGTTTTTTTTTTTTTAAAGCTCCTGATGTTCCAATATGCTTGAAAAAAGCAGAAAACTTTCTATTTTATAGCCTGCAAAATGTGATATTTGGTTCAAAATGATCTTTGCCCAGTCAGAGAATACAGGAATTAGCTCATTACAGGTTAAAATGATTTGTTAGGTGTCCAAATATTGAAATATTAGAAGAGAAAAGGGAGCAAAAACACAAGTATAACACTGATTTCAAACTGCGTTCTTCTATAAATGAGTATTTTAAGTGATTTTTCTGCCTTTTGCTTTTGTGTTCTTATTTATTTTTCTTCTTTCTCCATTATTGATGTGAGTGTTTGCTCCACTGGTGTCGGCCTTACCTTGAAAGCCCCCCCGAGCCTCAACACCGACCACATGCACACAACATGCCCACAGCACACACACCTACTCATCCCTATGATGTATCTCCCATCACAAATCAGGGCTGACACACACACACACACACACACACACACACACACACACACACACACACACACACACACACACACACACACACA
>JBAJHX010000096.1:2420282-2441424 GCA_037176925.1 Amniataba percoides
TCAATCTCTGGGCTAATAAATGTGCACACAGGGGGCGTTTGTGCACACACACACACACACACACACACACACACACACACACACAGAGGTGGAGGTGGCCTCGCTGTCTGATCCCCGGTGAGGGCAGTCGACACTCATCCGCACAAAAAACTTCATCTCCCTCACTGATCCTCATAAAAACCCTCAACAATCCGAAGTTACACACTCGGCAAAGTGATGGCCTGAATATTTGTGTGATTTTGTGTGTGTGTGTGTGTGTGTGTGTGTGTGTGTGATTGATTCACAAGCAGAAGGCTGATTGCTTTCCCGACTTCCACATCTCGGTAATAACAGCCGAGTCGTCTTCACAGAGGAGTGTTTGTTGTTTGCGTGTGTGTGTGTGTGTGTGTGTGAGCTGGAGGTGCATGTTGATTACAGATTTACTGGGTTCTTGTGACTTTGGTTAGACTTTTGTGTGTTTGCCTGTTTTCCTTGAAGCTGTCCGTCCTCCGTTCTGTCTTTCCCAACACACACACACACACACACACACACACACACACACACACACACACACACACACACACACACACACAATGAGCGATGTTTTTCATTTTATGTGAGTGTGTGTGCAGAAGCTTCGCTGTGATTGGACTCATCGAAAGTCTTGGTTGAAACAGAGAGAATAAGAGAGAGAGAGGGTGGAGTAACGCAAAGAATTAGAGAGTTATTACAGATGAAGGGAAAAATTATCAAGAGGAAAAAAGACATGAATGATAAAAGAAAGAACAAAAAAGAAAGAGAGAGATGAAACTGCACTTAGTTCCTTATTGCATATAAATCCTCTGTAGGTGCTTTGGATCATCAGAAATCTTAAAAATCTGCTTTTCGAACTTTCTTTTTCTTGCTGTTTAATAAAAACAGTCACCTTGTGCACAAACCTGCTTCACCAACAAATCATTTTCCCACTTTGGCTTTGAAGAAACCCGACTGAACTGCAGAGAAGTTCAGCAGGATGAACTTGCTCTTAGTTCCTCACGTCCTCAAATTCTTTTGCACAACTTGTGCACAAGTTTGAAGGTTTTTCAACTAGCATAATAATTCAAAATGAGATTATGCACAATGAGATACTGGAGTGATATTAAGGTGCAGCTCTTGGCAAAATAGTGTACAATTTATACTTTGTACAGCCTGTGCTCTTATAAAAAAAGAGAAATGTGGGATGAAACGTGAAAAGAACGTGAGACAGACGGAAGAGTGGATCAGATTTGAGGGGAGGAAACTCGAGAGAAGATGGGAAAAAAGGGAGAGAGTGTGTTTATGTGAGGCATTTAATGATGGCGCACACACACACACACACACACACACACACTCAGTCTCACAGTCAGGCAGGCAGGTGATCAATGCAACATTAGTTCGGCGCCGCACACACACCCTGCTCAGGTAATCTGGCCAACATTAGCAGTGTGCTCAACGCTCGACCGGCTCTGTCTGTCATTCTAATTACTGCGAGCTTGTAGCACCACACACACACACACACACACACACACACACACACACACACACACACACACACACTAGAGCAGGTAACAAGCGCCGATAGAGGACAGATTGAGTGTTTGTGTGTTTAGTGCACATCTTGTTGTGTCGCTGTGTGTGTGTGTGTGTGTGTGTGTTGAGCTCATTAAGAGTAGCCAGCAGACTTCACCTCTCTGTTCTTTGTCCAGTTTCTAACTACTGATGAGAGCTGGAGGGGAGGGTTGGTGGTTGGTTGGGGGGTTGGGGGGGCAGTAGAGAAGCATGTAAATTAGCAGGAAAAAGAACAAGAAGAGGATGATTAGAGAAAGAAAAAGAAGGAAAATTGAAGGGTAAAAAAAGAAAGAAAGAAAGAAAATAAATTTAAAAAGCATTAAAAACAAAAAAAAATTGTTAGGAAAAGTAGTAAAAAGCTTGACGGGGGAGTTGAAATGCAAGAAAATTACAGAGAAAAGATGGAAAATGACAAAGTGTGACACGGGACTGGAGCTGGGAAGAGATGGAGGGAGGCTGCGATGGAGAGAAATACACAGATAAGGAGGATAATGCGAGAGACAGAGGGAAAGATTGACATTATTACTGCCTCATTGCCGTCTGTGCTATCTGCGTTTGCTCATATTGTGTTTGCTCGGGCAATAAGTGGTTCTTTACTCCTCGCCAGCAAAGCACCTTTTGAAATGAACTGAAAGAAAAAGTGTGTGTAATTTTAAAAACTGCCAACTGATTTCTTCTGCAGGCCAAAACTCAATCTTGCAGGTGTTTTTTTTTTTTCCTCTCATTTGAGATTCGTGCATGATAAATTGAGTCTGTCCTTTTCTTTCCGCGGCGTGGCGATGGATCCGAGCCCGACATTACGTGCGGGATAAAAGCCATGCTGATGAGAGCTTTGTCGAGCCTTTATGAGAGCTCGCCCCGCTGCCTCATGAAGCCGTTCGATAATACAAACACGCCATATTCATTTATCCGCCGTGGCAGCAGAGTTCAGGATTTGCATGTAGGGTAGACGGCTTCAAAGTGGCATAATAGTCCATCCGCTCGAGATGTTATCTACAAGACCTTCATCAAGGTTATGTTTTATGCATATTGGAGCGACGAGTGTGTGTGGGTTTGGGCAAAGTTTTCTCTGAAGATGTTTTCTCTAAAGATGTTTTATCTTTACATCCTCATTTCATTTATCGTTCTCTACGTTCTGTATAAAGTCTCTCTATTCCATCTTTGTCCATCTTTGTTCTCTTGTTTAATTTCTCTCACCCACCTTTCTTTTTTTATTAATCTATCTGCTAGATTTTGGGGGAAATAATTGATTCTACGATGCATTGCGATGCTTTGTTGAATGATTCTGCATTGATGCAGTAAAGTCTATAATCGATAATTATACTGAAACAGACTAAAATGAGTCGCCATGTTTCCATTCAAGGTTCATGTTGCGGCAGCTGCAAGAGGCAAAACAAATAAAAAGTTTGGACACACTTGTTTGTACTGACGGAGAAAAATAAACCATGCGTAGGAATCTGAAAGAGACACATGGAGAATGATTTGATAATCAAATCATGACACTCTGAATTGTGAAGTGATTGACGATTTCCCACCCTGAACATCCACTCTGTCTTCTCACTCCTTACACTTGTCCTCTCCTCCATCCCACCATCTCCCTCCATCATCTGCCGGTACTCGATGGTACACGATGACACATCCGCACACCAGATAACGTGACGAGGAGGTGTTGAATTCTGATCTTATCCCAGTTACAAAGCAGTAAAAAGGTGGGATAACATATTATGTTGTGGGTCACTTAGTCCAATAATGTGGTAATAAATTGTGTGGGGGTACAGAAGAAGAAAACAAGCTCCACTTAGCACCACCTACGTACACCTGATAAAGATATCAGGTGTACATAAGTGGTGCTAAGTGATTATATTCATGATGGAGCAGCATACAGTTGAACACAGGGCTTAATGTCACATTAAAATAAGAGCTGCCAGTTAGTAATTATCGACCCAAAGTTGTTGAAATATCCAGATTTTCTGACAGAGTGGCTGTTTGTTTCAGTTTGACTCTGACATTTGCATGTTAGTTTTCAGAAGCTGATTATGGGATCAGTGGCTTTGTGTTGTTTTGTTTTTTTTCTCCTTCCGAAGCTCCTGCGTCTGTTTTATTTCTTAAAGAGTCTCAGGATTCGATAAATCCCATTCTGCTGTCTGTGTTCCCAATACAGGGAAGCCATGTCGTGGGACGCCAGTCAATACTCCCCCATTAAGCCGGTGGACAAGACAAAAATCACTGACACTTAGCACTTTCACAAACAGGCAGACACACACACATAAAGGCACAAAGACTCTAATGGCCTTTGGTATAGACCCTTAACACACACACACACACACACACATACATACACAAGTGCACAGTTATACTCACATAGCAGACTGTGGAGAGATTCACACACACACACACACACACACACACACACAAAGACACAGTAGGTGTACAGTAAGACGCCCGCTCGATGTGGTGGCGGTGTTGTGACATTTGGAAAAGAGGCATCTCAGCACAAAGCCAAACATGTCCTCTCCTCGTGTCTCTTCGATCTGCAGACAGACAAAAGAAGCAAAATAAATAACTCATTAAAAGAAAAAAGAAAAAAAAACACACACTAGTGTTAAAGGCTTCTCTTTTCTTCTTTTTTTCATTCAGCTATAACCAAACATTAAAAGATTTCAGCTCTACCAAAGTGCAGCAAGTTTACTGCGTCTATATGAGCTTTACAATCAGATGAAACACAGTTACGGCTGCGTTTTAGTCTCCTTTCTTCTTAGTAATATGGCCTATAAATATGGCGACAAATCCATCAGTGTTATTCGCCCTGGTTATAAATAAATATGATGAGCAAGCAACACCTATTACAGTTTATATTTTTTTTAAAGTAACTATCTAATATGTTTTTGCAGCCGTCATTGTAATCCCACTGTAGAGTTCCCAGTTCAGCACTTAAACACTGTTAAGTTGTGCATGCATTAGTTTTTCTGACATTTTAGTGTGCCCACACTTTTTTTTTCTGCTGTTACTTTGTGTTGTGTAAAAAAAAACAAAAACAAACTCTTATCTCTCATGTGAGAGACGTGCAGGAGCTGTGTGGACAGTTCATCAGATAATTCATGGGTGATAACATACGGTCAGTTCTCACAGCTTCTTTAACAAGCCGCTAACATTGACAATAACTGTGATATAAAGATCTTTAATGTTTGTGGCTTTCTCATTTCATAACAAATGAATAATGACTCATTCACAGAAACGTGTGGAAGCGTGCATTGTTTTTCTTCTCACCTTATCATTGTACAAACAGCAGCTGGCCCGAATGAGCTGAGATATTCATTTAAAATCAAAACATATAAATCCACCAGCCTGTGATCAGATGTTGGGATGCAAACTTAGAGATGTTGTTGACGGGAGGAGCCGTCGGGTTACGCAGTGACAGGAGCGGTTAGCACAACGTGGCAGGAGAATGTGAGTTTTAATTGGACGCCATGACAGGTAATTTGCCCCCTTCCCTGCACTGTCGACACCCAGCTGCACGTTTTCACTTACAAAAGTTTAATTTTAGTAACACAGCTTTCTTTAAGCTTTACCTCACAGATTACCAGAGCTGAACGTCATTTTTCTCTTAATGAAGGAAAAATCGGACTCTTTTACTTGACCCCTCTAATCGCATCTCCAATTTAGTGCAGATGTGACTTGTGTCTTGGAGCTAAATGCTAAATTGGCACGAGAGCTGTTAAATAATTTTAACCTGTGTTTTAATGATTACGTAAAGGGAGACTGTGCAGTCCTGCTTCATTAAGATAAAAATACGCTTGCATATTGTATCAATAATATCAGTATATTTTTCATTTTTAGATACTATTTAATTCTATCGTGGAAATATTTTTTACTCTGCATAAAGTCTTGCTATGAAAGTTGCACCAGTTTAGCTACAAGTAGTAGAAATGGTATTTACAAAAAGCTCAATCTAGTTCTTTCATTGCCTGTTTTATCCTCCTTGTCACTTAATTTCAGAATCATCTTAATTCAATAGAAGATACGATCATGATAAAGGCAGTGGAGGACGAAGCTGCAGCATTGAGCACCTCATGAACATTAGACAGTATTTCTTTGACTCCCTCAACGTGGTACCAGGACTTATGAATCCTTTTTTTTCCTTTCAAAGCCCTGAAATGCCCAGTGAGGGATGTTGCTTCAGTGATCAAGGAAACAGGGTTCAGAAAAAAAAAAAAAAAAAAGATCCATCCTCAAAGATAATTCATAACATAAGACCCACTGGAGGTACAATAACGCAGCGTGATGAAAATCTCTGGAGGAGTTTTGAAGAAAAAAGGCATTTTCTTTTATAATTTAATCTGACTGTTATGGATATAATTGGCTGAGTGACATTATTGTAACGAGCAGCTGTATTCATGCTTTTATTCGACGCCCTCGAGCATTTCCCATCCTTCCCTCCACGTTCCCCGTCACAATGGCTTTTTTTTTTTTTTTTTAATCTGAAGATGAATACGTTCAGTACCTCCCTCTCTCTCTCTCTCTCTCCTTCCAGGTTGCAGCCTATATCTCTCTATCTGTCACTCTGTCTTTCGCAGCCAATTACTGGCTAGCTGAAGGTGCTTAACCCTGGGCCTCGCCATCAATTGGCTCATTATATCTCCGCTTTAAATCTCTCTCTCGTTCCCTCTAACTCTCCATTTCTCTTTATTCTCTTCTGTCGCTGTCTTTTTTTGCTATTCTTTTTGCTATTCTTCCCACGTATGTTCTTTTATCTATTTCCACTTCCTGATCTAATTTCATGTTTACATACATTCTTCACCTTCTCTCACTCTCTGCTTCTCTTTTTGTCAGATTTTTTTTACCTTTACGTCTCTCTCTCCCGTTTCTTTCCATCTCTTTTGTTCCATCTCTCCCTCCCACAAAGGTCTCATCCTCGGCAGCCTCCTTCTTCTTCACACTCTGCAGCCTCCCTCCCTCCTCTGGCCTCCCTCATTCTGCAAATTGCTACAACTCAATTGTCCCTTTCTGCCTGTAGGCAGCGATGGTATTAATAAAGCAGGATTTGAAATAGATTTCCTTTCTGCTCCATTTTGAATTACACTGCTGCGTGCTTTTGGCTGCGAGCGCTCCTCTTCTTGTTGCTTATGATATCACAATACGTATTCAGCCCGTGTCCTTTCTGCGCCGCTAAACGTGGAAGGTGGTGGACGGCTGCAGCTGCTCCACATCTGTAGTAGGAAGTCGCTGCATCGTGTCAGTTATCCCACTGTAGGAAAGTCAGAGGTCAGGGGCCTCAAAATCCATCTTATCTATATTATCTAAGTTTAAGATGACATATGAGATTTTGGTGCATTTAAAAATTAATCTTAAATTGGAATTTATCAATCACAGATCTTAAAAAAAAATACAGAAAATAGCAGCGCCACTGTTAACAGGTCTGACAGTGAAGATGGGGAGCAATATGAACGCCAAAATACTGAATTAATATATATGTAAGGTCTGCTGAGATGATCCCTTTTGAATTTGTGTGTCATCTGCCGTTTCTCGCCACCTCCATCTTTATCCTCAGGTGATCGTTTGGATGAAACTTCCCAAAAAGTTCTAGTTTCCTCTCCTGCACTGACACAACTGGAGCGTCAGACTCATCGAAGCTAAAACAAGCTGAACGTCTTTAAATCAGAATTAGACGAGAGGTCTGAGATCGGACACAGCCTTGAGGTTAGGAATTGCCTGTGATAGGAAAACAGGATTTTTCCCATCCTTGAAACTGACTGACATTAAGATGGGACAAGTAATTTAGAGATTTATTCTTTAATAAGGCCCCTGTGAAGCTGGGTGGGTCCATGAAGAGACAACATTCATCCCGACATTTATCGATCGCCTCTTTATCTCCAACATTTCCACACACCATTTCAGGATATACACAGATCATGAAAGGTGTTTATTGTCTCTTTTGAATATACGGTGTGCAGCAAAGCATTATTGTTTCCTTTATGTTCCTTATATTTTCATAAAAGTCAGGAAAATTAAGTGGTTAGAGCCTCAGAAAATTGCATCATATGAAAAAACAGAGCAACATCTTAAAAGTCTCCATCGTTATAAAGTTATTTTTCTCTCTTGAAGGAAAATGGGCTTTAGTTGTGCTCCAAAGTGAAAAGGGAGTTCAGCCGTTAAGTCAGACGTGGTGAGTTATGGTTTTAACTCTCAGTAGCTGCTTCCATGCAGCGAGACATAATTAAAATCCACTAAAAGGCATCTGCTACAAGTCGATTTAAACCAATTTATCCAAGTCACAAAGCTACAGGGTGTTGCTTTGTCTGCTGCTGCTGCTGCTGTGGTGTGTGTCCTGTTTGGTGTGTATTTGTATGTTTAAGGTTTATTACATCTGTTTACAAGTGTATTGATTAAGGTGAACATAACGTCCTATCAGAAAAGAAAAAAGTATGCATGTGTGTGTGAATGTGTGTGTGTGCTCAGAGGCAATGAGCCAATTTAATGACACTCTTAAAGCTGTCACGATTAAGAGGCTGATAATCTGACAACCTCACCATCGAGGTGCTCTCATATTCACCGATGAAATATCACATACTTCACTTTTATTCTTATTAATGAGGTGCATCAAAGAGTGTCCTCGGGTTTGGTGAGGAGGGAATGTGTGTGTGCACGCTGGTGTGTTTCCATACGTGCACTCATGCGTGTTGTTTATATGAAGGAGGATTGTGGGTACTTCAAAACTCTTCACACAAACGTGCGTGTTTGTGAAATCTGAGGAGGGCAAAAGCCTCCATGAGGGTTTTCGTCTGATCTTGCTTGTTTGCCTCGAAGGGTCGTCGTCACGGGAGAGCTCGTCTGTGTGTGTGTGTGTGTGTGTGTGTGTGTGTGTGAGGAAGAGGTTAGGCTGTTATTTTTCGGTGTGAGGATGCAGATTAAAAGTGCAACCTCTGCAACATATCAACGGTCACACAGCTAATTCTGAAGCTACACGAGCCTCAGGGACTGTGTGTGTGTTTGTGTGTGCATGCGTGCGTGTGTGTGTGTGTGTGTTGTAGCGTTGGGAGCTGTTAGGATCTCCAGTATTAATTGTATTTCTAGCCTTTGGCCAGTGTAGCTTTGTAATATGTGCTTTTCCTACGTGCACTTGTATACTTACAAACACACACACACACACACAGCCTGAAACAGAAAGTTGTCCCTGCCGTGTTTCTCCCAGAGGGAAGCTCTCCGTGTCTTCTCTCTGACACAGACTCTTATTTTACTCTCTTTTTTTTAATGTTTTTTGCCTCTGAGGTCTGTGTGAATACAGAAATAGAGAGGGATCAGAAACACTGAAAGTGCATCAGCGGCACAGGAGGTCACAGAGAAGCAGAAAGAAAGAGACATGGAGCTTTATTTTGAAGGCACAATTGAAAAGGCCAATGCAAATTGTGAGGTCAAAGCCAATGAGAGCATCTCGAAGTGCACCAGCTATTTTTTCCCTCATACTCGAGCGGTATGCAATTATACCTTTTAGAGGACATAAGCTTGTAGCAGCGCCGCATTCGTCTGCAGGACATTATTTATTCTGTCACTGAGGACATGTTTGAACCGTTTGTGCCTTCAAAGTTACGTAATACAAGAACCAAAGTGTTCCACTTTAAAAGATCAAGTCTTTGTTGTCTTGTATGGATGTTTTCCTCTTTCTACAACCTCCAAATTGTCCTTCCACCTCTCATTTCCTCCTGCTTCAAGCCCCAGTCTTTGCCCTTGAGGTTGTGCACATAAACGACCAGTGTAGGTTGACCAATTAGGAGTGACTACCGCTGCAACCAGCATGCGACCTCCCCTCTTGCTGTTCACCAGTGCACGTTTCTGAATGTCTTCAATTGAGGTCAAACTTTTTATCAATGCTTCCCAGCACAGTATCCTGAGAATAACTTTCATATCAGACACACACATCAGATGACCATAAACTAAGTATTTAAGTGTCCTAATCAGTGACTGAGAGATTCAGCTTTTAACAGATCTTCCTCATCTCAGGGTATCTGCTGATCCACTATTTTCAACAATTTAATACATGTATACCTCAATCATAAGGCAGCATGGAGCCAGGTTGCTGTGACATTAAAAACATAGTTGGTGGCCTTTTAACTCTGGCTGGTCATGTCACATTATGACACTTAGTCCACATAATAAGCCATTTTTAACTATTTTTATCCATCATATGCCATAATCTCATAGTTGTGGTATATTTACAAAAAAATATCATTCTCAGTACTGTGCTGGGTTTTTTTTTTATATTTATATACAGTGGTTGCAGCCATGTACAAACGTGTGCATGATGATGAATCAATAATCTTCCAGGAAGTCACCTTACTTTCCATTCACAGTGGTGCATTATTAAAATGTTTTACAAAAGGGAGAAAAAATAGCAGACCAGCCTCTCCAAGGGAACAAAATTATCTTTTTTACTTGACTATTTCCCATCATATAGATTCTCCAATCATCACCATGCAGTCTTGTTGGGGGTGTAAGACTTTGTCAAGATGGTTTGCAAAAGCTATATAATGTTAGCAGACTCACAACAAGCTAAATATTAATGTTAACAGGTGCAAGAAGACAAACTCAGTATGAAAATTCATGTAAAGGTTTTGATGTAGAATTTAAGAGCAAATGCAAAATGCAAAGACCCGACACAAAAAGAGAAATATACGAAGAACAAGCAAGTAATGATAGCGAAGGAAAGACATTTAAAAATAAGATGGGGGAAGAATAAGACAAAACAAAAGAAACAAGAGAGAAACATAGAGGAGAACTGGGAGCGTCGGGAGGCAGCAAGATTGATTTCCACTCCTCCTCTTCCTCCCCTCCTCTCTTCTCCCTGGAACGACTCCCTAAAGTCTTTGGATTAATGGCTCCATTTCTGCTGCTCATTCATCAGATTCAGGAAGGCATCCCAAAACACAATGCTTCACTAGGCCCTCGCCTGAACTAGATATCTACCTGCCAAAACATCCAATAGGCCCTTAAGTACTTTCAAAGGCAGGCAAAACAACTTTATCTCTACCTCAGGTCAAACCAGCGGGGAATAGATGCTATCCTCCGGCACATTCGCTTGTTAGCCTGCGTTGTGCACATGATCGCAGACAGTTCGGCCTCCACTTGCAGAAAAGTCAAGGAAAAGTCAGCGCCGGCGCTAAAAGACCTGGATTTGGATGGTTATTGTACATTTAACCAGAAGAGCAGCCCGGTGCGATCAGACAGTCAAGTGCTATTTGTATCTCCTGTTGTTTTGCAGTGGTGGGATAGCGCGCCGTTGGCCGGCCGCAGCCTCGGGCGTCCTTTTAATGGGCTTATCAAGGGCCTCTTGTATCGCCCAGTCCTCCACGGGGAGACGTGCTGGGGGGGTGGGGGGACCAGGTCTGGCTGCAACATGACTCACTGTTTGGCCTTGTCACGTTGTGCGCCAGCTGTGCCATCCAAACTGCCCTTTCACAGCGTGTGATAGCTAACATGCCAACCCTTGACCCATCCTGATTAATGAGGGATGGGAGCCTCGAGAGCGCCGGGCCCGCGTCCCACCGGAGGCACGATCTGTTCTTCCTCCGTGCATACCTAACCGAGCTCTCTTTGTTTTCCCCTCTTGTCCATTTGTGCGTTTATCGATCCGCTGATTGGTCCAGCCGGTCACCCATCTATCAGCCATCAATGGAAATGCTTCACCTCTACCTCTGCTGAGCTATTCTTTCTGTCACTGTTTGTTTTTTTTTACTCGGATGGAGCGGATGCAAAGAAGGGGCTGAAATTGACGGAGGAGAAAAAAACATAATGTGAATGAAAAGGAGGAGAGCGAGGTAGGAGAATGAGAGAATAAATCAGATGGATGATGTGGTAAATCTGGCGTTTTGTCATGACCAAGGGCAGCCCGCGAGACACCTCGTGATGTAAACAAAGTTATAATTCAAATAACCTCTCCGTCTCTTCATTCGAGTTCAGATTTGACACCAAACAGAGAAGAAAAGAAAAAGTGCTGCAAACCAAACTCCGGCGTACATTTTTTACGTACAATTCGACAGAGATGCCTCTGACTTTACTTAAAACAACACAACATTTAAAGCTTTACAACTTAATTAAAGTCATATTATTTACAACTGGTGGAATCTCTGTCATCTTGGTCTCATGTTCGTTTTCATTTTGTTGGATTTACGCCCCCCTCCACCCCCGTCACAGTGTTTCCCAAAACAGAAATTGGCAATCTGTTTAGAGGGGATCCAACTGAGCTCTAGCCAGATTATCTGAAAGATTAGCTTCCATCATACCCAACTGAAAGACCACCGGATTAAGTGGGTGGTAGTGGAAGCGATGGTTGGTGAAGGGGAGGTGGGGAGAGATTTGGTTGGCTGCTATTTGTTGTTTTTGGCCCGTTACTCCCCCAGACCTTCCGAACATAAATCTGATTTAGCTAACATGGTTTGAGTCTTTGCAGAAACAAGAGTCATTGCAGTGAGAGGAGCTTTGATTTATTGCCATTCTCGGGGAAAACTGGTTATTTCATTCTCTCTCTCTCTCCGGCTCAGTGATGAGTGATTATGTCTCTGTAATTGAGGAATTACAGTGTGTGCATTCATTATAGTACATCACTTGATCTGCTTAAGCTTGCATAATTACAGGTTAGTTCACATTTGTTCTCTAGAGGAGTTTGACTCTGAGAACGAGGTCTTTCTCCGGTTTCGTCTCCCATCGGAGCGTCTGTTTGCTAAAATGTTTTGTACATTTGAGCAGGCTGTCAGTAACCGTGTTGGCAAATGAAACTTAAATATATAACTAGTAATCCCATTGAGGGTTGTAGAGGATGGAGCTGTTCCAGAAAATCCTGGATTAGAAACAGGCCTGTGCTGTACGTTGAAGTTATACAATCATTTATTCATTGCGTAATCAGTGTAGACCGGCCTTCTTCAGCTAAGTTACATTTAAAGTTAATTTCATCTTTCAACGCTAGAATCAAAAGGTTTTGTAATGATATCTCAGCTTTATTTCCACCATCAAAGGATGGAAATCTCACATCACACAACACTTGTGGTTCACTGGCTCAAGGTTTGTCTGTCCATCACCTTTAAAGAAAATCCACTATACAGTTTTTGAGATGTTGTGCTGCCTGCCGGACGAACAGGCAGACAGGTCATTATATTACTCGTTAGGAGAGATATTTTGGGTTTTCTTTGTCAGAATGGGTAGTATTTGCAGTCTGATGGTTGCACGATGTTTTTTTTTTCTGTGATAAAATGGAAATACATCAAGTGAAGGCCACCAGCCCGTCTGCATCAGTCTCAGTCAAATGTGGTAAAGTCCTATTTTCCGGGGACAGTATGTGGGCTGTGTGAAAGCATACTGCCTGCTGTGATGACCTGAGGATCGGGTTATACGTCGGTTATATCACCACCCCCCCCACCACCACCACCCCCCACGCAGATTTCCTGGCTGCCAAATGTCAGTCTGCCGCAGTCTTATCCAGGAACGGTAGATTACTTTATAGGCTTTGGCCTTTTAAGTAGAAACACAGACTCTTTAAACCGTAAAGCACCCCGGAGTCTGCACCCAAGCTCACAAACACATCTATCCCTCGATGCAGAGCACACACAGGAGCACAAATGGGCAAGATATCGCAGACTTGCAGGGATGCTAACCCCCTTCTCATCCTTAAGCCTATAGCTTTCCCCCCACTGCAGACACAAACACACACAAACAGCCAAAACACAGTCTCAGATGGCCTCTTAGATGGCTTATCCGTGATGCCGTTGTCTAATCTTGTCTCATTAGGCTGATCTTACATCTTACACTAAGTAGCTTGTTTGAACAATCTTATAATGCTTTCAAATACCTTTTGTACACAATCTTTTGGGGGTGAATCAAGGGTTAAGTTTGCTTTTAAGTTAATGAGGCTGATTAAGTATTAAGGAGACATCAAGAAAAAAAAGATGCTTATGGTATACCTGAGGGACAGATTGAGCCTCGGTTTAAAGTTAGATGAAGAGAAGATAATTCAACATCATCGTCAGTTTTATTTTTTGAGACAAAACACAGAACAGAACAAAGCTTTACTGTAAAATGTTGACATTCACAAAATGAATGTCAAGAACTAAAAGAGATAAATGAGGTTATTTAGTTTCTCTGAAAAGGTTTAATGAGTTAAAAAAACTTTACATTTTAATACTGTGATGATAAAATCCTGCCTGAGAACAACAAATCCTCTCAAATGTCACTAATTCATTAGCTAAGTTCTCCCAACAATTATCAGACATAATGAATTCATTTTTTAAATCAGTGCTAAAACCTCATCATCTCTCCTGTGTAGGTGTGTGTTCGTTCCAGATTTTGGAGATCACAAGCATTGTGGGGGAAGTTTTTTTTTCATTTATCAGAGAAGTACAGCTAATACAGCTTCTCTAATTATGCAGTGACCTGTTTTGGTTGCCGTCGTTAGCTGATGGAAACTAATTAGGCAGACAGAAAGATCGGTTTGAACGAGCTTGTTAGTGTGCAGTCAGTCGTGGTGCACAAACCTGAGGATGAGAGCCCAACATATGGCTGGAACAATGCTGCGTGAGTGTGTGTGTGATTGAGTGTGTGTGTGGTTGGCCATGTGTAGGTGTGTGTGGGCAGATTTGTTGCCGGTTTTGCGTGCATCTTTTTTTTTTTTTTTACTATACCTGTGTGTGTGAGTGAGTGACATATGGGAAAAGGCAGTAATAACTACTCCAGACGTCTGCAGATCAATACAGGAAGTTCTGTTGTAATCTCTGGCTCGTGAATGGGCTCTCTGTAATGATGCAGCGTGGCCTAGTGGCCAGACAGACCAGTAATTAATGCATCACAGGCTGGAAGCTGCTAAATCTGTTTGTGGCCTCCAGCTCAAAAGGCACTGAACCAAATCACCGACAGTGAGATTCAATATGTGCACCACCTGATTCTGCTGAAATGGAATTGACATCAGAAATTTAATTTGTTCTTGTTAAACTAAAGTAGCATGCAAATGCAAAACAGTGTGTTGGATTAGTAATAAAGAAATCTCCAGATTTTTTTAATTTGTCACATTACTATTATTATGAAAAATGGTGATATGAAAAGAGGAACTGATAGAAAATGTTCTTATACAGCTTGTAAGATGGATAAATGGTGAAGTCTGACTTTAACAGATGGACTTATGTGTACTTTGAAGATTAAAGCAAGCTTTTGTGCAACATTTTGGATTTAGATGGAGCAATAAAGCAACAAAAACTGTCTTTGTGGTGAATTTCAGAAAACAATTCAGGGTAGAAAAACTAATCCTGTAAGTTTTTTAAGTCTTAGAGATCTGAACTGATCACATCTCTATACATTAGTTGGATGTGGGGCTCGGTTGAATCAACGCTCCACAGTCTCTCCTTGTTCCTGACTTCTATCTCTCCCACTCAGCTGAAGAACTAACTTTTATTTTTCTCCTTCAGATCCTGTCCACGGTCCCCAAAACGTCAACGTGGTGGATGTGAGAGCCCGCCAGCTGACTATTCAGTGGGAGACGTTTGGGTACGCCGTGACGCGCTGCCACAGCTACAATCTGACGGTATGCACAGCTGCTCCCAGTTTGAGTCAAAACTGCAAATTCAAACGTGCATGTCGAATTTTGAGGACGTTAATTAATCTCCTTCGTGACTCATCATCATCATGAGACAAGGATCAGTGTCACATTTTAACTTTTAAACATCTTGGTATTAGGAAATTATTATGTGTTGTAACTAAAGAAGATTGTAAAATTTATACGACAGGTTCAGGATCCAGGTGTTTCATTTAAGTTTTAAACGCACATTTAGCGACACCAGTGCTGCAGGTTCCTGTGTGATTCGTGACATTTGAGACATGCACAGTGAGGCCACGGCGCTCTCTGATTGGCACCTCTGTCAAATCATTGCGGGGATAAGTGCGTTACATAAGAGCAGGTCTGCATCAGAAATCTTTGCTTTTAACCAACGTTACGTCTGCCCTTGTTTTCCAGGTGCAGTACCAGTATGTGTTTAACCAGCAGGAGTTTGTGGCGGAGGAGCTGATCCAGACGTCGTCACATTACACCCTGAGGGGGCTGAGGCCTTTCGTCACAGTCAGACTGCGGCTGGTCCTCGCCAACCCCGAGGGCAGCAAGGAGAGCGAGGAGATCGTCAAACAGACAGAAGAAGATGGTGAGTGGATTAAAAAAAAGTGTAAAAATATATATTTTTTATATTATTTTAATATAATACTGATCGAACCTACAACCAGACAGACAGCTCGAACTGTTCTGGCACCTCTAATTATCCCGTCCTGATAGAAAGCCTGTGACTCGCAGAAAATGATAAATTTTACATTTCTGACAGCAGCGACAGCAGTTTGTTTAGGAAAAACAGAAGGCGAACGGGCCACCTGGAGAAACCCAGACTTTTATAACAGAAAATACAAGATAAAGGGCGTCACGGTCCAACCCACACTGTGTGATTGACGGGTGATTTCGGGGACTGCGGTGGAGAAACATTACAGCTGTGCACACAGACAGAACAAAACAACAATGAAAAACTGTTCCCAAAAGTTTAGCTTTCTAACTTTATTTTTTAAGACTTTATACATCTTGATTTTACACTTTGAGAAAACAAATAAAACAAAAACTCACTACAGTTCGACTTGATAAAACATTTTTTAAATAATCCAAAAGTTCCTTCATGGGTATTGAAACCATGTCGCATGTATACAGAACATTTAAAGCATTTTCTTGGTTTGTAATGTAGAAGGTAGTAGTATACTTATACAGCTCCGTACATTTGTTCATTATTTTAACTTGTGTTCACCTGGTGAACTAAAAAAAATAGTACATACATATATTGATATTAGCAATGTCAAGTTTCCATTTACACTCTAAACCTGCATCAATTAATATTTTGGATTAAATAGTGATGGTCGCTGATAGTGAGACAAAGATGTCGCTTAACTCTGCTGCTCTAGTGATTGTTTTAGCTTCTTATTATTCTTGTTTTTATTTACTCTCAAACCTTGTTGGCAGCTGTTTCCACCCACATAGCATCAATAATTATGCCACCATCATGCAGACTGACAACAGTTTTATTTCTCTAGTAGAGAAGGTGAGTTTTTTATTTATTCTGAGATGGTGGAGAACAAACCAGAGCTAGAAAAAGCGAGAATATCTGTCATTTATTTGGTAACTAAGTGAAACAACACCTCGGGGAAACACGGTTGCATTTAGAGGCATATTAGATCTATAACCAGAAGATCACAGGCTCAGATTTGATTAGCACTATGCCCTTGAGCAGGAAAAGCTATACACGTCGTGCTGGCATACTTTATTAATGCATCACATATGAATCCACCCCAGGAGTTCAAATGATTTCAAAACAACAACATTTTAAACGCCTGTTTCTTTTCCAAGGGGCTCCATGTTCTGCTAATTCAGAACAGAGTGTTTGCCCCAGCCTCTACCACTAATAATTCATGCATGCTTCACATTCCTCCCAACAACACGTCTGCGATAAACTGGAATAGCTTGAAACCATCAGAGCAATGTCTGATAAGCTGGATAAAGAAAAAAAACAACAACATTGTTCTAATGATCCCAAATCTCTCATCTCCTTCCCACCCTCCTCAGGGCTCGCTGTTCTTCTCCTGATCTCATAACTAATATCCTCTGAATTTAGCTTCTGGGGAACATCACATCTCAGCCTGAAATTCCTGCCTTTCCTCGGCGAACACAGGCGCGCCGCGTTTGTCTGAAACCTTTAAAAAGAGCGAGCATGGCTGGGGAGCTGCGATGGCTTTGGGGAGATGGAGGGTGAAAAAAAGAGCCTTAATTGTTTTGTTCTTAATTGTTTTTTATTTAACCATCGTTAATCTCCTGGTTGTAATTCAGTAATTAGAGAACAGAACAGCAATTGTTCACATGGAGGCTAATTGCTGTTTGTATGTAATGGTTTTATAGAGCTGCAGCAAATGAAGCAGCCTCCCTCACACACACAAACATACACACACACACACATATGGTTTTTACTTCATTCTTCCATAGAAACACAGTTGAACCTGTGTTGTGTGGCAAAATGAGAGATTTGCAATTAAGATGTAAAAATGACCTTTTCCTCACACACAGGGCTTCCCCAGTTTACAACAGTGATCTCGGGATGAAAGCTGTGCCCTCCTTAATTGTTTTACCTCCTGGAAGCTGCACTGTTAAGATTTACAGAGTATTAACATACACACAAACACATGTGCACAGTCGTATTAAGTCGTGAAGGCTTTGGCTGTCTCACTGCGAGGCATCCAGCATTGATAATTTGACACATCCATTATTGTAGGAAATCATGTCGCTGTCTTCCATGCTGCTTAGAAGTTGAAGATTTTCCATGTTTACTCAAGAAACTGATTGCTTTTGTTCTCCTGCGTGCAACTGCAATGCTAATTGCCTCCCAGAGCCTCTACTGAGTTCAAATGTCTGCAAAAACATAAAAGTCTGGAAGTTAAAATGGCTAAATTATATTAAAGTTTGGCTCTCAGGGATGTAAAGCTTTTTGTAGGTGAGCGTAGAAACAGTTTGCATCCAACATGCAGCAACACATTTTCACATGTCTGCAAATATACTATGATAATCATAGATTATTTAGGAACATTGTCAAAGTTTTCATCAATGGCATTTTTTCACAAATGAGATAGTAAATAAATACGAACCCGTTTTTGATGTCAGAAACTATGATGAAATCTAACTCTAACATCTAATCATTTTTGTCAGTGAAAGAAAAAGAGGCAAGATCGTTAGAGGGGGATGAGAATCCAATCAGAGCTAATCTCTTTGTGTGATAGTGAGGTTAGACAGGATGCCCTGCTGCAGGTGTCATAAACTGTGCAGAAAATGCCAGCCTTTGAGAGAAAAAGGAGAACCCTCATATAGATAACTGAACTATAGATAACAGAGTCTTCCTGTGTGCATTTGTGCATCTTCATGTTTGTTTTTTTTCCTCCTCTCCATTTTCCTCCAGTTGCCCATCCATTCATAATGCCAGAAGACAATTTGAAGCCACAAACAAACACATGCACACGCACAGACTTGCCTCAGAGACAAATGTCATGTCCACTCATTGTACACATCAGCCCATTAACTTAACCACGAAACACCTATTTGTCAGGTAGCTGTCAGGTCAGCTCAATAAAGCTGCTTCGCCGCCAGGCCTCTTTTTTTTTTTTTTTTTTTTAAATCAAATATGCAGTAGACAGACTCAGTGTAGCTGTCTCATCTCTTCAGTACGCACTTTGCCAACCTTTATAGAATTATATTAAACATCTATTTTGCATTAGCAGAGTGTTGTCAAGGCAACATAATGTCACCTGCATTGCTTTCCTTTATTGTTGTTTTTTAATTAATATATGAACAAACTACCATAGAAATGTCCTTGAGCAAAGTGTTAAACCTCTCGAAATCTTCGCCTCTGTTTGGTGTCAGTAAGTGAAAATTTTAATTATACTGAACATTAAGTGAATAGGAGCGAGATGGGAAGACTGTGGGCTGTATGCTCTCATAATAGATGGTAAAATTCAATAAAATAGTCATTATTAATATTGTTAATTAAATGTGAGTCTCATGATATGACAAGATAACTGTCTTTCAGTCTGTTTACCTCTTGATAATGTGATCAAAAAGTCATTTTAACTCTTTAAAATAAAGTGAGATCATCAGCATAGATGTGTATTCTGCATCCAGCTGACTAAATAAGAATAAAAAACATGTCTCTGTTGTGCTACAAGTGGTCAAAACTTGCACAGAGTACATTTAGCAATAGCAATTACAAAGAAATAACTACCATCTCATAGTGACAATCATGATGTAAGTGTGTTGAGTTGTACAGCTGGAACACTGCTTGTCATTTTCACATGTTTCTGTACATCTTCTATTTAGTGAACAGGGAATGGTACATTTAAAAAGAAATACAACAACAATCCTCAGCATCTATCCAGCTTTGACTGGTATAGATCTTTGCATCATATCTTTAACAGATGATTGAGGTTGTGATTAGATATAGATCTATAAAAGCTGCACATCTGCCAACACAATGGCTATCGGCCTTATATTTACTGTTCAGTGTCAATATATTTTATGTCCTGGCCTTGCATGAAGCAAGTACAGCTGCTTTCAAGGTGAAACTGCACGATGACTCAAATGTATTTTCCTGAGAATTACTAGAAATACTAGATTTATTAGATGAGAGGGAACTTAACATTGTCCTAAAATAGCAGTAAAAATAATGTATTTTTGTTGCTGCCACTCAATTTGTGTCGTTTTTTGTTTATCGGGCCGTATATCTTGTCAGTGGTTAAGTACTTTTCAAAGTCAAACAGCAGATATTAAATATTAAAATACCGATCTCTAATCCCTACGTTTGTGACATGTTTATATCCTTATAAATATCCCCATTCCTATTAAAGAGAAAAATGATCTCCTCATCGAAAGGACAATCACAGTCAGTGAGATTTAATAATCCTTTTATCTTCAGAGCTCTGGGTCTTTTGTAAGTTCAAGAGCAGAAGAACAAAAACAATCAGAGACGGCGTCTGTTATTTCGTTTGAACAACTGTCGCTTTTCAGAAATACAATTCATCAAAGTGTATGATTTGTTGACTTATCATTTATGTGCTTTTGACTATTTTAACTACAAATTTGTATATGGAGGATCACAGATTGCTCTCGAAGGATAAAAGATAAAAGAAGAAAGACTCACCCTCATTAACTAAGCTTTGTTGGTGTTGCTCTGTATTTTATTTGTTTTAAAGCTTGTAGGAAAACCAGATCTTATTTAGGTTAACAACTTTAACAAAAGTCACTCTGATATTTATAAGATGTTGATATTTGACTTTTGCCAGCCTGTGTTGTGTAGTTGAATCAGATTCGCTGTCTAGTTTTGATTATAACAGCCCTTACATGTTTATGGAGATGACACTGTGATATTTCTTAAAAGAAGTATTGTTAACATGTTAAAAACTCAGTCATATATCATTCCTGAAAACAAAGAAACCATTTTCAGACAAAACACCCGCTCATGCTTTTAAACACAATTTTTGCTTTGCTTTTGAAAAATAAGGAAAATATAGTGTGGCCTCAAATAAAAACCACTGATACAGATCTTCTTTGTAATCCTTATATCACAATGTGTAATTTAATCTTAATCCAGTCCAGCAGCACTATTGGTAATTCCTGCCTGCTTGCTTTGCATCAACATGTGTTTATTTGTTCAGAGAGGATAAATCTGTACGCTGATGAAATCTTGAACAACATGAAGGCAGTCTTTGTAAAAGTAATCACACACCATAGACCAAATAAGGTGTTGCAAAATTAGTTAGTGGCCACACTCATTAATTATTGGCGATATTAAGTCACCACATATGCAGATGATGTGCTGATGATTCTTTCTAGTTCTCTGTTTCCCATTTGGTTGTTTGCACCTTGAGTTATATTATACATTACTTTACATTTCTTGAAAACTTAAAATTCCTTATTTAACCCTCCTGTTGTCCTCGGGTCAAAATGACCCGCCACTGTGTTAAAAACCCCCAAAACATCCCCTAAACG
>JBAJHX010000096.1:2448937-2461127 GCA_037176925.1 Amniataba percoides
GTGTGTGTGTGTGTGTGTGTGTGTGTGTGTGTGTGTGTGTGTGTGTGTGTGTGTGTAGGTGTGTGTGTGTGTGTGTGAAAGAAAGCTCAGTACCAGGCAAAAGGAATGCATGTTGTAGAATAAGTTTGTGTGTGTGTGAGAGAGAGAAAGTGAGTTAGCGAGTGATGAAAAGTGTGTGAAGAGTCAGAGAAGGAGTCAGCGATAGTGTGTGTTCTCAAGTTTAAGAACGTGTGTGTGAGAAAGTGAATGTGAGAAGTAGGGAGTAAGAGTGTGTGTGTGTGTGTGTGTGTGTGTGTGTGTGGTGCTAGTTAGAAAATGATGTAAGTGCTTAGATAAGTGTGTGTGTGTGTGTGATTTTGTTTTTAACCTCACCCATTTGAAAAGAAATCCACCTTCTCCATCATTTCCATCCATTTATCATCTATACTCTTCATCTTTTAAATCTTTTTCTCATTTTTTTCCAACCATGAAATATATAATTCTCATTTATTTTTTTGTGATGATGTCTGAATCTAAACTTTAGTTTCATCCAACATCAGGACGATGCAGGAGAATCTTAAATTTTACTAAATTTATCATAAAAACTGAATATTTTGCTTTTGGGCCTTCATTTACTACGGCTACAACCATTTTTTCTTGTTGATTAATGTATTAATGTGTTTAAATAATGGCTTAATTTTATAAAAACGTTAATTTCCAAGAGCCCTGAAATTGCTGGTTTTGTTTTAACCCCCCCAATTTTTTATAATTACAAAAAGCTAGTGGCATTTTCTTTATTAAAATAAAAATTTTAACATACAATTTGAACATTTTCTGTTAAACACTGAAAGGCTGTCACGTGCTTTTCCCTCTCTGCACATGAATGAACATGTTTTCCACTCGTACACGTGTGAACAGCATTAACATGCCGTAACGTTTCTCTCTCAGCTAGTTATTTCAGAGATGTCTGCCATCATCGAATCATCTCGCCAAACGTATTTTGCAAATTTCAAACGGCAGCTTTCAGCTCCATTTAAGAATATATTAGCTGCCCATTTTAAACTCATTTTTGCAACCTAACACAACTTGTAACACGAGCACGTTATTTTGGCAGCGTCTTCCCCTCCGATGTAATTGCCTCTATTTCCTCCAAAGCCCTTTTCTACCTCCTAGCATCAATCTCCCGCTCTCCTCTCATTGTGCAGAGTGCAAAGACCACTCAAAACCATCTCTGAGACCTCCATTAGACCTCGACCCGGAGCTTGAAAAACGCTCTCCGCAGTCTATAAACCTCTCGGGACCGTCATCAGTTTCGCCTTGTTTTGTGTCCGTTTCATTAATGTGAATCTAAGCTCGCTGTCCTCTTTGCCCAGCGGAGGCGGCACGACTCGGCATCATCTGTTAAACATATCAGAGCCTCGACACAATGCGCCGCTATTAGAGATAATTACTATAATTGCAGCTATTGACAGGATTAAAGGCATCATCTGCAACATCTAAAGGGGCTCTTGTTGTGTCCTATCCTGCTCTGTTGTCTCTTGTGTTTTCTTTTTTTTTTTTTTTTCCGTCCTCTGTTTCCCTCCCTTTTCAGGATGGAGACCAGATGAATTACACCCAGGACAATGGGTGATGGGTGGGGGGGGGTGAGATAGATGGTTGGAGGTGGAGAATTGTAAGTAGAGATAAGGAGAATGAGAAGAAGTGAAAGAGAGAGAGAGCTGGGAGACGAGATGAAAACCTGTCGAGCGGCAGCAAAGTGGAGACGCGTCGTAAGGAGACGGCGTTGGTCGTATGGCGGGATTACGTGAATTCATCAAGTGTGCAAATATGATCACTTCATCTCTCGCATCCATTACTGTAATTGCGGCTAATTAGAGGATTAAAGGAAACATCTGGGTGAGATCTGAAGGGGGCCGAGCTGCCTCTTGTCCTATTCATCTGAGAAAAGATGAATTATGTCTGGGGGAAGATGCGACGGAGGGGAGGGAGGCGTGATGGGGTGGATGGAGAGCAAAGGTGAGGGGAGAGAGGAAAAACAGGATAATTTGAGGAGCGAAAATCTTGAAAGACACTCTTATTCGTGGATGTAGGAGAAGAAGAAGAATCATTATTCTGAAACTGCCATTTTTCCCTTAAATCTGCATCTGCAATTATCTAAAACCAACACAAAAATTAAAAAAACACATCATAGTGAGATCGCTGCAGGCCGAACTCGCAGTGATTGTTATCCAGGAAACAAATATCTAATTTGGAGGCTACACATTCATTAAAAAACAAAGATTTGTCCATTTTTGTGCGCTCAAAATGTCTCATTTTACACTTTTTTTTAATAACCAAATGTAAAAATTAGTTCTAGAAACTTTAGAGTTTACACGGCGGCACCAGATTAGACTAATTCAGTGAAAGGTTTTACTGTGATCTTCTTAAATTGGCCTGGCACATTTAATTGGCACTCGATCTGATCGGTGTGTTATTCTCGGCTGACATTTAGCCCCCCTCCGTCAGAGCAGACCTTTCCATCACCCGCCGCACAATTACTGATAAATGAGCCTGTCCCGCCCTCCATTTTGGGTGGTCAGCGCCAATCAGGGAGAGAATTTGTCATATTTTAAACTTTTAATCCAAAATAATGAACACGGCGGGTGAATCTGGGATGAAGTGGACAAAGTGGTTTGTTTTAAATCTTTTTCTTTTTCCTTTGCAGGGTTGATTTTACCAAATTTGCTGCAGGATTTTCACCCTGATCTTCTTAAACCAGCATGGTGCACTTTAATTGGCGTTCAGGCTGGTCAGTGGGACTGTTAGTTGGGATTTAGCTGCATTTAGGATCTTAAATGGAGGAATTAGCCATATCGGGTTTAAAAGTCATCAATCTGTGCCGAAACAGACAGATAATCTGGTGATCGAGTAGGAAAAAAGTCTGTCCATCATCTGAACTGCAAGAAAAAGAAAGGCCTGATAAAACCACAGCAGCTGTTTAAGCCTTTTTAAAAATAAACCCTTGATGGCTTCTTCTGTAATTGCTCTGAACGACCTGTTGTTCTCTGCTGCGTGAGACTCCCTGCGACCTCTCAGATAACACGCAGACATTCGTTCCTGAACTGAGAGCAGACGAGCGCTCGAACACAAACTCCATTATGACCTTGTCAGTCCCGTCTTTGATTTCCTCGTCAGTCCATCCGAGCATTAAAGGTCCTCTTGTGTTAGCCAGCTCGCCTCCCCCGACGGTCTCTGCGGAGTTACTCCTGGACCCCCGCTAGCTTAACAAATGCCGGCGCTAATATTGATTAGAAAGACGCAGTGAGGCAAATCATGAGATCACAGCTTTACTGATTCAATCTGACAAAATAACAAGTCGATGATTTTCATGTCTCCACCGCAGAGGTTTTAAAACTTTTGTTTTCCAGGGAGGGAAAAGCTGATATTCTTTGATTTGAGAGGAAATAACTTCACTTTAGTAATTAATTATGAACAAAACCATAAAAAAAACATCCATTATGTTTAAACAAATTACTCTGGCTCTGCCTTTTTTGCAAAGACTTGTGGGTTTTCACATTTTATAACAACCGCTGAAAGTTTCCTCGTCAGGAAAACTATAAAGTTAAAGTTTCCAGCGTTATTCTGACAAATCAAATAATTGATTGTTGGCAGCAAATTCAGAAGTAATGTGTTATTTTGCTGCTGAAGCTCAAAGGGAAGCACACAGACTCTTATCTGTGCCCTGATGTTCAGGTGAAGCTTTTCTAATATTAATCAACACTTTGGTAACCAAAGATGATAAGCATGATTTTTAAAGAGGTGACCTATTTTGTTATTTAAGCAAGAGGACTCGAAGGCACTTTAAGCCTCCAGCTGTTCAGATTCCCAGCAGCAGGACCGGAGGAGAGAAAATACACCAACGTTTGCTGACAAACCTTTGAGTTGTTTAATCCAACAGCGATGGGCGACTAGTACAGTATGTAGTTATTCTGGTCTGCTCCTGTGTGTGAATAACTTTACTCTCCAATTCCTCTCTCCTCAAGTAGGGCCTTTAATCAATCACAAAAATCAATACTGGCAACCAGTCTGGCATTTATTTCAGTGAGTTACGCCGTTCCAAGCTGTTGATTTCTGTAGAAACGGCAGACATATAGTTGTTACGTTCTCTTCCTCCATCGCTGCTCTCTGAACAAAAGGATGATTGATTCTCATTAGGAGAGCAGCTGTCGCCCGCGGTGATCCCGATATTGATCCTGTTTACTGTTTACTGAGCGATGGCGGCGGCTCGGCTCGCAATGGTGCAAAACAGGAAGGTAAAAACATCTCCGAAAAAAGAATCCAACAGGCCGAGCGACGACTCGGAGACGGCGAGTCGGAGGTCATCAGATTTCGAGCGTCTGAAGTGTGATTTGGGATTGATTGTGTTCTTATTAAAAATCTGTGATGGCCTCAAAAATGCCCTGAATTTCAGTTTTAGCATATCAAATAATCTGCACTTGTGAGACAGCATTATTATGATAAAAGTATTCCAGATATTCAGCGGAGTTGAGCTGAATGACCTGATCTTGTTTTCAAAATAAATTGCAATTATAGTTAGAGAGTCTCACTTCCCGATGAAAAGGATTTGATTGTGTGTTGGCTGATAATTAGAGACTTTATTTTACTGATATAAAAGAAGCGTTAACAGAATAATGCATAAATAAATCAAATTAAGTGGCTGTCTTGTGTCTGTGGGAGTATTAACAACTCGACGACGAGCTTCGGAGGTTTCAGTCGATCCTTGTAAACCCTCTGTTTACACGTGGATCAAACAACGAGCCTTTAACGAAGAAAACTGTGTTTACTGACGCACGGCTCGTTGGCTGGTTTGACCTCAGCCGGCGTCTAGTGGCGAACTCGAAGCTCAACATGTCTCTTTTCACTTTGATTGAGACACTCGTACTGATTAAGCCGGACGTGAGGAGATCCCTGCAGTGAAGCCTCTTTACGACATTATGACTGAATGGCGGATAAAAACACTTCACTTTCAACTAGACCAGAAAGGAAGCGGTAAAGAAAAAGAGGACTAAATAAATTAAAATACTGCTCGTCTACTTAGAAAGCGTCTTTCAGATATAACTCCCACTTTTAAAACTTCTCCACAAAAATAGCGCCGCAGTTCAAAACGCAGATCCTGAAGAGACGCGACCTCTCCTGAAACTTTCTTCCTCCGCCCACATTCCTTCTCTTCGCCCTCGTATTGTTTTTCATTTCTGTCAATAATGGACTATATTTAGTGAGGCTTTCAGGTCCTTGAGCTGCTGACCCCATTTACTCTGTCACGCTGCCTGGCTGGCCTGCAGGGGAATGGCCCAGTATCACTTTCAGCATCCGTGTCTGGCTGTAGTGATGCAGATCTGCTTTTCCTTTGTGTCTGCGTGTGTATATATTGAATATTTACAGTAAAAGTGCAGGATTTCACGGTGTCACGTTGTCGTGTTACTACCTGAAACAGATTCGCTTCTTCTAACAGAAGTTTTTCATCTCAGACAAGAAGTTTTAGTGAAGTTTCAACGTCTGCTTATTAATATGTTTGATACTGAAGGTGTGAATCTTCAGGGCAGTTTGTGATTCAGTATAATTTCATGAATAACAGCCATTATACTTCCACCAGTGCTTTGTTTATCATAAAGGAGGTCACACTAATCTTTCTCCTTAAAGATGAGATTGAGTTTGACACTATAAAAGCACAGAAAGGGGAATAACTTTAGTAAATATACTTAGATCACTTGAAGCAGGATGAATAGTCTTTAATTATATGTGTATGAAGCTTTTTACTATAATCAAAGTTGTTATAATTTAATATAAATAATCCATTTCGTCTGGATTGGCAGTTGTGCAAAACCATTATGGTTTTCTTTCAGGTTTGAGTTTATAGAAATTGCTCATTAGTGTATTCATGTGTTAAGATAAGATAAGATAGGATAAGATGATCTTTTGATAGTTAGCTCCGATACAGAAATAAGACACAGTGATAATAACAGTAGGAAAATATACATATTTTATATACATATAAAAATAAATAATTGCACCTCTGCACAGTACAGAGAGGATTTGCCTGAGAATTTACATATGAATAAATAAATATGTCAAAAGTAACAACGAACAATATTTAACGCCATAAAATGTGCAAACAATAACCAGCGTATGAAGGAATGAACCTGCAGCAATGAGTGCAGGTGTCTTTAAACACTTCTGAACCCAGTAAAGCAAATCTGTACTCAAAGAGAAGAGGATTATACACACACACACACACACACACACACACACACACACACACACACATAAACACACATAAGGGGGTAATAGTCAGACTGGATTATCTATCTGGACCCCCACATCTTCTCTCTCCGTCTCATCCACACACACACACACACACACACACACACACACACACACACACACTCACACAGGATTAAGTGCAGGCCTCTAATCTCTAAAGCACCCCTACTTCCTGTGTCGCAGCCAATCAGAGCTCCTCTCCCATCTCTCCGGCCAATCACAACACACCTGAGACGCTCACTTGACCAAAAAACTACAAACGGTCTTTTTCAGCAGTTTGGTCTCCCCCCGACATCTTCACTTATCAGATCTTCATTTTGCCTTTCTAATATTTTCCATTTCATTTCTCCATTATTACGTTGAGGCCTCTGCTGCAGTGATTCGTCTCCCCTTTATTGCCCCAGTAGTATAGCTAGATTACCTCTGTTGAGTTTGTTCTCAGTATGTTTTTATTTTTTGTTATATTTCACTTTGCTGAGTCACAGTGGGAAGAGAGCAACGTTTCTTATTAATAAGATTTTAGAAAACAAGTATATCCTCACTTGAGCTTTGCTGAAAATTGAAGTATAAATGCAAAAATGAGTTTTTGTTTCAATGAAAAAACAGCCTCATTGTGATGCAAAATCTGAAACTATGTGGACTATGATAACTTATTTCACTCTTTATGTAATGCTACATTCATTTTTTTATTTTATTGTTGTTAAAAAGGAATATTACATAAACAAACACCTTTACTACATTATATTATGTCCTACACAGTGAATCTTTTTATTCTCACACCCCTCAAATCTGCCCTTTGTAGTATAATGATAGTTTTTATGTGCATCTTCATATATATCTATTCCCAAATCCATCTTTTTAACAGTAAACAGTTTGTACCCTCTTTTTTACTGTTGTGATATGTTTTATACTTTTAATTCTCTTTACAGACATTAGATTAAAAAAACAGATGCTGAAGTTAATGATTTCCACATTAACATCAAATGAAGCAGAAACAAGACACAGAAACAAAAAGGATGAACAGAAACCGAAGATTATTTCTGTTTTCTCTTTTTTTTTATTACAGTAACTTGCTGATGTGTGGAAAATCACGTCGCAGACACCTCGCGGTAGACTCGTAAATCACTGCCAATCTGCGGTGAATAGCTTGTCAGCCAAATGATTTTTAATGCAGGAGCGAGATCAGACGAAGCATGTGTGGCCTACATTACCATCTAGAGGGAAAGCGCTCTTCCTGTCACTCGTCTTAACTCGACTGGCGGGAAGTTGCCGCGCGGCTGTCAAACAAGCGTCACCGGGATGCGGATTCGGGCCGTTTCCCGTCAAACTGTCACCGCCGCCTGATGTTCTGGAGTGATTTCACAATGCTCCGTCTCTGATCACCTCTTCCAGGGCGAACCGAGTTTCTGTTCTCTGATACTTTCGTGGTGGCGGCGGTATCGATTCTGATGCGAACTTTGGTCGCAGCGGGCCGCCAAAGCTTCGGAAAGCTGTGATTTCCTGTCACTCGATGGATTGCTCATCGCTCCTCCCGACTGCAGAGCGAACGGCCTGATTGAGCGATCGAGGCCTTTGTTGCTGATTAACAGGCCGACAATTTATGAAGCGAGATTAGTGTTGGTCCGCTCATCTTTCTGTCCCTTCTTTCCTTTTCCATCTCCCTCTTGTGTATATTTATCTCAGCGAGAACAATACTACGGCCTGGAAATCTTATCTGGCTATATTTAGTCCTCAGCCCGCTCTGTCCTTCTCTCTCTCTCTCTCACTTCTGTTTGCTTATCAAAAGTCGATGAAAACAATGGAGGCGGCGGGGCCACAAAATATTATCGCGCCATTGTCTGTCGCAGATTCTTTCTCCGGTTAGCTTATCTAGTTGGCAACAATAGAAAAGTGGGATGAGGAAAACACCAAGAGCTCCCATTACCATTTGTCTTTTTTGTGTTTGCATCAGCATTCCCGCGTGCATATGCATGCATGTTGCCATTTATTTGGAGATTTATTACATGTGCACACATCTTTGGATTGGGTTTTTTTTCCATTTTTGTGTGTGTGTATTTGCCTCCTCCTTTGTATTCGTAGTGACCCAGAATATCTTGACATTTTAAAGACGGGAAGCAGGAGAACAGTCTGTCCCAAATGGGAACTTCTAAAAACAGAAATGCTGGAACTGAAAACAAAAGGTGCCGACTAAGTTACAGGGCGAGGCAGGAGGTGCCAGGATACATGCTGAGGGGGAGGAGGCAAGTTTTATTCAGGCTTTCTATATTGCAACTAAAATAAGTTATCTGGTGTCTTCCTGTCATGAATTCACTTTGGGAAGCTCGTGTTAGAGGTTGCAGAGAGGACGATGTGTGAAACATACCGGGCTTTGCTCTGCACATCCCATTAAATGCATTATTATTGTCTGTTTTGTGTCGTAACTTCAGAAAATCTCTTCTTTTTTATGCATTATGGGTCAGGATGGTTGGTGTCTAATGAGGAGAATGAGGAGGTTGAGAATACAGTCGAGATGGCAGGTTCCCCCCCGTCTTCCTCTATTATTCAGCAGAGCTCTTTAGGTGCATTCAGAGGCAGGACAGCGGGTGTCACGCCACGGAGAAAGACTGTTATTTGTGCTGACAGCTTGCACAAGTCTGTCTAATTTTCAAATTTCGAATTCGGAGGAGGAGAAACTAAAGGACAGTTGTGTTGCTTGTGTACTTTACAAACCCGTCGTGAAGCAGATCATAATGTGAAATCATTCGACTCCGCTGGCAGACGTTTCATTTTAAGGCATCCGCTTTTGAACAGACTCCTTTCTGTCTTTCATGAACTGCAGGAGGTGATTTTATTGGTGCTTTCAGCTTTTCCGATACAAAATTAGGGTCATTTTTGTCGATGAACCTTCAGACAGAACACATTTAAACAGAATCCCCTCATCTCGTGAACATGTTCGACCAATCAGACCGAAAAAAGGAAAAGTGAAGGTTTTTTTTATCAGTCACAACATGCATGAGGAAGGTCTTCATGTGAAGGTTTGAGTAACAAATAGCACCTCCGCTTTTAAACAGTGAATCTTCAAGTGATGAGAGACTAAAAGAGAGGCAGAAAAGATTAAACCAAGCAAGAAAAAACGTGTCCTGCCCATAAAGATGTTAGGAAACATCATTGATGTGCAAAACTGCCGTGAAGATGAAAAAAAGAAAAGGAAATGTTTTACAGGCCCAACAGCAGAAAGTTAAAGGCAGTAAATGAAACTAACTTTATTCCTTTAAACTGTGTAATCTGCTTTGGATGGATGTGTCTACTAAATGCTTAAAAAGGGGGGAGACGGCAAACAATCTGAAACTCTGAAAGAGCAAACGCCTCACGTAGCTCCCGCGTAATTCAACACGACAGAAAACAGCAGCAGCGAAAATGGTGAAGAACGAAGCCGCCGCATGTTTTCTAATAAAACAAACGCAAGCGTGGAGGATAAAAAATGGAAAATGACAAAACTGAATTGAAATAGCATTTGTACGGCAGCGATCCCGCGACGTCGCCTCGTAAACGTTGTTTATTTCCATAAAGCTTGGCTGGAGCTCAAAATGCCGCGGCCCAGCAGGACACACACACACACACACACACACACACACACACACACTGCCGCGGCGGTGTGTTTGATGAAGGAGGCTGCTGTAGGTAAAAGGCACAGCTTGTAACACTCACCAGCATAAATCTCCTGCATGTGCAAACACACGTGAAGCGTTCACACACCAACAGACATGAAGAGTTTCTGCATGCATCTGTTTTTAAGTAATAACTACAAATCTTATGAGGGGCATAAATAAAAGTTCTTACAATCATCCAACAAGGTTTTGGTTTTACATCTTAATAAGTTATTAATAGATTCATTTTGGTCCAGATGCTCTGCAGGTCTTTTTAACGATTTAATGATTTACAACCTTGTAAACCGAAAGTTGTTCTTATTAATGGCTCATAGCTGTAAATTATTTATCAGCCATTAATAATGTTCTCAACTTGTAAACTTGAATATAAAAGAAGTTTTACCCTTTTATTTCTCTTTCATCTGTTCTTTTTTTCTCCCCTATTTATCTTTTCTGCCCTTTCCTACCTCTCCGTCCTCAATTTACCTCTCTCACTTCCTCCATCATGCACGCTAATTCAATCAAACACACACACACACACCTTCCCTCCGGTGAGTTATCCCCTGCAGACGCACACTCTATTACCCAAGATGCACTGCCCTGCTGCGTGCCTGCCTTTTCATTGGCCAATAAAACAACCTGAGCTTTATGGCTCTACCGATTCCAAGTACATCAACTACAGAGGGAGAGAGGGAGGGAGGAAGGGAGGAGGGGTGACACCACGGCAGAGGGAGGTGGAAAGGAGAGAGTACACCTGAGGTTTATGATCCAAAAAAAGAGATTGAAAGAGAGAGAGAGGGAGGGAATGGGTGAGGAGATCAAGTGTAAAGAGAGAGAAAATTGATGCAATAATGGAGAAACAGAGAGGAGGTGTACAGAAAATACTTACCACAGTGGAAATGGTGATGAACAGAGAAAGAAAGTCCATCACGTAACACGAAGGAGGAGAGCGAGGAGAGACGGAGAGCAAAGTATGAAAGAGAGAGAGAGAGAGCCCATAAAAATATAGAGAGCCATTCATGACTTATAAAATAACAGCCATCGATGTGCAAACCAAAACTGCAGCGTAGATGAAATAGATGATATTTTATTGTTCCAGCCCCGAAGTCCCAGTCTGTATAAATAGCTATTGATTTAACATGTTTTATTCAGCCAGCCAGGCGAACTTTCGGGCCTGCGAGACGCCGGTCGAGGGCTTTCTGCTGCATTTCAGGCGACCGCCTTCTGACGGCTAAAGGTTTTGTCCCGAGTTCCTCAATCTGACGGCGTTTAGTTGTCTGTCTGCGAAGCACCAGAGGGAGCTCAGAGTGCAGAAAGTGGAGAAGAAAACGTCTCATTATTTCGTAACTTTCTCTAACGAAACAAAGTCAAGTTTGTGTTTTTGTCGGACTCTCGTTTAGATTCTGCAGAGCTCGTCGTCCGAGCTTAAACAATAAGAGAAGTCACATTACGTCACTCTTATTTTGATGCTAAATTACAGCCTGTGCAATTCAAAGGACAAAAAATATGCTTCAAGTGTGCACCATAGGAACGAGCATGGTTTTATTTATTGGTTCATTGATGGGTTTTTATGAGCCCAGTGAGTATCCGCAGTTAAACGAACATAATGTGTTAAAATGAACCGACAGTGAACCGTTGTCTGGACTGATTGTTTTTTATTTTTCTAACTGGTCTGAATGACATGAATGATTTTATATCATAAAGAAGAGAAAACATCTTCAACCTTACCAGAGTCACACAAAAGTCACACAAGCAAGAAGTGGTGGGAACTTGTGTGACGTCGCAGAGTTTAATGCACTCCAACATCCCTCCAGGTATTTCAGGAAAACCCACATGTGGTGAAAAGTTTTTTTTTCTGCTGCATCGCACTCAATTTTTGCTTTTCTTTTTTTTTCATTTTTTCTGTCCCCGCTCAGCCTTCCTCTCTTTCCTCAGACACCACAGTCACATATTCACACGTTGACGCTGCAGCCTGCAGGCCTGTCGTCAAAGCGAGGCACCCAGCTGTCAGAGCTTTTGATTCGAGTCCGCTAATGGAGCGACGAGGGCCGCCCGGCGTCCACGGGCGGGCGCCGAAAGTGCCGAGATCCTCCTCCCACGCCCTGCAAAGTCGCGCACGCTTCCACAGCCCGTCACCTCCAGCCTCTGCAGCACCCGAACATCCGTCTGCATCACTCGTCATCGCTCTCTCATTCCTCTCTCTTCCCTCCTCCTTCCCTTTTCGCTTCATCTCACTCTTTAGCTCCGCTTCTCTTGTCCCCTTTCGTTTTGTTCTCTTTCAATTG
>JBAJHX010000096.1:2461227-2474503 GCA_037176925.1 Amniataba percoides
TCACATATTCACACGTTGACGCTGCAGCCTGCAGGCCTGTCGTCAAAGCGAGGCACCCAGCTGTCAGAGCTTTTGATGCGAGTCCGCTAATGGAGCGACGAGGGCCGCCCGGCGTCCACGGGCGGGCGCCCAAAGTGCCGAGATCCTCCTCCCACGCCCTGCAAAGTCGCGCACGCTTCCACAGCCCGTCACCTCCAGCCTCTGCAGTACGCGAACATCCGTCTGCATCACTCGTCATCGCTCTCTCATTCCTCTCTCTTCCTCCCTCCTTCCCTTTTCGCTTCATCTCACTCTTTAGCTCCGCTTCTCTTGTCCCCTTTCGTTTTGTTCTCTTTCAATTGGACTTTTGCACATTTTTTAAGACTCACTTTCCCTCTTTATCACACCAACTAAATATGAGCTAGAATCAATGTTGAATTAAAAACATTCACCGTCTCAGTTTCTGTTGTGAATTCAGATAGTTTTTTATTGGCATGTAAACTGAGCACAGAAAGGTTAAAACATGTAAATATCATCATAATCACGCTTCCACATGTGAAATCTCCCTCTCAGTATTTCTTGCTCTGGTCCTCCACATCTTTCTTTGCTTTGCGTCTCTCCTTCACTTTAACTCTCGCCTCGGCTCGGTCTAACTCTCTTCGCTCTGTGTCGATTTGTTTCAAAGCAGCTTCATCGCAGAAAGAGGACAGAAAGTGGCAGAAGTTCGTAGGACGTCGGAACATATTTTTTCCGTCGCCTCGTTTTCGTTTCCTCAGCTGAAGCTCGGTTTCTAATTTCTAATCTTGTTCCCCGTCTCGTTCGATCCTCCTGAAAGATTGTTCGGCCTTTCGTGGGCAGACCGGAGTCGTGTTGGACGGGGAGCTCGGGCAGATGGGAAAACAGGGATCACACACAACAAAGCTCCCCGGATGAATCCAAACCGGAGAGTTTATGGTCATTTGGTAACAGGGGAGCTCTCGTTTGTTCATTTTCTGTCTGTTTCTGGCTTCATCTCTCCTTTACATCATGCTGTCTGTTTAAACTTTGAATATGTTCATGTTTTACCTCTTTTGCCTGCTGATAGCGAGATATCCCGGCAGATAGCCAACACATTTGGATATTCTCTCAGCTGAAGCATTTCTCGAAGTTTTTCTGTTTTCGTAGCCACGGCGACGATGCTCGGCTCTTGCTGGTGGGAGAGTTTTCCTCTGGGATTTCCTCGTTGGCAGACAGCTAAACAGAGCTGCCCTCGCTTGCTCAAATCAAACCCAGAAGACAAATGACAGGAAGCTTGAACTCTTCCAGAGGCCATACCTCTGAAAGTTGGAGAAAAGAAAGAAAAGAGAGGGAAAAAAAAGTGTAGGTGGTTTCTGCTTCGCCGAGTCGTCCGTCTTCGCTGTCCGTCTCTTTTGTCCGCCTTCACTTTCTACATGTGTTTTTTCTCACTTTGAGCCTGAAAGACAAACTGAAATGCACTTAGAGACCCTGACACACACATACACACACTCACACACACACACACACTTAATGAAGCGCTGAAATGTGTTTGGGTTTGAGTTGCTATTAATGTGTTTTTTCCCCACCAGTCGATACTCTTTTGTACTGACTGTCATTCACAATGACAGCTGTCCCCCCAGTGTGTGTTTTTGTGTGTGTGTGTGTGTGTGTGTGTGTGTGTGTGTGCGTACAGTCACTGACAGTTGTGCAGTGTGGAAACTCGCCAACGGCGGCGTTACGACAGACAGACATCGACAGTTCTTTTAACGGAGGACCTATTGAAGTGCTTCTGCCAGTTTAGTGGCCACGGGTCAATTTGCTCAATTTGTTCCCGTCTCAGAGTGGAGATCATGTGGAGAAACGCAGACCTGCAGCTTTGCACCAACTTCACCGCTTCAACCCCCCAAAATTGATTTTGTATGAAGCTTAACAGACAATTTAATAGCAGATGGTCGATATTTTTGAATTTGCTGCGATGTGACAGTGGAGGTGGCTGCGGGGTCAAACTCTGAAACTGTTTGTTTTGGTATAAAAGTGGAAAGAAAATAAAGAAAACTGATAGTTGCACAGACGGATGCTCTTCAGTTTAACGAGGAAAAAAACACGAGCAGTAATTTATCTTTGATTAGAGACATAATCTGAAAATCTAATGTCTCTTTGAGTAAATTGCCTCATGCAGAATAAAAAATTTAACATAACAGCTCCTGATAAAAGGCCTGATCACAGAAATGTGTAAAACTGGAACAATTAAAGTCACTGTTAACTATACTTTTCTATTAAAAAACAATCAAATGACTGTATCATGTGAAATGGGAGCTTCATATTGACAGATATGGCAGAAATCATCACTTTCACAGCTTTTTAGCATCTTTCAGCTCAGTCTTACAGCCCACAACTTGCTGTTGAGTCGAAAAACTTTCATCTCTGTTGAATATTTTGGGAATAAATGTTGGACTCCTTTTCTTAAAGTGCCAAAGTAAGTGTTTGAACAGCAGCTTCAGAGAGGTGCAGATATGTGAACTGTGTGTTTAACGCTGAAGTATGAAGGATTTCGAAGACACTGGACTTTGCTTTTTGGCCTCCAAACACTGCACTTCCAACAGTAAAGCTGATCTGTGTAAAACTTTATGCTTCCCGTCTTAACTCCAGATTACCTACAAGGCTCTGAGCTCGTTGGACCCCAGCGCCGATCTGACGACTCAGCGGGGGCGAGTGTTCAAGCTGAGGAACGAGACCCATCACCTGTTCGTGGGTCTTTACCCGGGGACCACCTACTTCTTCACCCTCAAGGCCTCCACCAACAAGGGCTTCGGCCCGCCCGTCACCACCCGCATCACCACCAAGATCGCAGGTAAACACCCGCAGACGTCTGCTGTTCGTACTTTTGTTTCTTTATCATCTATTTAGGCAAAGATCTTCTCTTGTTTGTGTTGTTTGCCATCCTTTTTTTTTCTGCTGACATTTATGTGACGTCTGTAATCATTAGAATAAAAGCAGGTAAAGTCCTCGGCTGCTGATTGGCCGGCCGGTGTGTTTGCAGTCGTTCAGCTCGCCTCTGAATGCCTCTTTGTCTTTGTCCATCTGAGCGTCTGTTTTCTTTTCTATCTGAATTTTTCTCTCCATTTATAACCCCCTGTTTGCGCCCAAAGAAAATGTCACTGCCGCCACAGAAAAAAACAGGAAAACAATCACCTTTGAAATGTGAAAATGCCCCCTCATGTTAATGCATTTCTTTATTCTGGAACAAGAGGACGTCTCTGTTTGTTCTTTGTTTTGTTAGTTAGAGAAAGTTTAAATGACTGGTGCAAAATAGTAAAGAAATATATGTTTTTTCTTTCTTTGTCTCTCTTTGCCCTCTCCAGCTTTACCTTCCTCTGCTCTTTCAGTGTCCTCCTCTCTCCTTTCTCTTTCTGTTCTTACCTTTTGTTTTTCCTCTCCTTATAATCCCTTCCCAAATGGCATATCTGATTGTCTCGTCCTCTGCAGGATGTTATTATTTCTATTTCCTGCACATTGAAGCAGTTGTGACCTTTAGTTTTTTTTTTTTTTATCTGTATAACTGTGGAGACAGTCACTGTAGCTCGCATCCAAACGGATCAGCTGCTTCAATCCAGAGTCCAACTTCATGTCGGAGGCAGACTGAACAACTGCTGCTCTTTTGTTCCACCACTGAGAAGATTTTTGTTTTGTTTTTGGAGAAAACTTCATCTTAAGTTAAACTTGCAATGGATTATGTGATGAGTGATGTCTGTAATGAACTTTTTTCCAACCTCCAATACAGAAAAGCTTCAGGATCAAATCACAAATGACGACTTACTGCACTGAATCACTACAGTTAACTGAATGAAGGTCAATGCAACAACTAGCCGTCATGTTCCCGTTTATAAAACTGTTCATAGAGCATGAATATGAACAAAATCTGATTTATAAAGACAATAAATGATGCAAAAAGAAAATATCAAGATAGTGATTTTCAAAGTAAGATTGCACCTCACAAGATTTTCATGTTTAAGTACAACCACAGTGGAGTCATTGCCAACTTTAGTGTGAAGATGTCAGATATTTCTTCTCTAATTCAAAAGAGTGGATCACTTATGTGTTTATTGATGTCATTATATAATCCATGTGCGATATGAAGCTCAGATAAATGCAAAACTCTTCCTTCGTACACCCAGAAGTTAGTCTGTTCATGCAAAGTGTCCACAGAAAGAGGCCACTTCTCCTTTGTTTCAAGCAACTTTGAGGTTTATGAGAAATGTGGCGTAAGATCACTTCCTTCTACAAGGGCAAAAAAACATTAATATTCTTGTGTGTTCTTTTAATTTTCATTATTATTATTACAGACTAGTTTAGATAAAATGCTACACCCAGTTGAAAAAGTTTCGGCTCGTCATTTTAACCTTAACATGAGTAATGTTTCTTCCTCTCCCCGCTGACCTGCACAGCTCAGTCCTGCTCAAATGGCGACTGAGCTGAAGGAGTCTTTAGTCTAAATGTGTCATCAGCGTGTTATCAGTGTCGTCCTATCTGTCACACTGATTTTGGCGTGACCTTTCCTCGGAGCTTCCTTACCTCCATCATCCTTTCCAATCTTGACAACATGTTGCTAAGAAGAAAAAAAAACAAAAAACATGATGCTTCTACACATAACAGAGACGTCGCCCTCCAAATGTCACGCCGCTCCCAATCTTCATTACCTCATTGAGGGACCGGAGGGTGGAGAGATTTAAATGAAATGATGCAGACAGATAGAGATGGATGGACGTACGAGGAGGAGGCTGGACGTGTGTTAATGACATAAATGCCACATCAATCAGGGAAAAAAAAAAAAGTGTTGATGTTTTTCCTCTAACATGAGGCCACGACAGACGTGAAATTAAAACCCAGAATTTAATCGAATGTCAGCGATTGAGGCGTCCGTCTTTTTTCAATAAATGAGACGGTAATGTCAAAACTAAACAACCAAAAAAAAAAAATTAAAGCTGAAATAGATTTGATTAATTTATTCAGCTTTGCATGAAAAATTTGCCTCTGCTCATATTTATTTCAGTATTAACTCTAATTTTGACATGTAGATGAGAAAAAAGTGCTTCTTTTATTTCATTTATCGCCTGAAAAGATGCATAGATTATCTCGCCGGCCTTGGCTTGTTCACACTTCTCAAAAGTAATTTTATCAATTAATATTCATCATAAAACAGCAGATCTGTGTCAACATCTCTACGGTTACAGGAAATATAGATATTTTTGTTATCGGACAATTCAATTTGACTTCTTGGAGCGCAATTATTTACAAAATCTTATTATTTTACAGCCCCCATGATGCCAGAGTACGAGTCCGAGGCTCCGCTGAACGAGACGGAGACGACCATCACCATCCTGCTGAAGCCCGCCCAGTCACGAGGGGCACCCATCAGGTAACAACTCACCTTTAGTCTGATCTTTTTTTCTCTTCTAATAACACTTTTACTCTTCTCTATGCTTCTTTTCACACTCTTCTTTATTCTCTTTCTGTCCTTTGTCTTCCTCGAGGGTCTCTTTTGAAGCCATTAAAGTCACTCACACATATAAATCCAATTTTTATGCAAAGTAACTCAGAGTGAGACTTCATTTTTTTTATTTATTTATTTTTTATTTGGCTGTGAAAGGCATCGTCATTAGTCACTTGTAGCTTTTTAGCAGCAGCCTCGTGGAGATGCAGCTCCAGGCCGACATGACAGGCCGTAATGTCTGATGGTAATTTAGAAATCAATGTCTGCTCGCTCGAGACTTCGCTCATCGAAGCTCCTGCCCAACAGCTGTTGACATAAATGGGTGAAAAAGTGTTTTTCCACACTCGAATCTGTTTTTTTTTTCACACGATGCACAAGTAAACATGCAATTCACCGTCTCAAACATGCGTGTGGCATTCAGGGACACACATAAAATACGTGTTGATAGTTGTACACACGTTTCTCTTCATGGATCAACTCTGAAATTTCTGCATTCAGCCATTTAATAAATAGTTGCAATCATGTTTTACAGAGCCGCATTAGCATGCTAATTAGCCTGCGACAGTTTTGACAGATGATGCAGTCGAGTCCTTTTCCTGAAGTAATGGTTTGTTCGAGTGAAGAGAAGAAAGAAGAAAATGATATCAACACAATGAAGTTTCATTCTTCCAGCTTTCAGTCCGCTTCACTCACTGCTTTTGTTTTACAATGGACACAAAGCTAATTTATTTTTTTTCCCCCTTTTTCTCATTGGTTCAGCCAGCGTGTTTTTTAATTAAAAGTTCACTTTGAACATGTGATCTCATCCATTTAATTGGTGCAGGGGAGAACATTACTCTGCGGTCGCCTTTAGGGAAATACAGCTTTGACAAGGCTGCGTGGAGAATATATATCACTTCAATTTGGACTTTGGGAAATGGATTTGTGAAATGTGAGCGTGGGTCAGTGGTTTTAGCGTTAATATCTGTAAATCCCACACCGTGTCTCGCCATTTATCAGCCATGCATCGGTTTTGAATTAGGCTGCGTTCGAGTCCCAAACATCTTTCCGCTGATCAACCCGGGATAAGCCCCTTTGCGTGTTTGGCTTGTTGTGAGTGTTTTGTGCAAGTATTACATGTTTTAAGTGCCAACAGATGTACGTGGGGCGGCGGAGGAAAGGCATCTGTTGGTTAATGTGAACGCTGCTGTTTTGTGGAGTTCTTTTGTTTTTTTATTTATTTATTCAGAGGAGATCAGAGCGTCTCAGGTTCAGGAGCTTAGATGAGGATTTTTATTTTTAAAATTGCTCTGCTAAAAGGAGCAGCTGTTGTGGCCGAGACACACACACACAAACAAACACACACACGTGCATTCACATAAATATACACAGAGGAAAACAGCTGTAACAAAACATGTTTGCTCATGAACACACACACAATACACCTGCTTATCGATGAAGACACGTCTTTAAAATGTTGTGTTCACTGACTCCTGACTCCTTAAATGATCTCAGACTGTAAATCCCCAAAACAAGCTGTCAAACAGCCCATTAAAGCAATAAAACTGGCAGAAATGTTCCCATTTTCCACAAAAAAAACCCCTCACTTTTCAAACATCTTTGCTTTTTAAACAAAAATATCGACATTGTGAAGGAAAATCCTCAATTTGCAAGATGACTTTGACTCTCTACGACTCAAATTATCAGGAGTAAAGCATCACATGTACATATGTGGACACGGTGGGACACATCTGTGGGAAAACATCCCAACATGCACACACACACACACACATTTAAATAAAAAAAAACTCACACACATTTCCTGATTCGCCTCTTGTACGAGGCCTCTGCTTTTTCCCTTGTGCGGTCTCTGAAAGCCATTAGTTTGAAATGGATATTTCACCAGACAGACAGGAACAGCAAAGAGAGAGAGAGAGAGAGAGAGAGAGAGAGAGAGACTCATCTTTGGTCATCAGCAATTATCTTTTATGAAAGCTGCCAAACGGGAGCTGGGGATAATTGGCCACGGCCCCCTTCACAGAAACATACATTTCCCTAATTGCGTATAATTGTGAAGTGAGTTCTTGGCGTGGAGGACGGAGGTAATTGCGGAGGGCCGCTGCGTTTGTCCTGACCGCTAAAGGAGCCCTCAGCCATTCATGAAGCCTCTCAGAGCGGAATGGAGACACACACACACACACACACACACACACATCACACAGATTCAAGAGCCCACACACACACACCTTCAAACACACACAGACAAAGTAGTTTTAAGTACCTAAATACACCTCTACACACCTGTTAGAGCAGAGCACACCTGCTGAATACACACACACACACACACACACACACAGTATTTCTTAAATTTAATTCACATTTTGCTGCTGAGTCAGCACTAGAAATGATCTGCCAGCTACTTTGTGAGAAAGTTTGAACTAAAGTATATCTACCATTTGGAAAAAAAAGAAAAGTGACCTCTTGGAACAAATTATTCTTCTTTTTAAAGGAGAGCAGACATTTTCTGGAGGATTCTTTACAGACCTCGTCCACCTTCTGTTAATGCCAAAACTGGATATAAAGCACTCTGGGGATTAAAACTTTTTAATGGCGGGTGCTCCTCAGTGATGGCGGATGGTGAATAATGGGGGAAAGTATGATCGTCCGGTCAAACAAATCACAGTTTTACCTCAATTAGAAGAAAATTCAATTTACAAAATTCACCTCTGCAAGACTTCAGCTGACATTAAGAGGCTGCAGCAGAGACGAGCATCTTTACTGACTGAAACCCTGTTGTATGTTTTATCAGATTAAATAAAACTTTTTCAGTCTTCCTATGTTAAAGTGAGTGACTTTTTGTCCACCTGTTGAAAAGGTATTTACGTAACTTTCCTTTGTGTCTCCAGCTCCTACCAGCTCGTCGTGAAGGAGGAGCGCAAGTCCAAAACCCGCCGCGCCGCCTCCGAAGCCCCCGAATGTTTCTCGGCCCCCGTCAGCTTCCGTAACGCCTCCGTCCTGGACTCGCCCTACTACATCGCGGCCGAGCTGCCCCCGTCCAGCCTCACGGTGGTGCAGCCGTTCACGGTGGGAGACAACAAGAGTTACGGAGGTTTCTGGAATCCTCCGCTGTCGCCGGCCAAGAGCTACAGCATCTACTTCCAGGCCATGAGCAGAGCCAACGGGGTGAGTCTCCGCAAGCTGCCAACAGCAATATTTTCAAGAGTACTTTGGCCAGATTCAATGAATTGGAAGTTATTTTTCAGGCACTGATGCAGATGTTTTAAAACCAACATTAGTTTTGCATTGATACTTTAAGTTTAGGTCTTATGCTTCTCTTGTCAGTGAAGTGGAAAGAAATAATCAGTATTTTCTTACCAACTCGAAGCCTGAATTTGAAGAGCAGAGCACTTAAGTGCAGTATATAAAAAAAAAAACTCACCATAAATGTCATATTTTCTTCTTAAAAACAAAAAAATATGCCATCAGACCAACTGATCGCTTCAAAATTCAACATTTAGGAGCTTTACAACTCTTGAGGCTGTGAGGGAAACTCTGAAAACGAAATAAAAATGAAGATTAAAACTCATATTATTACTTGTAGTATTAAATAGTATGAAGGGTGGAGACGCCCTCATAACGGTGAGACTTTAAAAGCTTTTGAAAGCTTTGATAACAGTCGTGTTAAAGGGCAAATGGTCACAGCATCACAAAGATCAGGATGACACTGCTGCTGCGGCCTCACACCTCTCCAGGCCGCGACGTTAAAGTACCGTCAGCCACGCCCGGACATGTGGCAGCGGTGAGCCGAGGTTACATCTGCAGACATGGAAGTGCAGCAGCGGTTTGAAGTTACGCTCTCGAGGCCTCAGCTGAGTGAAGTGAACGTTATGTCACTTCCTATCAGAAATAAAAGTAAATAAAAGAAGAAAATCTCCCTCTGGGAATCTCCTCTCCCAGAGCCCGTCCGTCTGTTTGCTTCCCCTTTTTCTTCCCTGGCAATTATACCGTCTGCAAATATAACAACACCCCGCCCACCTCGCTCCTTCTCATAACTCATTCACAACTTGAACTTGGCTTTTGAATTTCCATAATACTCTGAACCCCTGTGAGGGTTGTTTTAATTTTCCACTGCCGTAACCACGGTAACTCGGTTTGGCAAGCGGGGCCGGGGAAGCTGGCTGACGCCGTGATGTAATATCCTCCTCCAGAAGGCAGATTTCCCACAATGCACTCACACGGAGAGAGTGTGTGTGTGTGTGCGGGTAGGTGTGAGTGTGTGTGTTTGCATGAGTGAACAAGCGTGTGCATGAGGCAGTGAGTATGTGTTTAGTATGCGAGTGTGTTGTATGGGGGGGGTTGCTTGCATTGTGCGTGTGTGCTTTGTATATGTGCGGACCTTAAATCCGATCACATAAGAATTCCTTATTTGATTGGATCTCGGTCAATCCAATCAGTGTGAGTTTGCTTCGGGTCATGGATCGGAGGCACTGTGGCGCTGGCGAGGGGAGGATGCAAAAAAAGTAAATCGAAAAGCGAGTCGCCATAACCCAGATGATTTGATAAACAAGTCGGGCATAAAAAAGTGGACACAAACTCAGAACATTCATAAATTTCTGCCAATAAATAAATACGTTTTTCTGTCACCCGCCCCATAGAGAAGAGTTTTATGAAAATAATGACTTTTATTTTTCTAACTTCCCTACAGCAACAGAAAAAGTCTACAAGTTTTATTTGCTTTTTTCCAAAAAGACCTCGTAGATTTGCACCAGTATAACTAATTTAAAGTGACGTGCAATGCAGAACGAATGCACAGATGTGTCTGATATCACGGTTACAGTTCAACAAGCGCCCAGATTAAACAACAAAATCCAACTTTTCTCACTGTTTGAATGAGACAGACAGAAAAATGAATGAGACTTAAAGTCAAACATTTTTTCTCTGATCGATCTAACGCCGTCACGCCGTCTCTGCGTTTATTAGCCTGACTAAAAGAAAAGAGGTGTTTAAGAGAAAGACCACTTCTGCCACTGGTCTGCCTCCCTCTGACCCTCCTCGCTGCGTCTTTTCGTTGCTCAGTTCACCAGGAAAGCAGTGGTCGGGGGGGTCTGACACAACAACAGCTGCCCTGGAGCTGGTCGGCTTTTGTTGCCGTCCTCGTCGGCGGTGCAGCCGGTGAAACTCTGCCGGTCTGGTTGAAGGACTCGACTCCTTCCACATAAACACACAAAAAACAGAACAATGAAGGTCTTGAATCGGATCCTCTGTTGTGTTTGGAGAGCCGCACTAACCCGAGAAAATTAAATCGACCGCCGAGTCCGCCCCGGCCTCTCGTTATTTGACTCTGAACTGGAGTGTCTGCACGATTGAGAATGTCAGTATTTGAATAATTTATTCTCCAAATTCAATATCTCCATTTTATATACTGTTGCAGCAGGGATGTGTGAAAGTGATATTTTGTCAATCACAAATTGAAGCTATCTGTGCTTCTCACAAAGTCCTGTAATTTGTTTAATTTCTTCGCTGTCAGTCATTTTGTGAGAGTAGGTGTCATTTTTTTTTTCACTCGAGCGACGGATGCCTCATATTGGAAAGAAGCTCCTCATTTACATTTTAGAGGACTTGGCTGGTTTGTTGTAGTTTGATCTCGATGGATGAAAGTCTGTTTCTCATTCTCCGCCTGTCTTGGATAATCCTGCTCTTTTTTTTTTTCCCTCCTCTGAGCTCCACCTGTCCATCAATCGGGACGTCTCTCCTCCCTCTTTTTCTTTCATTTTCTGTCACTTTCTCTCTCAAGAACATTTAGAAGAAATTGTTCTCTCAATCCACCCACACTCCATCTCTTCATCGGCTCGCTGCTGTCTCCTCTTCCTCTCTAATTGGAAAAGAAATCCCCACCATGTTTTAAATTCCTCCATTTCTTTTCCCTCTGTGTGTTTCTTTACCCCGTCATTTTGTCCTCACGTAAACCTTCTTCTTCCCCCATCCATCCATCCATCCATCCATCCTTCTTTTCATCCCCTCGTCACATCCTTCCTGCATCCATGTTTTCTTTACCTGCTTTTTATTTCACTGTCACTCTTCACAGCACCTCTTTTAATCGTTACCTTTTTATTTGCAGTCTTTCTTCACCTCCTGCTTTCTCTATTTCTTCATTCCTCCCTCTCTTTTTTACCCATACTCCATCATTCTCACCACTTCATGTCTTCTTTTCACACCCACCTGTTTCACTTGCATCTTAATATTTCTCCTTCTACGTCCTCTCATCATTTCTTAATATTCTTCTTGTCCTCTTACCTCTCTCTTCCATCTCTCTCTCTCTCTCTCTCTCTCTCTCTTTACCTCTCTCCCCCCCTCTGGGGTGACATCAGCCTGATGCCAGTCTCTCATCTCCCATCATTGTGCCAATTAGTCGACGCTCTGCACATTAAAACTGCTCACCGACGGCAATCTTGATTTCTCCCTCGATGTGGTGTGATGTCACACACACACACACACATACATGCGTACACACACACACACACACACACACACCACCCACATTAAAGGCAAACACACACACAGACAAGAATAAAGTGCCCGGGGCTGTAAGTAAGAGAAGAGCATGAGTGATTGGGGACTTAGGGATGAGGAGCGATGGAGGGAGTGGGAATAAAAGTCTAAAAAGAGTGAAAGAGACATTAAAGAAGATATAACACTGGAGGCGAAGATGGAGGCCAGTGTAAGGAGTGTGTGTGTGTGTGTGTGGGTAGGTAAGGGGAGGATATGGAGGTTTGCAGAGTAAAAGAAACCTCACTATGACTTTTCCCGTTCTGTCCATCGGTGAAAGAAAGTTTTCTCAGGTTCGGTTGGAGGAAGTTTTCTCGGTGCAGCTCTGACCTCAACCCTCGGCCGACAGCTGAAGGATGAACTCGAGCACAAACCGCGAATCAGGCCGAAATGATTGGGAGCAAATCACTGCGGGTTCAACTGTCGGCACACTTTGAGCCCGGCTACCTGCATCAGTCCTGCACGTCGCTGCACACTGGGACGAAGCAAAGAGGGAAAATAAGCAAAATGAGAAAATCATGAGAAAAAAAACGTGATTTAAATCGATAAAATACAGTATGTGCAATAAAGAGATGATAATAAATGGGAGGACAGAAAAGATGGAAAAAAGAGGAAGGTGAGAGATGGAAAAAGGTGGAGGAATGTCAAAAAAAGTGTTGAGAGATATGGAGGAGGAGGAAGAGGAGAAATGGGGCGAGAAATGACACGAAACAAAAGGAAACGGTGGCACATACGGAAAAAAGAAAAGAAAAAAAAAAGCCCTCCCGCGCTGTGAAAAATGCAGCCAGACACCTTTTTTGACAAGTAAAAAGCCTCAGGGGTTGGCCAAGGTACTCTGACAATCAACGTCATTCACACACACTCACACACACACACACTCTCACACACACACACAGAGCTGCAGAGTGCAGATTTTGGAGGTTGTAGAAGAGACATAGAGAGATTTTACCAACTGACAGTCCATGTCAATCACGATGCACTCAGCTGACTCCAAAATCCCTAAATGCACTTTTATTCTGTGTGTGTGTGTGTGTGTGTGTGTGTGTGTGTGGAAGCAAGCACACATACTTGCTTGCCTTTGGTGGTGTGTAAGAATGTGCACACACACATTTATGCATGTGACACACAGACTTTAACGTCAGTAACAACCATTAACTGTAATGTCTAATGTGTGTGTGTCTGGATAACATATATGAACCTTTCAATCTGTGTGTGTGTGTGTGTGTGTGTGTGTGTGTGTGTGTGTGTGTGTGTGTGTGTGTGTGTGTGTGTGTGCGCTTTTTC
>JBAJHX010000096.1:2486594-2499117 GCA_037176925.1 Amniataba percoides
ACACACACACACACACACACACACACACACACTGTCAGTTCATAACCTGCAAAACACACATGCAATTTGAAGATGTGTAGAAAGTGTTTGACATGCACATTTATTCTTTAAATTACTAATATACCTTATTATTTTACCTTCAGTATACAGTATGTATATACACACACACACACACACACATAAAATGCACCCACGCTAAGACACTGATCTCTACCTGTGACACACACACACACACACACACGCAGGAGAGGCAGTATTTAATATGCCATTCAGGGCTGCTGCGGTGCGTTGGTAGCTGGGAGAATCAATCTTCTCTCCATTTGGATGAGATTATGTTTTTAATATCTCTGGTTTTACCCATAATTCCTCCCTGATAATTTTATCATGCTCTCCAAGTCGGAGAAATAAAGACGGGAAAAAAAAAAAAAAAAGCAGAGAAATGTATAAATGAAAAGGATATTATACAAGTGCACCCGTACCCACTCGCTCAGCTTGTGTGCATTCAGCACAACAAAATTCGGGGGATTAATTCCTTTTGGAAGCAATCAATATCATCGCCAGCCCGGCGTTGTCATGGGTAAAATGGCTAATACTGAGGAATTCCTCTTTAATGCCTTTATGCTTCTTCTGTTTTGTATTAATACTGAAGGCGGCTCTTCCTCAGACAGGAACACAACGGGACCAAATTAAGAAAGAAAATCACATTCTGCTCTCAGAAATAACTTCTTAAAGTGACAGCGATCAATATTTTTAACACATTAAAATAAAAGGAAACAGTAATGTATATCAATGTAGAGGATGATTAAGTAAACCCACATTACAACACACAATATTATTGAGGAAAAAAAAACCTTGCATGTCCCCTAAAACCTTTCATTTAAGCATTTTTAAGGTGCTGTAATGAATTTGTCAAACATCATCTTGGATGCAGATTTGATTTTATGTTAAATGTCAAATATCTGTACATAAATCAAATATCTATATATCTGTTTTTTTGCCTCATTATCAGTTAGCGTGTATTGATTATCTTTGCAGTCTCACTTCCAGCAGTCTTTACGAGCTGCAGAGTTCATATCTGTGCGTTTAGGCGCCTTTAACTGTGTTGTTGGCCGTCTCGCCGCACTCCCCTCGGTACGACAGCCCATCATCGTGAAGGCCGAGTGGTTGTGAATTCTGCCGTCTGCAGAGACAGTCGTCCGAGATCGATATTTCATGTCTTTCTCCTGGGAGGATTTTTTTACAGGAAAAATAAAGAATTTAAGAGCTTCTTCGTGCCGTTGCCAGGAAGGTCACACCGCCGCTCTCTATTATGTTCCTCTACACTGCACGTACGCATGAGCAGTGTAGTTTATTATTACAGGATGTGACATGAAGTTTGTAAAACAGGTTGTAGATTTTACTACAGTATTTTTAAATAAAGACTAGTTTTTCTCTCATCTTAAAGTTTCCGGCTTCTTATCTTATTGCAACATTGCCCATTTTTAAGGCATTTCAGAGATGTTTTGATCACTGGTGAAATTTAACCGCGTACATTTCTAAGATCAAGGACAAACATTTTAGTGTGACAGGTTGATGTTTTCAGTCTTATCAACACTGGCAGGCTGCTCTCGTCACTTAAAAACGACTTTTTCTTCAATGTTTACTCAACAGAGAAGAAAAGTGAATTAAAACTGGTCGACTTTTTAACCTCCGACGTGCTTTTACAGCTTGTGGTGTCAAATATCCCTTTTGAAAGTTTTATCTTTTCTTTGGACATTTGAATAACATGAAATATTCTCACGTGTTGTTCTCTATTTCTCAAAACAACTAAGTTTAATATTAGATACTGAACTTAATTTAGTCATTTTAGTCAACTTTATAAGACTGCTGTGAGCTGTTAGAGCAACATGCTGCTTTAAAGAAGAGATGAGGACGAGCACCTGCCAAATGTGTTGTTTAGGTGCACGTTACGCTCCCAACTGTCTTTTTCTTTAGTGCCCTGATGGGTGCCAAGAAAATAATACGCACACCACCTGCCTGCACCGGTGGCAAGACAGCAAGATGGATCCATAAATTGTACACACTTTGGAGCCACCTGTTAGCCGACAGTGACGATACGATAATAAATGAGGCCGCGCCGTCCTCCATATTGTGTTTGCACCGGCTGTCAATCAGTCCTATTTTGCTCTGCTCGTTTGCTCCGTCTCAACTTTTACCCCTCCCGTAATGGACCCCGTCGCGTCCGATCACTCTCTCCTCAACCGCGGTCAGCACCCCGTCAGAGTTCACCTGATTGGCTGAGCGGCTCCTGAGCCGGCCAATCGCGATGTTAAATGGAGCTGAACCCGTCGCCAGATGGGGTCCTCTACTGTTACATCATGAACTGTTGAACCCAATCAGCACGTGCGCCGCTGAAGTGCGAACAAATGGGGTCGCGCTGTAATGTGTCAGGTGATACATATTGTGGATCACTCAGGGGGAAAATTGAGGTTTAATACACCTGTGGGGTGATTACCAGGGCAGAGACTACAGGGAAATGTGTCAACTTGTCTCTGGCGTGATCACCCGAGGCGCTCGTGGAACTGAAATGTTCTTGACGGACGTGTTGAAATTCACACTTCTGCTGATTACAGGTCCAGAGCTATCAGAAAGTGTCCTTCAAAGGTTATTTTCTGACCGCGTTAATGGAATAAAACCAACTACAAGGCGCACTAGATGGGTGTGCAGGTTTAATTGTACAGACAGGTGACAAATTTCAGGACAAAGCTAAGTGAAGGGATGTAAACTGTGTGAGCGTGATGCTCATGTGTTTAGTGTGACATGTGAGGACGAACAGACTCTTTCTGAGGTGATGAAGGACGTGAACGCAGGACACGAGTCAGTTTGTTAACAATCACACAGATGGATGTTACAGCAGAGTCACAGAACATAAACTTCTGATTACAAAGATGAGAGCACATTTGAGAATTCAGTGGTGCAAAAACCAACAAGGCGCTGGTCAGCAGAGGTGTGTGTGGTCGGAGGGGCATTTAGCTGGTGTGGTTTGAGTCTGCAAATCAGTCACCTTTAACGTCTGATGAAACATTTCTGCCCTGACGGGAGGGGTTTTGTGTTGAGGATGAAAATAATGTGAAAGATTTTGGAGCGATGTGTTAGAGAGCGCCGTCCACCACCATCATCAAAACACCACGATGGAGGACATTTTACAATTTGGATGTTGGTTTATTCAAAATGTACCACAATATATTATTAATTTAACTCCACAATGAGATTTATTGTCATTTGCTCGGACTCTTCAAAGAATTATTTTCATAAAAATGCTCCCTTAAAAGCAGATTCTTTGAGTAAACTAGGTTTCAGTATTAAGTCATCTTCAGGTAATACTGACATTAGTTTTGTCTTTTTGCCAGAACATCTCGGATGATAAAGTTTTGTCAGGAGACGAACTTCTTGTCTTTAACATAACGAACGCAGAACTTCAGAATCAAACTGTGGTTTCTGTTTAATGTGTTTGTTAAATGTGACGTCAGCAAAATCCTTCTTTTGTAAATGGTGAAATAAGTTGAAACGGACGCTGTAAAACATATTTTGACACTTACAAAATAAACACAGTAGTTCTTTTAATAAAACCCTCCTTTGTGTTGGCTGTACTGAGCTCGAGTAGGAGGCAGAGATGTGAAAATATAAAAAAAAAAATCAATTGGCAACTATTTCTGAGGGATTACAGTAAAAGCACAGCACGAGTACAAACAGACAAACACAGCTGCACAGGACATCAGTTTTTAAAAAGCATCTTTGTTTTCCACTGATATATATTTATATTTTCACATGTCTTTGGGTCATCGGGTTGAAAAGGAGGTAGAGAGGTAAAAATGTGTATTAATGACAAACTCAGACAAACCCATTGATTAAAAAAAGGCTCATGTTTTGTGAATTAACTATTTAAACCCACTTTGATGTTATAGTATAAATAAGAAATATAAGGAAAAAAAACACTCGCTCACTACGTCATTGCACCAAACAGAAGTTCGTTTCCAATTAACAACCTAAGGCCAACAAATATTTTCCAAAAAGCGCCGCTCAGGCTGTCGCAGTTGTCAAAAACACCTTTCAAGGTCTGAATAGCTGCTGCGTCGGTGTGTCCACGTTCCTCACATCTCTCTCGATGCCACCGTCTCTGTCCTTGTCTGAGTCTGAGTGGCAGTCTGGTGCCAAAAAAAAATAATAAATAAAGAAAGACAGAAAGAAAAACTGAGTTTTGGTCACTCAGAAGATGAGCTCAGACATTCTTCCACCTCTGCTCTGTGCATTTGAATCAGCAGCCATATTTTAATTACCTTTTTTTTTAGCGTGCTGTAACTCATTCATGCACCAACGATTACAAATGAATTCAGACGTAATTGGCATGGATGATGGTGCTACATCTGCCCTTTATTTGATTTATTTATTTATTTTAGTGCCTATTCAGCTTTGAGAAACTGCTCTAAAGTAGACATGAAACATTCAGGATCCGCTGAGTATCCTGTTATTCACTGAGGAATATGCACTGTGTGTTAAGAATTCAGCACTTAAAAAAAAAAAAAAAAAAGTATTGCACTTAAAACTCCGCCATTCAAACGTCTATTTAAAGTCTCATTTCCATTGAAAACACGTAATAATGCACTTTCTCCTGCATCAAAGCTGCAGAGTGACAGATGTATTTTCTTAATTTTTATTATTTTTTTTATTTCCTCAAGACGGGGACGCTGTCCGTGATCAGGTTACGAAGCGTGTTGTCATTGAAGGCATTCAGGTTTTTTTTTTTTTTTTTTAAAGGAACATCTCTTCGGCGCAGCCATTGAGGACTGCGGCAGCTATTACCGAGTGTGCCAAGGTTAGGCGCTTAAGCCGTTAGCTCAGTGGATTCCACCGCCAACCTTGTGTTGTTATTGCAGAGGGGGCGAAGATGAGAGAGACAGGGGATTAAACCGAACTCCCACGCAGCACTATTACTCTATTAATCGGCTGTCTTTGTCTATCAAGGTTATAACAAGCAGCTGCACGGTGCATGTCTGTGAGAGAACAGCTGCATTTATGTGTAGGAGCCCAGGGCCGTCCGCTCGAGGGTTTCACGTCTTTCCCTTTCCAGTCTTCGCTTCTTCACTGTCATGTCAGGTTTTTTTTTCTTTGTAATGCTCCATCTACCTCTCCTACATTTCCCTTTTCTTTCTTTCTCTGTCAATCTTCCTTTTCTTCCCCACATTTATAAATATCCCCCCAAAAAAACACACTTCTTCTTTCTTGTATTATTTTTTTCTGCAGACTTTCTCGCCCTCTATTCTTACCTCCCTCTTTCTGCATCCTTTACTTATTCATTTAATCGTATCTCGGTTTATCTCCGCCCTCGCCGACCTTCATGCTGCTTTATGTTTGTGTCTCTGGGTGACGTGGCCTTGGTTTCATTCATCCTCCCGCGGAGGGTGGCGGCTTTGCTAACAGTTTAATTAGTCTGCTTTTCTCTTCTGTCTGACGGAGCGCCGTCTCTTCGGGAAGCTGAAAGTGTAACTTGGACCAGACTCGCCGACTGAGGAACACTTGACTCTCCGTCAGTGTTAAACTCGAGATGTCGTCTGAAAATATTAATTGGCCTTAAAAAGAAGGTGTCAGGCATTCAGTAGAGATGTAGTTTTGTTCTGTAGAAACAGCATGTGCTGCACAGTTCAGGTGTACAGCTCATATTCATTTCTTTTCAAAGTTTTACTTGGAGTAATTAAGTTTAAAGTTATGAGAAATAATCTTTGAGCTTCACAGATGAAAACCTTTATGTTTCAAGAGGTCTCTCGATGAAATACAGGTACCAAACTGTGTCCCTTTGTCTCGTCGCAGTATGTTTTTAGGGTCAAACTAAACTCACCATGCATGTCCAACATCCACATGAGTATTTTCCACCAAAAAGAAAACATTAAAAAAATAAATAAAAGCTGAAAAAGGTTGACAAACAATGAACTTAAAATCTGATGAAATGAGAGTCTAAGCAGCAAGCAGGAAGTAAAATACATCCCTTCTCTTCGTCTTTACCTTTCCTCCGCTCTCATTCGCCGGCTTTACCTTCTCTCATTCGGCCTCTCGACACCCTTCATCAAACCACACTGACAGCAGTGCCCTAACCTGTGTGAACATGTGCCCTCCTCCTGTAAAAAAACACTCACACCGACCTCGCATTCATCTCGCCGAGTTTTGTTTTCGATCCATCGTGTTTGTCCGTTTGGTCTTTTACCGATTGTTGTTATTCTGTTGTCATTTCCTGTGTGCATGTGGAGCTTAAATGTCGACGTCTTTGTGTAACTTGAACATCCTTGGATGCTTTTCAATGTTGGAATGAAGTCGGAGAAACAAACAAAACACTCCTGGCTTTGAAACTGTTGTCATTTTACTTCGTCTTCCTCCATTTTTTTTTTTTTTTTCGAGCACGCTGTTGATGTTTTCAAACCCCCGCATGATGTTTCCACGTCGTGTCTGTTCTGTGCATACGGACGTGTTTAGAGTATCTTCACCTTGGGATCAAGTGTTTGTATGTCTTTGTCTGTGGCTAACATATGTTTATTTTTTTGTGCGTATGTAAAGGATGGCTATCGAGGTTATCTGTGCCTCTGTAAATGTGTGTGTGTACATACGTGTGTGTGTATTCATTCATTCATGAGTTTCCTGATTTTTTTTATCCACAATGCACGTGTGTGGTCCTTCCTGTGTGACCGTCTCTGCCTGGCTGTTTGTATACGGTTTCCTACCAATGTGACTTTGTGCATACTTGTGTGCGTGTGTGTGCGCGTGTTTGTGTGTTTCTGTGTGTGTGTGTGTGTGTGTAGGTGCATCCACCCAGGACTCAGATGCAATGGAGCCAGAGAAGCAGGTGGACAGCACGGTGAAAATGGCCGGCGTGATCGCGGGGATCCTCATGTTCATCATCATCCTCCTCGGCGTCGTCCTCACCTTCAAACGCAGGTAAATAATGAACCAAACGTCCAGACTGTAAGGCAGCTTAAAGGTGCTATATGTAGAATTTGAATTATAATAAATAACTTATTAATGCATTAATGCAATTTCCTCAACCTGTAGACAAAACAGTTGGTAGCCTCTATCACGGTCTGATCTGCATTGTGAAAGCTGCGCCTCTGGTGAGTTGCTTTGTGGCACAAAACAGGAAACTCAACTTAAACTTTCATCACTTTTGTGGGGAAAAGATGGTGAACGAATGATTAAAAAATTGGTTAAAGCAATATGAGCAAAAGAGGCATTAAGACAGAGGCTACCAATCATCATTATGCCCACTGAGTCAGTCACATCTGTATGTGGTGACGCAGAAAAACTCTACATTTAGCATCTTTAAACTATATAAATGAGCAGACTGATAGACAGAGATGTGTATGTAGAAATGAATAGATGTTATACATACAGATATGTAGGAACAGATGCATAGTTTTACATTTATGGACAGGGGAGAAGGTCAATGTCTGCAGGGGAAAAAAGGATTTCTGTGAAATGTTTAATCAGAATTTAAAATGTTTTTTCGTGTAGTTTCAATGTCAGTCAACAAAAATCCTTCTTAGAGATCAGAATTTATCAAACATCGCAGGTTACACGCTGATTGCTACGAAAAACATCGCTTCATTTCTCAAGGCGATATGAAAGGTCAGAATTTAATCCTCTTTAACCCTTAAAGGCGAAATAAATAATAACGATAAAGGTGCCCGGAGTTTAGATATCTGAAATCCAGATGAGCTGTATTACTGTTTTTCCCCGTTAGCAACATGCACAGCTTTAGTGTCTTTGTTAACATGCACAGCGGCTTGCCACCATCACCTGCCTTTCTTTCCTTTACTTTCTTCTAATTCTCTACAAATATATCGCTTCATCCATCCTCCCATCCCTCTCTCCTCCACTCACATGATGCTTATACATTTCTGTTTTGCTAGGACTCATACATTCATTTATTTTATTCATTTTATGTGTTTCAGTTTCTTACTTCACTTGAAATATCTGCAAAACTACTTTAAATAATAATTTAAATGTGCAAATGGAAAATCAGCACGATGCATGGGAATACAACTGTGACGTTAATAGAGTAAATGAAACTTATAAAAACTGCAAAACTCTTTTTTACATACAAACATTAAAATAATTCACAGTGTCAACTTGAAACAGGGTGATTTTATATAAAATCACATGCCAGCTGTTCAAATTAAGTCAATTTTACAGTATTTTTTCACCAAAAATGCTCGAAACACTTGGACCTTGCGATGCACAAAGAGGGAGACACAAAACTCAGACAGTAATACGGCGAGGGAAACGGGCAGATGCCTCATTGTTAGTCCGAATAGTCCGAATACGACGTTTGATCCATTTCAAGTGAGCCGAGGAGGCCGGGGAGCGAGAGGGGGCAGCGGGTCAGCCGCCAATGCTAATCACAGGCTAACAGTGAATATCTCAAACTCCAAGAGGATAAAAATCTGACGCAGCTGGAGGGAGGAAAATGTTAGACAAGAAAGGTAAAAGTAGAGACTTCAGAGGAGGGTGCAGGTGGGAAATGTAGGAGATAAGCAGGTAAAAAAAAAGAGGAGAAAGGAAAGAAGGAAGAAAATGTACGAGGTTTGAAAACTATGAAAGCCATGAAAATAAAAAGCAAGGCCGCGCTGGTTAACCTGGGGTCAGATGGGTATGCTAATTAGATGCTAACCAGGCTAACAGGGCACGATATACATAAAAAGGTCAATTAAGAGGGCAAACAGCACGACCGCAGCAGAAGGAAGAGAAAGATTTAAAAAATATGAAGCAGTCGAGAAGAAGATCTCATACATGTCAAAGAGAGGACATGTGAAAGAGAAACAGAGAAAAGCCAAGCAGATATGGAGATGGCATGAGAGAGAGAGAGAGAGAGAGAGAGAGAGAGAGATGCAGAGAGGAAATATAAGTGGGAAAGGAAATATCCAGAAGATATACGAGGAAGGATGTGATGGCAGGTGGAGGAAAGAAAAGTGACAGAAAAAGAGAGAGACTAAAGACATTAAAAACTGATAAAAGAAGTGCAGACAAATAGATTCAAACAGTGGGAGGTTTATCTTATCATAGTTTCCTGAAGTCATCTATATTTGATTCCACACAGAAAAAAAGGTGTTTTTTTAAACTGAAAGTGTTTTACAAGCCTTTTCAGAGCCCATAAATTATTCTACAACAAAACTTTGTCGCAAAGTGAGCGTGCACATGCTGTCCAATTAATCTTTCAAAGCGCCGTTACACGTGTACCAAATGGACTTTATATTTCCGAGGAGAGCCGGTGCTGCTGATAACGTAACTGTAAAAGTGAACAACACTGGACACGGCTGAAGTCTTAATGGGGATTCGATGTTTCTGCAACCAGATGGCCCCCGAGGGCTCGAACGACCAGCGCCCGGAAGATCCGCGTTTAACAAAAAGGTTGAGAGGAAGAAGGGATGAATAATTCATATTCCTGAAGCTCCCTTAAACATTAGCTGATTGTGTGTGTGATGCCACGAAGGAAGACCTCATCTGATAAAAGGTGACGTCTGTGAGGCTGAACATCGATGAAAAAATATGTTATTTTAATAATTTTTTCACCATTATTTCCTTTCACCCAAGCTCTTTAAAATTTAGAGCCTGCACCCATCTTTTGGTGATTTTATTTTATTGTAGCTTTCAAATGACTTCCATGTCCAGATCAGACTTTAAAGATCAAAAAATGAAAACAAAGACACACATATATGAAGAGAAGTTACAGATATCGCCTCCGGCCGTATGAGCCACGCGTCTGAATGCAGCGCTGCTCCTGCCGGACATGACTTTTGACAGATCTGCACTTTCACATTAGCCGTTGTGTTCAGGCCTTAAAGATTCGTTTGTGCGGAAATATTTGAATTATTAATACCGGACCTCATCCTGAAGGGCCGCTGTGTGTTTAAAAGATCTTGACAAGCGAGGCCGGGGTCAGTCGGGTCGTATCGGAGACATCCATATGTTTTTAATGTTTGCTTTAATGCTCCATGGCTGGCTTAAACCCAAAAGAACGGATGCATTAACAAAAGAGGGAAACTCACTTTGTGTTAGATTTAGTGTGAGCTGCTGTCAGGAAGGAAAAAAAAATGTTTACATCAGTCGCTTACGGCTCTTTTCAGCTGAATAGCATCTCGAATGATCAAATCGAGAACTTTTCTCACGCTAACAAACTTCGTCTCCCTTTTTATTAGACTGGACTAATTCTTTAAAGCATTGTTTAAATGGGAATTTGCACTAAAACAAGTTCTTGTATTTATTCCAGAGACAAATAATGTTTATTAGAGTCTGATCAGATGCTGTCTAAGAGTTCACGATGCCACGTAGAGACTGTCGATGGAGACCGAGTTTGTTAGTGTGTGTATTTAGTGAAACAGTGAGTGTGTGTGTGTGTGTAAGAGAGAGAGGACGTTTCGGTGTGTGTGTGTCAGAGTTGCATTTGTTCTTTTGTGAGCAGTGACTTTCTTTTTTGTGGAAATAAATAGAAAGAAAGTCATTAAAGTGAGCATCAGCATCACTATCACCATCTTTCTGTGAGTGTGTGAGTGTGTGTGTGTGTGTGTGTTTGCTAGTGTTGATACTCCACCTTAGACATCTGAAGCCAATATTGACACGGATACGTGGACACACACACACAGACTGAGAGGGAGGAGGAAGTCCAGATGGGTCTGTGGACAGAGACGGTCACAAAAAACAGGCCGACTGCTCTCAAGACAGAACAAAATATTTCTGGATTGTCTCAGATTCTTGACTCCCATTCACAGAAAGTCTTTTATTCAAGGTTAAGTTTATTCACACTGACCTTTCTGAATGATAATACATGAAAACACCCCAGAATTACCAGACATTTCTGGAAAAACTTGAGAAGAGAAGGCCACTCCAGCTCAGAGGAAGTGCAGAAGAAATAGTGGTTAACCACTATTATCTTCATGTCTTAACAAAAGCATGCTAGAAATGTAGTAACTGTACCTCATTTCTTCAACATCTTGTGTGTTAGAGTTTCTGTTATCAGTGTGAGAGAGTGAAGAAACGAGACGACCGCGTGCATGCTGCAGTATTTATTAATTAACCACGACTGTTCTACGTGTGTGAAAAACGTGCAGGAAAATAATCCTGTGTCTTCGATGCACATTGTCAGATGAAAGGAAATGTCATTATCCTTGTATTTAAGATAATGAAATCCAAAGTCCTGACTAAAAAAAGTAATCTGCTTCTAAATTAAAGTCTAAATAAATCTGTTTGCACAGCTGAGCAGCAGAATTTTGTGTAATTGAGACACATTTGTGCTGTGAGGAAAATGGAAAGCATCTTTCACTTAGCGTTTAAATGCTCTAATATAAAGTAGTTTAGTGGTTTCCTTGTACTTTTTAAATCCCTAGTTTCTTTTGATATGCATAAAACTGTGTACACATGCACACTTCTACTTTTGCACAACTATTGTTGAGGAAAATGTACAAATTGTGCATCCATCGCTTTCTGCATCCAGGTTGATCCATCCCAGCTTATTAATCACCCTCCGCTGGCTCTTAACATCCATAAACACAGTGAGCAAACATCACATGAATACATCTGATATGTTTCTTTTCCCATAAAACATCCGATCACTTTCCTCCTTTCTCGATTCTGTCCTCATAAATATGGAAATGAAAACTTTATTGTTCCTTAAGAAGAACGCAAATCAGTAAATCCATATAAAAAATATTTGAAATGAGACTCCTCATAAACTAGAGATATAAACGACACTCTGCTTTTAATTTTGCAGACTGAATTCGCTGGTTTATCCTCTCTGAAGTCTCACAGAAGTATTTCACCACCAGCGATAACAGGATGCTTTCAGATTTACAACTGAACATTTCTCGCGTCTCCCAACTCGTATTTTCTCCGTACAGTGTTCACGGGGGCCCGCTTTGAGAAATCGTTCACGGCACTCGTGAAACTCTGGGACTTCTACCTGTTCCAGTCTCCATGTTTGAAACTTGTCACCTTGATAAACCTTTCCGTCTTGATACATCACTTAACAGCGCTCCTGTGGAAAAGCTACAGAAGTCCTCGCTCACTGTGCTGATTTATGCTGCGAGAGAAAGTCAGCTTTTAAAAACCCATATGGGGCAGCTCTGATCTTTTCACGGCTGCCTAAACAGATAAAAATCAATTTAAATCCCCCCCCCCCTTCCCTCCTCCTCCTTCAGCCTTTCACAGCTCATTCATGTTCGCTGTTGTTCGGACACAAATTTCTGTGTTCCCACCTCTTTGTGCAACAGTTCAAAATTTGTGTTAAAGGATTAGCAAAAAAAAAAGCAAACATACAGAGTGCAAATGTTTCTGTATTCAGTCCGTTGTCAGAATCAGACAGCCGTGACACTGGATCTGTGCCAGGAAAAGACAAAAGCACAAATTCACCCCGAGAACAAAATGCTGCAGCTTTTTTTTTAACATATCTACAAAAAAAAGAAGCGAGCTGAGTCAGTCTGCATGTTCGGTCGGTGTCAAACAAACAAAA
>JBAJHX010000096.1:2499217-2529295 GCA_037176925.1 Amniataba percoides
TTTTTTTTAACATATCTACAAAAAAAAGAAGCGAGCTGAGTCAGTCTGCATGTTCGGTCGGTGTCAAACAAACAAAAAAAAAGGATGATAAAACTGTGAAGACTTGCAGGTGAAACAGATGTCTCAGGTTTCTCTCTGACTCGAGTCTCACGCCCTTTTATGTCTCTCTCTATCTTCCTGTTTCCTGTCTTTGGCTCCACCCCTTCCTGTCCGTCCTGCCTTGCCCTTGCTCCAATAGAGAGATTCACACATGGAGAACTCTGAGCGTGGGGTATTGTATGTTTATTTCTAGACATCAACGCATCCACTTCCGCTCCTCACTGTGACGCTCACCTGTCCCTCTGCAGATTTCCGTACTTTCCAAATGCATCTTATAGCTAACTGGAAAATGGATGGGGGCTATGAAATATATATAATATAAAAAATACTCAATGAATGCAGACACATGCAGTTATTAAAATGTTCCAAGCTGAAAATGAGAATGACTTCATATCATTTTGTCCAAATTTTTTACTCCCTTTCCTTTTGAGGAAGCTGAAAGTTATTCTTTAAAGAACTGATATGCAAATTCAAACTAAACATGTTTTTTTCAGTGTGCACGTACATGTGGTAATTTCTGCACTTACAAATCTGAAAATTGTCCTAAGCGCGCTCTAAAACATTTCGTGAGCCACCCATCCATTTTCTGTGCGAAACATGAAAAACTTTATATTTTAATCTGTAGCACACACGTGTTTTACTAGATGTGATTGAAATCTGAAGCCGGCCATCATAATAGTCCCTGTTTTAACATTTCCTGCAGCTTCCCTGCTTCAGCTTCATTAGCATATATTAGTTTTTCCTGATGGCTGATTTCATCTTAAGGAATAGGTGCAGTGATATTTGAGACGAATATTCAGACAAATGGTAATGTTTGATGTTTGAGGTCATTATCACTTAGCTATACAGATGCTTTTGGTAAATCTTCCCCAATTTTTGACCATTTATTTCCAGTCATCTGTAACTTTGCATCATGATTGCACGTCATCTGTGCTCAGTGATTTTTTTCTTCTATGTTTTGTAAAAAGTGCACGTTTTAAATCAAATGTCTCGACTCCACTGTCCCCACCGTCTGCCTCTGTGTGGTGAGAGATGTTGGGATTGCCCCCCCCCCCCCAGTCGTTTGCTGTTTTATGCATTGTCGGTAATTCTATCTGCGAAAAAATATGCAGTCAATTTCCTGTTGAAAATGGAAAATAGAGGAAGTCTCAGACAAGATAAAGTGCTCCAGACTCTGCTTTCTACAGCGGGAGCAGGTTTGCTGTAATTGATTACATCTCGCTGTAAAGAAAACAAGCACAAATAATTATCGGAAGCGAGATTCGAGCCAGCCGCCCCCAATTTTTAGAAGAAAGGTTAAATAATTAGTGCAACTTTGTAGGTAAGAAATGATGTGTTTGGCTTTGGCAAATACAACAGAGGTGGCAGATTAAGCGGGAGATATGTGGCGATATCTTGCCGAATGAAATGTGAGGCTTTCACAAATATCTCCACCCACACTGTTCTGGGCTCGAAGACAATCCACTCTGTGCCCGTCACGGTACCGATCGCTTTGGAGTCATTTCCTCGAATAAAATCCCAGCCTGAGAGCCGCACACACACCTCTGCGCTTATCTCTGTGAAATCCTACCTCAGACAACACGGCGTGTACCTTTTGAGACGTTACAGAGAAACCCTGTCGCTCTCAGATGTTGCGTTTGGTAGCTGTGTCGTTCGCTCGGCTGAAATGTGAGTATTTACAGGGGGGTGATGGGGGATTGGGGTGAGGGCGGGGGAGCGATTTGCCCTCGCAGCAGGATGGGAAAAGTGGTTTGATGTGAGTTTCAGACAGGAAGTTGAAGGTGATATTGATGGTGATGTCGATTTGGACAATCTGCTCCCATTAAATGACCTAAAAAGACCACAGTGTTAAAAACTTCTCATCTGAAAATGAATTCAGGATAAAAGATAGAAACATCAGGCATTTGTTTGACGTTGAACAAGTGCTGTTAACCAGCATTCAGTGCCCACGCTCCCAAAAAGTTTTTCTTTTATTGAGAAAAATTAATGTGGATGGACAAAAAAAAAGTTTCACATCATAAAGACCTGCTAAAACCTGAAGTTCAGCTTTAGCTAAAGTGGTTGCAGTTACCAAACATTGAACTCCAAAATCTTGGAGTTGTTTTACTTCACTAAACTATCAACTTTTTCATGTGAGGAATACAGTTTCGCATACCGTATTCCTCAACATAAAGTTAATTTAAAATGTAAAAAGTGAAAATAGTGGATGTGTGCATTAATTTTTAATGAGTTTTCAGACCTGCCATCCACTTCACGTCTAAAAAGTCAAGAAATAAATGATGAAGCTCCACACACACTCTTTCGGGGGCTCAGTCTATGACAAGATAACTGAGGCGATTAGCAGGTGATGTCGACGGACTCAGGCTGGATCCAACGCACATGGCAGGCTCTCACCAGGCCAAGTGCTCTGAAATGTGTGTGTGTGTGTGTGTGTGTGTGTGTGTGTGTGTGTGAATATGTTTGCATTCGGCTTTCACTCTCCAAATTCGGGAATATACGGCACATAAACACACACACTCACATGCACACATTAGAGAGTCCTGAGTGCTTCTCTGCTGACAGACTCTGAACTTGCACTTACTCACAGATAATTTGGCAGTGTTAACACAGACACACACACACACACACACACACACACACAGAGCTGGACTTGACCCCCATTCTGCAGATGTGACACACGGTTGAATAATGGACTCTGCTGCTTGCTGAGATAAATGCTTGATGGTTCACTAACGGCACCGTTATAATGGGTGATGGCCGACCATTTTCACCCACAAACACACACACACACACAGATTTACAAACCCTTGTATACTATAATACAAACTACATGAAACAAGAACATTGCAGACTATAAGAGCAAGCAGCTCAAATCATCAGCCGTCAGAAAGGCTGTAAAAAAAAGTGAAGATGAAGCCAAATCGTGACATTGCAGGAGCAGCTCTCCTGTCAGACTAAATGATTTACATACTTTAAAGTGGTTTTAGGTAATTAATTATTATTGCACACCCTGAAGGATTCACCTATAAAGTTTAAGTCTCTGACATCCTGACCTGATATATCAGCAAATGCAGTTTTTTTCTTGCATCCTGAGTCCATGTGCAGATGGCTTGTTGACGTCCATCTTGCATTTGATTGCGTGCTGATTAAGCCGATCGTAAACGAGGACGGCAGCGCGGCACGTGATTTTCATTTTCACTTTGAGTAACACGCTCACACTGACAAACACTCTGACGATATTTGCAGATGGAGGATCAGTCGAGCTTCCCCTCATTAGCCGTCCTTAGCTAGCCGTTCTCTAACATGTTCATTAACATACACGCGTTTTCTCATCTGTTGAATTGGCTGCGAAATGAGTCCACGTGTAACAGGATATAGGCCTGCGTACACATATTTGTTTTCATCCAACTCAGCCTTTCGGGCAATAAAAAGTATCCCTGCACTGTCCATGTGTGATAAACTATGGCCGTCATATCATTGTTGAAATATGTGGGTGGTGACCGACACAACCTGCAGAGACACACGATAAGGTGTGTGTTGAGCGTACCTGCCTGCATGTGTTTGTATTCATAGAAACCTGTGATGAACTGCAGCAGAAAACCATTCATACAAAGACAAGCCATCACACCAGAGTCAGACAGTGTGTCTATAGGCACCATCCTTATAGAGCAAGAAAAATACTGCAGTTTTTATACCAATATGGTGGTTTGCATAGTTTTTTTTCCTTTATGCACGTGTTTGCATGCGGCTAACAACATTTTCTAAGAACGTGTAATGGTCTTGTTTCCTCATGAGTCACGTTTGATGATCAGACTGCATTAAGTGACATGCAAAGTGGATGGTAGCTGCACATTATGGATAATATAGGGTGCATTATATCTTATCAATATACAAGAATATATAAAATGTTATTGTACTGAGACTAACTGAGCTGTTCATCCAGATGCATCTGACTGAGTTCAATTTTGAGGCACAACACTAAACATCAGTGGGCTCCTAGTTCATTTCAAACACTGGAGCAGTGTAGAGTTTGATAATAAACCAGGAGAGGAAGTCATAAAGAAATGACGTCTGCATCTTCTCCAGGCCTCACACGTACAGAACTGCAGATTTATTTCACTACTTCTGAAGATGATATTGTGTAAAATGTCAGTGCTGTGCATCCAAGTCTGAATCCATTTTTCACATATTCACTGAAAAAATATCATAAAGGACTTTTTTTTAGTTTCTCATCCTCGTCTTTATGCAGAGTGCTCGAGACTGGAAAGTGCAGAGAAAATGAGAGTCTGCTTCTTTAAGTGGCTGCAGGAAAAATATTTTACTGGACTTTTTTTTTTTTTTGTCAGTTTCCTGTAGAAGACATTTTCTGATCTGCATCAGTTTGTTTGTTGCTGTTGCAGAGCTGCTATAGTCCTAAAAAATATCCACAAGCCTCACTGATGAACAATCAATCAGTTAATCAGTTTTCACTTATAAAACACACACACACACAAAAAAAATCACTAAAACACACACATACAAACACAATATGATCATTACCTTTTGACAAATACATCTCCATCTCTCTAACATGTGCCTTCATCTCTCTGTCTCACTCTGTCACACACACACACACACACACACACACACACACACAGTGCACAACCTGCTGGAGTGTTTTTTCTACGCCACATTAATATTTATGAGCAGTTTTAACGGCTGTGGCTTTTACAGCCGGGCTCTCAGCGCTCTGCACTTTATTAATATCATAAGGACAATGTCAGCAGAGCCCTTAAAGAGCGTTACGGGTGTGACTGTGTGTGTAGGAGTAGTTTTTTTTCCTTTCTTTTTTTAAAAATTGGGTGTGAATGTTCCTCGTGTGTGTGCGCAGGTGCGTTAAGTAATGAATAGATGTGTGTATATAAGAAGATTATTGATAACAAAATGTGTGTGAGTGTGTCAGGAATACACTTTCATCAGCCTGCTCTCTCATTGTTCTGTTGCTTCTTTTGTTAGATGCAGTGTGTGTGTGTGCATGCATGTGTGTGTGTGAGTGTGTTTGTGAGAGTGTGTGTGCATGCATGTGTGTGTGAGTGTGTTTGTGAGAGTGTGTGTGCATGCATGTGTGTGTGAGTGTGTTTGTGAGAGTGTGTGTGCTTTAGATATGAGATCTCAATCACTGGCCTCTCACCAGATGGGGGGGTGGGGTGTATGCCGGGGGGGAAAGTTGCCAACAAACCATTACGGATGTACCTCAGGGAGTCCACTACTACACACACACACACACACACACACACACATAAAAACACACACTGACATGGATGGATGAGATGTGGGTCAAGTGGGATGCAGAGGTTCAGATCTGTGGCTGAATAACAACCAAAGGATGGAAAGGAAGTTGGATTAAGCTTATATTTAATTACATTTTATTTTTTTCACTCACAATGCAGTTTATTTAATTCCAGAGGATACTTAAACTACATCTACTACAACTAATAATAATAATAATAATAATAATAATAATAATAATATTAAATAATACTAATCAGTGCTGTATTTTCTGTCCTTTAAACTCTCTCGGCCTTGTAATCCAAACAACACACACACTCTTCATCTTAATTAAAGAATCATCTCCATTTGTTCCTCCACCGATCTTCCATCTTCTCTTTTGCTCTTCTTCATCATTGTCATCCCATGTCTGTCTGTATCGACCAGCCTAAAGGTGATGGAGGCATCAGATGTGCGTTTTTTTGTTTTTCTTTTCCCCACAGACTTAACTTAAGCATTGATTTGTTAAACTTGCAGGTTAAACTAACAAAAACATTAGAAATTTTAACGTTTCTCGCTCGTTTGTTTGTTTGTAAGGTGACGAGAACACAGACGGTGAAATATCTGACGGTGCATCAATGTTTCAGCGAGCTAACAAACACACAAACGCTATGTTGAGTAAAAGTAGGAGGCAGTAAGCTCTAAAGTTTCTCAGGTTTTAATTTAAATGTACGTTTTCTTTTACAATATACTCATTCAGTACTGAAGACACAACATCAGAGATACTATTTCTAATTTAGGATTTACTTTTAGTGTTATGATGCAAAAAATAAAACCCTCTTTGAACCACAATGCCAGTTCAGTGCATTCATTCATTGATATTACCTGAAGGAACAAATCTTGCTAATTTAAGTTCTTTTTGTAGATTGTAATGTCAACCACTAGTTTAGTTTTTTTTTTTTTTGTTTTATTTTCTTGAATAGTATCATTCATACTACTGTTACCTGCTATTACTCAGCATGTTGCGTGTTAAAGTTTTAACATTGAAGGCGAATGATGGATGGAGACCTTATGATGTCTGTGTTTTCATCTCCTAAAAGTTAACGAACAGGCCAGTCTCCTGTAGGGGAAGAAAAAAAAACTTATAATTTTGTGGGTGAGTGAAACGATCATTTCACAAGCCACAGAGCTCCTTATTACTTTTAATTCGTTTGATTGACTACCGTCGACGCCACAGCTGATTTAGATACAGCGAGGTTTTGCCAGAGACGACCGTAAAATGTCCGCAGAAGCTCATCTGAGCCTCTGACTCGCCCGACTCGTAAAGATAAAAGTAAACTAATAACAGACGAGCATATTGAGCTGACAGGCCGCAGACAGACACTCAGATCAGACAGCGGTTAGATAAACAGGTTGTACATGAGCATAAGAAAGAAAAAAAACATGAACACTTTATCAGTTTAAGATGTCAAAACTATTTATTTTCTCATTCAGACCATGAACTAATCCAATGTGTTTGTCCTTCTTCTGGGTTTTGCTCTGTTGTCATCATCGGCCTCACCTCACCATGCTTCAGAAGACATGCTTATTCCTACTCTTATTACCTGTAAGTAGAGATTTCACCTGGGGAATAACTCCTTTCTCAGCCCATTCTTTATTCCTTATCACGAGCTTTCGATTTCTGTAAAAACAAAACAAACATCTGTCCTGTTTTCTTGCATCCTGTTTGACTTGTACCATATTTTAACCCCACGAAGAATCTGAGCACGTGCATTGTTTCTCAGAATATTCCTAAAACAAAATGTCGGTCACAGTGGAATCAAAATGGCAGCTCAGGTCAGGATTACCTGCTGAAGACGAGCTTTGACTTGATGCAAACACAGAAACCTGCAAAAACCTATCAATGCATTAAAGCCTATCAACTTAAATAAGACTACTCACAGCCATGTGACCCCATATTTAAGTTCATACAGCCACCATCAATCATAAAAGCTCAACTTCACTCCGTCAAGACGAAACAATTTCAAGCTCAGCCGCCTGAATAACTGCGCCTCAGTTCCTTTTGGATAATTATTTGGAGAGCTTTCAACTTCCATCTTCAATACAAACTAAATGTGAGCCAAATTAAATCATTGATTGAATCATCATCAGTTACATCCAGTGACGAGTAATCACATCAGAACTAAATCAGATATGTGAGAAGATTAAAATCAATGTGTTTATAATGTCATAAATACAATTGTTTAAGTTGTACATCTCAGTAAAAAACTAAACTAACTAAACAGCTTTTTTATGGCAGTTTGGGAACCAAACAGACCACAATTTTCTTTACTATTTACTATTTATTATTGGCCTCTACCAAACAGATGTCACCTCATAACTTCATAGACCCTTTTTAGTTTTTTTTTTTCATGTTTCAAGTTTCACAATTCACGAGTCCTTAGACACGATAATATGTCAAAAAAATATTAACTAACCTCTGAAAATTACAGCAAAAATAGACCTAATGTCCAGATTGATTTAGTTCTTGGTGGCTTCCTGTGAAGAGACAAATTTGCTCTGCATATTATTTCAAAACACAGCGAATAAAAAATGTTTTTCACTGAGATATAGTGAGTTAAAATGGTCGAGCCGACGGTTAAAAGGTTAAATTTCATGTTCAGATTATAACTTTTGACGTGACAATGATGCTCTGTAACAAAACACTACTCTTCACTGGTGAATTAAATGTAAAATATTTTGCTTTCTGGATGTTCTCGGAACAAGAATGATAACTACATTAATGTAAATAACATTATTTTGACGAAGGGGAAAATTTTCCGTCGGACTCCATCTGCATTGTTTGCACAGTTCGTCTTTTAAAGTCTTAGCCTAAAAGGTCAAAGTAATTCACTGTTATCTTCTCCACCAAGTGGCCATTTCCTGCTTATTAACTAATTCTAATGAGAAGCTATTATAGCTGTCTGTTCATACTTGCACAAGCACGTAGAGGCGCACACACACTTCCATCACGCACTCAAAAAAAAAGAAAAAAACATCCACTCTGTCGCCCCGAGCTCACCTACAAATCCCTGCAGAGAATTTCTGAAACTCCTCGCTTCTCCAGCTGTCTTCAAAGCATCTGAAAATTTCCTCCAAATCTTCAGCAGAGTCCTAACCGAGCGGAACAGCCATCACATGCCAACACATCTTCTTAAAACGCCACCCTGAGGCCGTTTGACCCCAGAAGTGACTCGGAAAACTGACACAATTAGAAAAACACCAGCCGTCGCTGCTTTTACACACTCGGTGCAGGGTTGGGTTTGGAAGGAAAATGGACGCACACTACTGTGAAAATGATATAGTACAAAATCCTTCATAAATGCATGATATATGAATAAATGCACAATAAATGCACATACAATGAAATATCATGTTCACACAGTTAACACACTGCTGGGACACATTTTGAATTTAAGAAGTCTCTGAACTGCATCTCAGCACAGTATTAGCTGAAATTACTGGGATCCACTGTTATTTTATATATTTTTTTTAGTAATTTTAGCTTTTAAAGTGCTGCTTCATTTGGGCTCATTTGAGGAAGAGGAGCAATATTGATATAATATAAGAAACAAAAAGTTGACTTAAAGAAAAGACCAGAAAGACAGATGTTTTATATATATAAATATGTATATCTGATATGAAAATAAAGCACATGCACACAGTTAGCATAACACACAATAGCTGCTGCATATAAACACACACACACACACTCGTGCACACACAGCTATAGCCCAAGGATGTTTACTGTGAGATGAGAGCGGGATTTAAAGTCGTGCAAGTCTCCTGCAGTCCTGCAGTGTGTTTGTATTTGTACTCTCTTTCTCTCTCTCTCTCTATCTCTCTTTCCAGCCTCCATCTCTCTCTTCACCTCTCTGTATCCCTCAATCTCTCCCTCCCTCGCCGGGTCCTTCTCTAAATCCTGTGATACGCAGATGAAAGTTTGTTTGGGCTTCGCCTGCAGCCTCCTCTGGAGCTGCCGCTGTCATCCTGAAGTGACTGACTGCCTGTCTGCCTGCAGCCGGCTGGGGATGGCTCGGGGATATTTGAACTATCTAGCTACGTAGCTGCCAAGCGACTGGCGGAGGCCGCTGTAGCCATAATGCGGGAGTTCTGTCGATCCCTCGACAAGTGAAACAAATGCTGTTCCACTTGTTTGATTGGACGCCTTGAGGTTGCCCCTGTTGCCTGCTGCCAAAAATAAACGCAATTCCCTCTTCATGCGTCACTTTCAAGGAAAAGAGCAGCTTCGGTAACCAGGGTCGACTGTTTCAGACGTACAGATCTGAAGCTGCACGATGTTTGGACCAAACCATTTAAATAATTAATAGCACACATGTTTTCTGCCTCACAAAAGTCCTCAATTGAGCTCTTGAAAAGTACTGAATGATAACCATTGAATCATTAGTTTGATATATTATAATATCAGCAATTATGTTTTTTTTCCATCTTCTTTTTTAAATAACAATAAGCGACTTATATTTAAGACAAACTCTAACCATGTAAATCTTTAATGATTAGAGCTTTCAAATGCTTACAACAATATATTTATAGATACCAAAATAAAGCCAAAACCTTTAATCGCTATTACAAATGACTAATCAATTAGCTGAGATTTCTTATTTTATCTATCTTTTATATTATATATACTTCACAAATCACCTTATTGTGCAGTTATATCATATATTTAATATCTGTTTAGGATAGATTTCTATAAATCTATTTAAAACCTTTTTTTTCATGTAGAGCATGTAAAGTAGCACTCCTTAATGCTCTAATGTTTCTTTAAAACCACCATTTATGGCTCAGCAAAGTAACACATGCAACAACTACGCCATTAGACTGTAAAAAGAGTCAAACGTTCAGAGAGTTAACGACAATGGAAAACACAAAGATGAACAAAAACTGCATCCTTTACATTTTAGAAGCACTGAATGATGAACTTCAGTAATGAATTTCACTAAATGAGCATCCAGCATTTGGGAAATGAACCTTTCAAGTGCTCATGACACCCAATGTATCAAATGAGCAATAATTAAAAAGTTTTTTTTTGCTCAATAGTTCACCAAAAGCGTTGCTGCATCTTCCATTTTTCTTATGTTGCATCTCTCAGTGATAATATCTCCCCCATCTGACTCACCGTCTTAAAAAAAACAACGCATCACTCATTATCGACACGTCAAACGGCCTGCAATTAACGTCGCCGGGAGCACAAAGTAGTCCATGATTCTCACCGCGGTCGACACCCGGCGGGGTAACCTCGGTGCTTAATGAACTGCCGCCGTGACATTCATTAAAGAGGGATTATGTCGCACTCATTGCCACTTACAATATGCAAGGAATTTGTCATTTAAACGAGTCCATTAAGAGGATGAATGTGTGATAGGTGGAGGAGCAGAGAGGGAGGGAGGTGGGGGCTTCTCTGTCTGATGCTTTTACTTTTACCTTCTACCTGCTTTTCTTTCCTTTCATCGCATCTTTCATTTCTTTCCGTTTCCATCCTTCATCCTTTCACTCCTCACCTTTGTCTTTTTTTCCCCTCTTTCTTCATTCTCTCTCCATCTCGTCACCTCGCACATCCGGCTCTCCTCCCTCCGCTCGGCTCCTCCTCGTCTCCGGCCTCACATTTTCTGCCAAAGTGCAGCCCGATGGCGGGAGAACAGGCCGCTCTTAAGCTCCAATCACACGGAAGGTTTTGAGGCTCCGTCGCCTATAAATTGGTGTGGAGGAGAGGAAGGTTGAATCAGAGGCTGATGGAAGGAAATGATTATGGGAGAAACTTTGCCTGGCCATTCGTCCTGCTTCCCTTTCTTGCACTTCTCCGTCTCTCTAACACCTTCATCTCGCTCCTTCCTCTCGTTCCCCGGTTGTGTTTTTTTTTTTCTCGTTTCCTCGTTAATTCTTGAGCGGTTCCATTTGTTTTCCTCCTTTTCTTTTGTTCTCTTTTGTTCTCTTTTTTCACCCTCTGCTCTGTCTCTGGCTTTATAATCTCTTTGTGTCTCTTTCACTGAATTGCTCAAGTACTGCGGGCGAGTACAGCTCATCACCTACACACACACACACACACACACACAAATACACAATGATACTGCTTTAATTTCACATCTCTGCATATCCACCTCTGTCTCGTGTTATTTCAAGCATCGTGTTAGCCAGTGAACGTGACATGGCGCACAAAAAAACATACAACACATTCACAAACAAAGATCATACATCACACCAACCAGCCGCGTCTCTGCAGCACTTCACTTATTATCGAATGATTCTGCAGCCAAAGTTTTAGCAGCACTGTTCCTGTTAATGCAAATAAAAACTAAAGCTCTGCAGACTGAGGAGAATTCATGGTAAACGCAGTTCACAACGTGTTTGATGCAGCAGACGGTTCAAGTCCCGCCTCAGATCGACTGAGGCTGTTATTTGTTTTTACATCCGACCTTACTTTGCTCTTCACTTGAATAAAAATGTCAGGGACTTCAGTGTTTATTACTGAAGGTGTTCTCTGAGGTGTCGGCGCTGCCATATGTTCCTGTTTACTGTAAACTGAGAGATCAGTGTCCTCTGACAGCAGTAAAAAAAAAAAGTGGTTGAACAGATCAGATAAGCTTCTTTTTGGGATGAATTTGTGAACAATGCAAAATCAATTGAAGTTTCGTGTGTGAGTCATTTTGTGCTGCACAGATAAGAACGATTTCATGAGTCATGCGACCAGAAACAAAATACAACAAGTGCCCATTTTATTTGAAGCTTATCTGACTTTCTGCAATTTGATCTGTTCTTGAACGCAGCTTTACCCAGCATGCCGTTCTTTTGGCTTAAATCGGGGTCCCCTCCCAGTACTTTTGTACTTTTGGTGGTCGTGATTCTCAAATGATAAATGTGCCTCATGGATCTGAAAGGGTCGCAGTCGACGCTGCGCTTCCTGAGAAACACACCGGGAATGTGAGGTTGATCAGATTTGACAGACGGAGACTGCTTCCATTTATAGTTTGATATCCATTTTCTTTTTTATTCCTCCACCGACTGCAGACTCGAGCCTCAGGTGCTTCCTGAGAGCTTTTTTAGACTCGCTGAGAGAAACTTGAGAAGTCATCGTAGGGAAATGATTACTGCTGTAGAGGAAAGTTGTATTTTTACCCTCTTAATTTACATTTTTGGACTGACTTTGCAGGACGCAGCAGTTTTTTTTTTCCCAGAGACACACAAACAGGCGTTAATAGGCGGTTTCGTGATAGGTCGGAGAGAAACACGCCCACTCACTGGCCGGTGTGCTCGAACAGCCAAATACGACAGACACGTGCACAGCGAACGTCCAGCACACGCGGCTCTTACTCTGCCTTCAAGGAGATCGAGACACACACACACAAACACACACCTGCAGTATAGCCAGCGCTCGTGCACACGCTGCCCACTGCGAGCCAATCGTGACTGGATGTCAAACACATTAAGTAAGTTGCAGAACGTGTTGGTGGATTCTGGAGGAGGTTTTTTTTTCTGTTGACTTGCGAGTTGATTTTTATGACTCAGATGGAGATGCGTTTCCGACCGATGCGTTACTGAAACAAATGCCAGCGACAGTATCTGTTGTTCATTTGAAAAGCACAGCAGGCGCCGACGTGAACAAACTGTGCTCGCAAACACTTGAGGAAGTTGGTTAACGGGTCGCTCTGTTCTGACAGCTCGTGGGCAGCGCACGATTCTCAGGAAGCCGTATAATGTTTTGTTTCTGCACATTTATGAAAAGGTAAATCAGATTCTCACAAGCGAATAAAGAGCAAAAAAGAAACACAAATAAATCTTTATTATTTATCACTGATGTGGAGTTGAGGGGCACTTTTAGATCAGAAACTGTAGTCAGATAAACTTTGCTGGTCTGAATCAGCATGATGACGCACAACAAAACGATGTAAACTCCCAAAGAGCTCAAGTAAATCATTTCAAATGCTTCAAAGTCTGATTGGAAATAAATGGTCTCCTGGAATTATGATGATCTGCATTGGTGTCGATATTTGGGCCTGCTCGACAGCTGAGGGGAACATTTAACCAGATGTGCCACACATCTGGCCGCCCCTCACATGAAATTCATTTTTACATGTTGTGATTACTTTTTCTCACCACATGGAGACCTTTTAATGTCTTTTTCATTCACCCTCAAGAGCAACTAAAGAAAACATAATCGGTTCACTAATTTGGCTTTCAAAGCGCTTTGACTTGCACTTCTGATAGGCAGAAGAAGGTTTTTTCTTCTTATCCACGGTGGTCAAGTCATGACACAAACCCCGGAAATGTGACCCTGAAATCAGTCTGTGTGCTGACTTACTATGTGTTAGACCTTCAGCAGTAAAAAAAAATAGATGTTTTCTATGAAATCACACACATGTATCCAGCAAAGTGGCTGCAGAAAACAAGACAAATCTGTGAGCCTCAGTTAGACGTCACTGAAGTACAGTCGAACCATTATAATTATGAAGAAACCATTCAGGGCTGTTTTCCTCTCCTTGAACTTCACTTCAACCCCGAGACTAAGCCAAAGCTGTGATAAAGTCCTTCAAGGTAACATCACACTTTGCAGTCCGCTGGTTTACAAGTGGATCGAGATGTACTTCTGTAATCCGCAGTGGGAAAGTACAGGTCACACATTGAAGGAAAAGGGGTTGGTAAAAAAGAATTGCTGTTATTCTCTTGATCTGTGAGGTCTCAGTCAATATTTGTGAACAAGACAAACTTGCTCCCAAACCAAGAGGCCACTGAGCTGTTGCTTCGTGTTGTAAGTTATTTAAAAGCCTCTCCACTGACTGACAGAAAAAAAAAACTTTTAATTTATTTATTTTCCTTTCATAGCCACAACTTTGGAACATTTTGTGTCAGCAAAACTAATGTCTCATTGTCTTTTACTATTAAAGTGGCTTGTAATTGATGATTTTATTGCTTGAAAGCCTAATTTAGGGATTTTAATCTCAAATTTGAAAAATACTAACCAGATGTTACTTGCAACAAAAAAAAAATTGCATGATACTAAAGCTGTGTGCATGCAAATTTTGGGAGTATAACTTTATCTCCTTTGATAATTATTAAATTTAAGCATTCATCAGTGACTGTTGTTGTATGACAGAGTTATTGACCTCTTAACCATTTCACGAAGAATGTCATGCAACGTGAGCATAATTAGAAACTCGTTAGTTAGATGTTTAAACTTTACATTTTAATGTTGAGTGGTTCAGAGGCAATGTGTCTACCCAGTTATTTTTACAAAACGCCATAAGATATGTTAAATATGTGTTAAATATCCTTTATCAGGTGAAGGATATTGTGTAGATCTGTAATTACTGATCTCTTTACTGGTAAAAAAAGTTTCAGAAATAATGCATGTGAATCTGCTCCTCCAGCTTCAGGTCTTAATTCAATGGTGCGTTTGTGCAGTCCTACTCAACCTGTCCCAGTGTTCAGTCTTTATCAGTAGAGTCCGCCCTGATTGTTTACAAATGATAAATATCAGCTATAAGTTCCATCAATCTAAGACACCGTATGATAAATTACATATGCAGACTGCTCACAATAACAACCAGCACACAAAAGACACCAGTCAAACAAAACAGCAGCATAAAATCAGCAAAGTGCAGCTGAGTGTGCAAAACTTTACACATGTAGTCTCTATGCATCCAATGGATAAACTATAAAAGCCAAAACACCATGTGGACGAGCCCCCAAGTATGTTACAACCAAAGGCCCTGCTGCAGACTTCCACAGTGGTCCTTCAAATTCAGCTGCCCCCCCCCCCCCCCCCTTAAACCGGAACTACTTAAAGAAAAGTCTGAATTAAACCAGAAGAAAGAGAAAAACGAGACGACTGGTGACCTTCGGCCTGCGTGCCGCCTCCTCTCTGCTCTTCAGGTGCCTCTTCTTCCTCTCCTCTCCGGTCGTTAATTAATTTCTGAGAAAGAAAAGACTGGAAAAAGGTCTGAAAAGCACCAGAAGGAGAGAAAGAGAGCGAGACAAAAACAAATCCTGCCACATGTAACAGCTTCCTTTATTCACATCCTTCACGGCTTTTTCATAAATCCTCTCCTGATAAGTGGCCACCTGAAGACAAATACTTAAATAAATACAGCTCAGTCATGTGATATTTCCTGATTCAAGAAGCTAAAAGAATTGCCTGAATGCTCAGCTAAAAGAAGAGATGTAAACTCAGTGGTTTGTGGAGAAACTGAAGAAGAACGTACCACTTTTGTGTCCTTCAGGCAGAGACTTGCTGTGATTTCTTAACTCACGACGAGCCTTTTGGGCACGTTACGACACATCAGGGCTGAAAATGTCGCTCCAGCTCTACTGTAGGTGTCGTCTCTTCGTGTAGAGATGAAGCAGACTGCAGAACGGGACAGGAAGTTCACTGAAGTTGCACGGTGACCTTTCGACATTCGTCCATTCTGTGGAAAGCAGCGGCGCTTCCTGTACGCGGCATCATGCTCTCATTACGTCATTAGTCACGCTCTTATCACTTCCAGTGTGCTCTTTGATTTCTGGAGATATGTTTTTCAGGAGACACATGCGAGACTAGATGGTAAAAAAAATCTGCTCACTTCTGCAAACTCTGCAGAGTCGATGTCCGATCGTAAATGTTTGCTGTCATTTCTGCCATCTGGTGTCTCAGTGGACCTGAAGCTGCAGGTTCAGGTATAATTTAAAAATAGTCGTTGCAAAATGGCCGACAGATGGGAGCTGTGACATGTGAACGATGAAAGAGAAAAAAATAAATAAATAAGCATACAACCACACCCGAGGGAAACCTCATCTACATTTACCACGTTATAAAGCGACGGTAGCCCCACGTCAACCTCTCCTGAAACATATTGCCTGTCCTGTCTTTGGGAGAGAAATCTACCTTTTTTTTCTTAATTTCTAACTCTGAGCACTTCCAAGAGTCACTTACAGAGGCTTCCTGTTAGTCACTTAATATGTGAGTCATATTTGCAAATGAGGCATCTCTTACTGGACACCGACTAACACTGATGCTCGTTACTTGATGACAAATTATTAAGACATTTCAGTGTTTTTTAAGCACTGCGGTTGATCTAGTGACAGTAGAACTTTAAAAAAACTTTAATATCTGAATGTCCGTCCACTGTAAGGGACACTGTGCAGATATTTCTGTCAAAAGAGGGCAAAGTGTTTGAAAATCCAACATGATTTTTTCTCTCACATTGATGTGGAAGGCGAAAGATCAAAAAGGTTGTTCTTTCAAATCACTAACATAGAACGTAGAAAAAAGGATGGAAGAAAAGATGAGAGGTGCTTTAACTCAATGTTGATTTTGTAATTATAGCAAAGATGCTTCTTGAACTTTGGGATATCGCAATGCATAAAATCCATTTCTCATCCTCATGTGGCCGTTTTTTTCTCTCTTTGTACAAGTAATTTCTCCACATTATAAAAACATATAGTTCTCCTTTAACCACGAATCACCCACCTGAGAGCTGTTTGGTTTTGTGACGTTTTTTTTTATTTAATTTTTTGTGGTGTGTGCGTGTGGGTTTACACACTTGTATATGTGTGTCTCCATGTGTAACTATACCTCTTTGTGTGTGTGTGTGTCTTTATGCAAATGCTTGTTTTTTTTGTGTGTGTGTGTTCCCGCCACTATAGGAAGCTGGCGAAGAAGCAGAAGGAGACGGCCAGCAGCTCCACCCAGCAGAGAGAGATGGGTCCGGTCACCACGGCCGACAAGAGCACCACTAAAGTCAGCACCCTGCACAAAGACGACCCCTTCTCCACCTCCAACCAGGACCTCAACGGATTCAGTAAGTCCAGGTCCTGTGTGATTCTGGCCTCGATGTGCCCCCTTAATCTGCAAACTACCACTAGCACCATCATGGAGAACCAATGGGGAATGAATCTGATCTTATTCTCTAACATATAACCAAGCCACAGCTACAAGAGTTTGTTTTCTGCTGTAAATTAACTTTGGTTTCATAGAACGCTTCTTTTGTCCTTGTCTTTCCTTGAAAATACACACATACTGTTTCTCGGCGCCATTAATCATTTTGTCAGATTCATTTATTCAAACAGTGGACATCTCGTTTGATAATAAAACTCTCCATATGTTCCTCTTTCACCAGTATCAGCAGTGTGTTGTGCTGCTTCACTTGCCTCCCTCTCACTTAGTGCTGCTGTAATCATTTTCCTTCCTGCTCTCTGTACTTGTTCTGCCCTGCGACGCCTCGTACACGTGCGAGAACACGCACGCATGTTGCATTGTGAGTGTTTTGCACATGCGTCCGTGTGCGTCCACAACCGCGCGTTTCCCTGCCAGCCGTAGTTTGCGTGGCTATGTGGCTGCATATTCCCGTCCCTTTGTGTGTGTGCATGCATGTGTGTCCAGGGTAATTAGACAAGGCCTCTCAGAAGGGCATTTTTCTCTTGAAAATGTCAGGCTGGCCTTTTGGGAGTGCTTGGCTGCTGAAAGCCAGGGGTGCCGGAGAGGCAAGCTAATGCCGGCCGTAATTGCCTGCACTCTTCCTCTAACTGTCCATGCTGCAACTTTGACGCACAATAATGTTTTTACATTGAAGCCACTTAGGAGAGACCACTTTTATCTGGACCTGGGACGCACATAATGGTGTGATATTTAAAACTTTGACATTTCCTTTGACTTCAGATAGACATTTGCAACATACAGGAAATGAGTAGATTCTTGACGTGGTGATGGTTGGTTTATACATTAAGTGTGTGTGTATTTGTTTTATATTTCTTGTTGCTTCCAAGCATACTTGAGTAGACCTTGCTTGGGGCCAAAGATAAAGTTTTGGCATTTTTCCAAATGAGTCTTTGCTTAGATTTAGAGCATATGTGAAAAGAAATTTCAAAAGATGACTTCCCTCCTTTTCTAGTCAGCTGTGGATAATTAAATGCATTTTGCACCACATGCTATATAATCCAGTGGGAGACTGCTGTATTGTATGAGTCCATAAAGACAATATGGGCAGACTATGATAACAAATATAATTATACATATAATTCTCTCTTTTTTCTCTGTTAATTATATACTTTTCATTAGTTTAGATTCATTGCAACTAGCTGTCAGGTAACTGTCTCTCTTTCACAGTTGGTGCTATTATCACATGAACATTTGAAATGAGAAAGAAATAAAGTACACGCACACATACGTGCACACACACACACACACACACACACACACACACACACACAGTCACCGATCCGGGCTCAGTCCTAATGAGACAGAGAAAAACGCTGACACAAGGTAGGGGACCCAATAATATTTCTGCAGATGGACCCTCGCAGAGCAAATAACCTTTTTGTGTTATTGCATTCTCACCCAGTCACCAGTTATCTTCACAGGACATTGCTGTCAAAGCAGATTTCTTTTGGTATGCAGGTACTCTCCTCACTGTATTAAAGTTGAGCTCCTTTTTGCGGCGCATTAGCATACAGCTCCGGTACGCATGAGACGAGAGGGATTTTATCACAGAAGAGGGGAAAATATGTTGTGTTTGGAGGTTTTCTTTATTTTTTTTTTTAGGAGAGGGAAGGGATGAGAGGAGAGAGGGAAGAAAGAGAGGACGACGGAGAAAGGAAAAGATAAAATTTAAATTATCCGCTGTTGGAAAATTGGGCTATTGTACCCGAAAACAGTGGAGGAAACAGAATATGAATGAGAACGAGGGAAGAGGGATCATTTTCACATCAGGAAATTATCATCACTTTCATTTTTTTGGTAAAATGACAAACACTGAATAAGGTCTGTGTCCGCCTTCATACCGCCGTTTATTTTAAAGTTGTATTTGAACGGAAATAAAGGAAAAGAGGGCTGTGTTCTTCCAAAATAAAAGGAGTTGAAGCGTTTGGTGAAAAAAATCTCACTTGGTCAAGCTAAAATGAAAAAAACGTTACTCAATCAAAAAGGAGCACAGTTAACAGGAACTGTAAGAGTCCATTTACACTTTTTCGAGTGACTCGTATCTTCATGAGGTTTATTCCTTTTAAACAAAAAAACACCAGAAGAAGAATAAACCTCACGCTCCAAATCGTTATCTATCATAGTACCAGAAACACACGGATGACTCACACCGGAGGACTATTATCAGTGTCATCTCAGCTGCCATCATCACGAGAGAAGATGCTGTAAGTGGCTTCTTCCACACAGCACTTAGTGACGTGGCTGCACTGGAGAGGAAGCATGAAGCTCACGGAGGCTGATGCATCTCCACGCTTTTTAAAAGCTGGCTCATCGTGATCATTTGTTTGTGATCTGTATTACTTATGGTTACATTTACACTTTGTTTGATATCGTATAGCGAGCTGGTCGCCAAATGACACATAAATCAGCAGATAATGTGAAACATGCTCTGACTCGAACGAAAATACTTAAAACCTGAGAACAGTCTATAAAAGCATGAAGGCATCATGGAAACGGAGAAACGTAGAGGAAAATGGAGGATGAGATGAGAGGAGAGGAGAGGAGATGAAGAAATAGAAAGAAAAGAGAAGCGGCATCATCTCCTCAGAAAAATTTCTACTGATGTTCACCAATGTTCATCTCTGAAACACAAAACAAAACTGACAGATCCTCAACGTGCGTGACTTCTAATTGGCTGCTGAAAGACAGACCTAAAGACAAACATTACACATATTTTTAGCTGAGCACACACACACACACACACACACACACCGCCTGCAGGTCCTGTAGATAAATATGTGTAGGCTAGCTCTGATATCTGCTGTGGATTATTGAACAGGCTTAGCCAGCATATAATATTTCACAGTCAGTGTCTCAGTATCACGTCTCTCTCCTGGGTTTTATCTTATTCTGTGTGTGAGTGTGTGTCTGTGCACTTGTGGCTATCCCACACATCATTTATAAATAGCCATGTTTTATCTTATTGTGTGTGTGTTTGTGAATGTGTGTGTGCCTGCGTCTATCCTTTGTATCATTTATAAATAGCCCCTTAGAGTCCGTGTGTGTGTGTGTGTGTGTGTCTGCATGGACATGGTCACCTTGTTTAAGTGTAAAGAAGCAAAACCAGATGGTGGGTCACGTTAATAAGCCGCAATCTTCTCCACTCTCCTTCCTGTTTTGCTCTGTCGACCCACAGTTGCACTTTTTTTTTTTTATTTCACCCCCATTCTCCACCTCTTTTTTAAATCTCGGTGTCCCTCCACCCGCTGGTTCATACAATCAGTGGTGTGTATTGACCGTCGTTTAGAGAGTGTGTGTCGCGTTTGACTGCATGTTCACTGAGACAGAAAAAAAACTTTTATCTTTCAAAATTCAATATCGGTAGCATTGATGGTGCCATTAGTGTTATTGGATTGTTCCTCGCAGATTGTTCCTTGAATATGGAGTATTGATTTCCCCTTTGTATATCTTTTCATTGTTAATTGTGGCCTGTGATGATTGATTGATGTCGTTTTTTCAGATGAGTTCACTGACCTTCTCTCCTCTCTCTCTGTCCCATCTCGTCCTGATCTGTACTTTTATTTTCTGTCTCTCTTGTCCTGATTTCCTTCATTTTATCACCTTTTTCCTCTCCTTTTCCCTTATCTCCTCCTCACTTGCTTATTCCTCCTCTTGTCATGTATTTTTCGTCCTCTTCGTCACCTCTCTCCCTCCTCTTGTCTCCTCCACAGCCTCCCCTTCTCCCTGCTCCTTCTCTGTGCAGGGAAGCAAGACACTTCAGAGCAAGTCCCTGCTGAATTCCTACTACTCAGGTACACACACACACACACACACACACACACACACACACATTTATACAGTGTACACACATCACCTTTGGAGATGCTTGAGGCCATTATCCAGAGGCTTGCCTGCAGACATAAATGCAACTGGACAAACTTCCCCCCCTGAAAGTGACACGAGTTTCCTGTTTAGGTTGATCAGATATTTACATATTACAAAAACTAAAATATTACTTTTACCAGAACGTGCATGTCATAATTTTTAGAAATGTTAATGATCTGCAAACCCTCCTCTGTTGTACTCGATGGAAATGAAGTCTATGACAGTCAGTGTTTAACAATCACAGGTGTAACTGTTCTCCTGTTGAAAATGTTTGCAGTGTCCAAAGAGCCAGTTCCTGCCACGACTTCCATAGGTGAGTAAAAACCTCTTTCATTTCCCTCCAGGAACATCTGTGCATTATATGTGGTTTTTGATGTTTTCAGGTGTGATAGCAGCTGTGAAAATGATGCTTACAGTCCAGTACAGCCTTTATCTGAGCATTTGTGTGTGCATGCTGCAAAATAAAAAAAAAAACTTTCATAAGGTTTCATGTAGAAGCAACGTCAGAGACACACCTGAAGGACAGTTTGCTTCATGTGCCAATCAAAAATGCACACACACAGACACACACACACACACACACACACACACGTAGTTTTACACATGGGCAAAATGAAATGTCAAAACTATTTTTCAGCCCCCTCCCCTCTGTCTTTTCCTCTTCATTTGTCCTCCCTCTCTCCCCTTCTGTTGGCCAGATTGACCACTTATTTGCCAAGGAGATTGGCTCCGGCCTCTGCCAAAGTGTGTGACATGTAGTGTGTGTCTTTGCACAGCTATTTCACACAGTCTCACACACACACACACACAGAGGCATAAGTGCCGTAGTGACATTTGTCTTCCGCCCCCCCTTTTTTACAGGAGGGTTTCTGTTTTATGTGATAATACTTATCAGCTCGTCACCTTCCTGCCACACCTCCGCTCATCCATCCATCATCCTCCCTTTCACTCCTGTTAGGGTGTTCTGCATATTTCCCTATCATGTCCACCATCACAGCCTTTCTTCCCACTTTCCCTCCATGTTTTTTCTATTTATTTATTATATATACGTTTTTAGTTTTAAGCCCATTTTTCACCTTCAGTTTTCTTCTTTTTTTTCTTCCTCTTCATTCTTGTGGAAAAAATGTACCTCTCTGAAGAATGAAACCAAATTAAGTGTAAATCAGATATACTCTCGTACTCTTTTATCCTTCATTTCTCTTTATTTTCACCCCTTCTTGTATATATTATATTCTGAGTCATAATTCCTCTCTTCCATAACTTTTACCCTCTCTTGCTTTCGTTTCTGTCTCGTTCTTTGCTCATCGTCTTTTATTTGTTTCCACTTCATTTCTAATTTCATCGGTCACTCCTCCTTTCCTCTCCTCTATTCTTCTCCCCTATCTTCTAATTTTAAGTCCCCGTTAGCAGAGAAGTGTATCTCCTCTTGAATCAGTGTTGTTAATCATCTTAATCGCTGTCCTACCTGCTGAGCAGGTGTGTTAACCGCAGCGAGCGAGACATTCAGACAAAGACTCACACTGATGGACACTCTGCATCTTATCTACTCTGGAAAAACTCACCAAAGACAAGCAGACGACAGAGAGGGAGGATTAGAGAGGAAAAAAACAAATATATTCATATTTTCCTCAGCGTTTCAGCCCCACATATTGGAGCTAGTTTACTGTAATCCACACACACGATCGTCTTTCTGTGCCATTTGCTGATGCACATCAAGGCATGATGAAGCAGAATGCAAAACAACGCTTGAGCGATTTGTGCAGTGGCACAAATTTGCTGTCATACATCTTTGCAGAATGACGTTAGCGTTTTGTCGAACCATCTGTTCTCCCCGCAATTAGATAAAGAGACAGGAGATGAAAAACGAAGCTTTCATCATTAACGTGGAGAAAAATCTGGGCAGTCACAGCGAATACGTAAAATATAGAAACTAGACGTGCAAAGAAACAGAAGAATAAGATTTTTTTTCATCTGTTGTTCTATACATCTGTCTACTTATCCCTCCATCATCTGTTAATCCATCCCTTTATCCCTGCTTTATCCCTGTTCCCCTCCATCATCCATCCATCCATCCATCCATCCATCCATCCATCCATCCATCTAGCTGTACACACTCTCTAAATCCCATCTCTTCCCTCTATCAGAGCCATATTCTCTCCCATTTCAAACCTCTCCATCCATCCATCCATCCATTACTCCATCCATATCCATCATATAGCAGAACACCGGCTGCTATTTGCAGCACGTTGCAATTATTTCATTTACTGAAGCAACATATGAGACGATGCAAGCGTGTTGCCATCATCATCTTCATCATGACGACCATCAAAGGCCAAAGAGAGAGAAAACAGAGGAGTGTAAAAAGAGCGTAGAATAAAAATAAAAGAGTGAAGAAGACACGGGGAAACTAAATGGAAACAGTCTGTAGAAAATGGAAAGTGAGGGATGTAAAATGAGAAGTAGGGGAGAGAAAAAAGATAAAGACTAAGAAGTAAATAGACTATACGTCAGCTCCTTGATTCATTTTTGCACCGTGTTTGTTTGTTTGCTGGTTTAATCCAAGTTGAGATGTACCGCTGAGATGCTTAAGACGTTTTTAATTCTACTAGAAATGCTTGGGATGACAGAAATGCACATCCTCAGAGACACACTGATCCTCGTCAGACAAGCCTGCTTTCAATAATTTTTGTTGAATGTGAGTACATTTCAGCTGTCTAATTAAAAGGAGACCACATTTAGTTCATTTCCTCTAAAAATGAATATAAATGTAGAGAATAAACAAAAAGGCCTCTATTTTGCCTCTGGACATAAAAAAAAGATGAATCCTGGCTGATAAATGTTTTCAAAAAGCATCTATACAGGTAGAAAAAAAAGGAAAATAATACTTTAGCAGACAGCTCTCGTGGTGAAAGCTCAGTGAAAAATAGAAATGCTGTCAAAATAATTTTCATCTCATCATAGATTTATTGGTGCCTACATTTTTACCACTTTGGCACTTAACACTTTGATTTCCACTGAGCCCATTGAGGCATAACAGGCCTCCGAGAGAGGCTGAATTTCATCATTTTAATAAATGGATAGAAGACATTTTTTTATTTCTTAAAATAAGAATCCAACATCTCGACACATTTCAACACCTTTCAGCCTTTTTTTGAAAATGGATAATGGTACCAGCAGCCTGAATTGTGCCAGTGAGTATCATTTTTTAATGGTTTGAAGAGCGAGAGAGAGAGAGAGGAAAGTTATTAAGACGACAGTGAAAGAGACATACAGATTGAGGGATCAAAGACGGTGAGAAGGAGCTCGGGTAAATCCAGTATGCGATGCAGAGCGGGAGTTTATCTCTCCCTCTGTGTGTGTGTGAGTGTGTGTTTTCTTTTTGAACCAGCTGTATAGCTTTCTCCATAGCTCAGGTGTTTTCTCTTGCTATGGAAATGGGATTTTATACTGACACACACACACACACACACACACACACACACACACACACAGACTCTCTCTCTCAAAGTCTTGCATATATAAGCTCACATTGATAAACCGACACTCACACACATTGCATAGCATACGCACGTATACAAATATATGCATAAAGAGACAAGGACACATCAGAAAGTTGCAAATATGCACAGAGGTTCACGCTGGCTCACATCCATATGCACATACGCCCGGCGCAGTGTTAGCATTGATGCGACATAAATCCAGTGGATCAGTAGAAAGCCACCGCAGCGTGGCGTGCATTTCATGTGCAAACACGTTTTACTCTCAAAAATCAATTTTGCTAGACACTGACGTATGTTAAAAGGTTACGCAACACTGTTCTCTGTCAGCTCACAAAGCAAGCGTCAGCCTTTTGTGCCCGGTCCAAGGACGGCCCCTCGCCGCCGTTAGAGCAGACGTCATGTTTTTCTACGGATCAGGAGCTTTCTGTGGTTAATTAGATACACAGTCGCACAAATACAGTGATACAAACACGAACCTATCCAAAGATATCCGAGGAACCTGTGAGCCTGAGATCTGAATCTCAAAGTCTCACTTGTATGCATCTAAAAAACATGAAGAAAAGGGCAAATTATGCCAAAGATGGATCAAACCTGATGGCTTTGGTTCAGGAATTGACAGAATTTAGAGTCTTGTTCTTTGTAATTTCACTGCTGCCACAGTTTGTTTGCATCGATGCAGCAAAGACGACGTGCGGAGGCGGAGATCGATCACTTATGTATTTGTTTTAGTGTTTAAACGCACAAAAACAAGACTGAAACAGGTTTATTTCCCTCAATCACACTACATCTGTCCAACCATCTGCTGCATTGATATGCTGTTTTATAGGCAGTTTGAAAAGTTTACTACAGTATTTGAACATCAAAGAAATATTCTCACCCCACGTTTTAATATTAATATGAGAGAAAACCTGTTCTCGTCTGTCTTAATACATCCTATCAACATGTAGTAGTATTTGCGAGGCCTCTCAGTGCAGCAGACTCAGTAGTTTATGTAAAGTATTTCCTGGTGTGTGGTCTTTTTGGCAGCCCAGGAACTTAATAGAGAGATAAGGTTCCTCATATGTACTTTGCCTTTACGTCTAATGTTCAGAGAAGACAAACACTCACAAATAAAGGATTCCTTTCCTTTGCTTCCTTCCTTTTCTTTCCTTTTTTTGTGCTTATTAGAACCAAATTGTCCCCCTCAGGGAAACAGGCGAGTATTTGTAGAAGCATGAATACAGAGACGGTTCATCCACATAAAAAAAGAGCATCCTTGATGGTTTTTCAATGCATATTTTACCCAAGTAAAAGATCCAGTCGCTGCCAGCAGTCCTCAGTAATGTGACATTTTTAGCTCTGTGCATATGCTGAAGATGCACAGACGCACTCGAAACACTTCAGAAAAAAAAAGCTGTGAAACTGCACAGTGGAAGTGGTCCGCAGTCACCTCCTGCTTAGAGAGCTCATCATTTTTATCCACAGCCTGCTCGTATTGGAAGTAGTTTTTTTTCCCAGCATTACTGGAGGGCAATTATTTCTCCCAGTCTAGTCCAGCATAGCATTAGGCTGCATGTAAGGTGATTATGGCTAATGGCAGTCATTTTGTTTGGCCATAATGTGGCAGTGCTGGGTAATTGAAGGTGAGAGCGGAGTTGGGAGATAGTAATTTTTAACCTTTATGTGCTCAAGGAAGATTGAGCCTCCGCGCTCTTTTCCAGCCACATCTTTGACCGCCTGCTTACACAGCTGATATTCACATCTAGTGGTCTCTTAGTCATTCCTGCTTTTCACAAGTCTGTCTCAATCTGAGCGGCTCATCTCATCCGTCTTTGATTCATCCTCTTCTTAATCCTGCGGAGCTGCATAAAGATGTTACCGAGAGTAGGCCGGCCTGCGTTCACACAGCTAATTCAGCTTTTTTTTTGGCTCTTCAGCCTCAGTTTAGTACACAGATTTTAACTTGAGATCAAGTAGAGATTTAGTCGAGAGAGACGGGTGAAAACTTCTCTCATACAAGATGCCAGTTGTAAGAATCGAAGCTCAGTGATGAAAAATAAAAGCACGAATCGCTTCTGTTTTGTTCTGACCATCCGCAGCAGCGAAACAGACATTCATTTGTATGAAAATATGGCGCACTATTACTTTAATCCTTCAAGTCTCTGGTAATTATCTTCACGCGTGCAGTCGCCTACACCAACATACTGAGGATGGAGGCAAACAGCGCTTCCTGCCCATCGAGGATATGAAGCTAATCCTCCTTTTCTTTGCAGAGAGAGAGAGAAATAGTGGAGTTTTCTATCTGTCCACTAGTCTCTCTCTCTCTCTGTGGTCCCTAACTTGCAAGATAAGACTCCTTTTTTTGTTAAATTAGAAACTCTCCTGTGAAGCAGATTTTGCCGTCTGCTCGGCGACTTCACAGATCACCGCGTGGGTAACCTGCGTGTAAACACACACCTACACACACTCGCAGTCCGACTCCACCGCCTGTAACTTCCAAAAGGGGCAGCTTCGTACGCACACACACACACTTGTTAGCCATTAAACGTGCACACGCATAGCCCTGCACACACACACACACACACACACACACACTAGAGGTTGGACTTTGTGAGTCAGTGTTTTCTCTCCTCGCGTCTGGAAAAAAAAAGAGGTGAAATGAAGTAAACCTCTGGGATACTGTCTAGACCGGTTGATCTCTGTGACCTGCAGTACAGATATATATTCTGCTGCATCTCCGTCTCTTCCTCCATTTATCTCTTCTTCTCTTCCTCCTGTCCTTTCTCTCTCTCTCTCTCTCTCTCTCTCTCTCTCTCTCTCTCTCTCTCTCTCAGCTTCCTCAGTTTGCATTCAGTTTGCAGATCATGGAAGCTGAATGTGCAAAACAAGCTCATGTCTAATTTAGCGCGCGGCGTCGAGGTCTATCAGAAGACTTTCTTTGTTTCACAGCTTCAATTTATTTCTCGTTTTTGCTTTTTCTCACACATCCTTTGCCATATGCTTTTTGTTTTTTGTCCTTCCTCCATCTTGTTTTTTTTTTCTTCTCCTCTTCTCGCACCTGTCTCAGCACCTCCCAGTCTTTCATCATGTCTGGAAATGCAAAACTAAAAAACTAGTCTGCAGATTTTGAATCCTGCACCAACGATGCTGTGTGTGCTTGAGTTGCAAAAAGCAGTGCACAAATATTTAAAGCCTTTTCTATCTGCATAAAAATCCTGTACAGATATAAAATGGACCCACAGAGTAAAAGAAAAATCCCTCAAGGCGAATGCTTCTGATGGTTTTACACAGTGTCTTTCAATATGTGACTGTAATACCTTGTAATGGAAACCAAGATAAGACTTTTGTGAGCTGTTCTGTTACTTCCTATAAAAACTTTGAGTTTATGTCCATTTCTTGTACACAAAATGAGGAGAGGAGGTTTGAGAAAAGCGACAGAATGAAGATTACTTTGGACAAACATGTGAGGACCCTTTTGTGTCTCTTTATGTGGTCAAAGACTTCAGTTATACAATTTTCTTTTTATTCGTCTGCTCCCTCTGAAGGGGCCAAACCATCGTTTTATTTCCTTTTTCATCTTCCGCTCGTTCATCTACCGATTTCTGAATGCATTTCCATAATTTCTCTCGATTCTCTCTTCCTCTGGACAACAGCTTCGGCCGCACTTTTATTTCCCATCTTTTAAAGCCGCTGTTCCACTGCGGGCTGTAATGTGTTTCAAATATCAGAGCGATTTTTCATCCGTACCGAAGAGAATCCCTTCGGCCGGGATGCGTGGCAATAAAAACCAGGCCGAATCCGACCTCGTGCATCAGAGAAAGACAGAAAGAGGAAGAGTTTACCACTCTTTTTTTGAAAGGGAGCATCCTCTCAACCTTTAATGGTTTGCAGAGAGTCGATCTGTTTGCTCACATTTACAGAAAGTGCAGCAGACTGGAGTAAAAGCTGTAGAAGTGACCTAATGTTTTCATTCAGTTTGAAGAGGTGTGTGATAGTTTGACATCAGATCTGATTATTAACACGCGTAAAATAACACAGCACAGCAGATTTCTCAGTGATCAGCAAAACTAAACACAGCGTGTTTGATTGTTGCTGCTTTTATCCGAGTACGTCGACGATAACGCTTCGATTTTAATAGAGAGTAGTGTTTAGCATAATTTCAATTTCAGTTTCAATTATTGTTAGACCACTCCGGATATAATTACTCTGAGTGTTTGAGTGTGTGTGTGTATGTGAGACTGTGATGAATCAGAGCTGGGTATGTCAATGATGTCTTCCTCTGTATAAGAACAGACATTCAGTCGCCACTATAATGAAGTCATTTCTTTAGTATGATTGGATTTAACAGTAATTGCCAATTGGAGTATCAAGGGTGTCAGCAAATTATATTGAATTACACGACGGCTACAGCAAATACTCGCTTCTAATTGGCTGGCAGCTGTCCATTAAGATGATATATAATTATGTCTTGAACACGTCTCTGATCAACAAGTTATTTTAACTTGAAGGGTTGGAAAAAAAAGCAGATTTATATTTATCTCTGACTTTGGAGTGAAGAGTTTAGATTAGATTAGATTAAAGAAACGCAGGTGAAAAGCAGAGCCGGCGTGTCGAAGGAGTTAAGAGCGAACGCGGTGATACTTCGAGTCGAAGTCATCCATAACTGGGCCTTAATAAAGTCACAGGGTGGGAGGAGGGAACTTTATATAGCACACTGCCAAGCATGAAGGACTGCATTAACATACACACTCACTGACGGTGTTAACGGCCTTCACACACACACACACACACACACACACACACACACACACACACACACACACACACACACATACACACACACATGCTAAAAACTCCCAACCAACACTCACTTCTCTCTCTCTCAATCAATGCCTCTCTTTTACTCTGTCAAACACACACTCTGCAGTCTATATGTCTCTATGTCACACACACACACACACACACACACACACACTCTTCTGACTGTGGGGTCAATAAATCTCCCCATTAGCATTGAGATGTCTTCATCATAGTCAGTGTTGTGGAGCCGCCGCTATGACTCCATTTCATGCCTGGCTTAATGCATATTTGACCTTGGAGTGAATTAACACACACACACACACACACACACACACAGACAGACACACACACAGCCATATGTATACACAATATGCCACATACTGAAAGGAAGGCATGCCAATTCACACACACACATTAGCGCAGGAATACACACACACAAAGACTTCCATGTATATATGGACTCATACATTTGCATTTAGACACACACCTTTGACCTTGGAGGCTGCTGGGAGTTTTTCTGAGTCTCAGAAACAATGAGAGTGTTTGTGTGTGTGTGTGTGTGTGTGTGTGTGTGCATATTTGTGTGCGATCATGTCAGCAGGGCCGCGACCACAAACTAAC
>JBAJHX010000096.1:2529486-2543922 GCA_037176925.1 Amniataba percoides
GAGTTTGAAAAATGCTGCTGGAAGGTCAGAAAACTTTACAAACAAGTGGTTTTAATCTCAGCTGGAGTGTGAGACTCGCTGTTATTAGAGAAACAGCATTAACCCAACAAGGAATCATGGGAACTATGTCATTATTACATCAGGCACTCCAGTTTATGAAATGTTCATTTATTTAAGTAATTCTTGGTTAACGTTAGAGAAAGACTTGTGTTGATAGTGAAGCACGATGTAGACTTATCTGACACTTTGAAAATGGCACAACCTTTTCCTCTACCTCTACCTTTTTTTAAGATTACCAAACCTACACAAACACAAACCTTTGTCTACGTTAACCCTCACGAGTCGACAGATTTACGATGGCGTAGCAGAAAGACGCAGCTTTACCGAGTCTCCGTTTCAACTTGTGTCAAAAGTGCAGTTTTTAAATTACGTTGATAAGACGGGTAAAAACAGACTTGTGATAAATAATTTACGTCGTACTATAATCTTGTCGTCATGTTTGGTGCAGGCAGGAAAGTGCTAAACACCGACTGACTTCATAAACAATACATTCCTATATACAACATAATATATATTTTAATGGTTTTATTACAGTTTTAATCATAGAAATGTCTCACATGATAACCTATGCTGCAGTTCATCCTCATATACTGTGCATAACACAGTCAAACACACCTTTTACAAAATGCCTGAGGCATTGCTGCATTTTAATGTCAATAGTTGTACATAACTTTGTTGTTTGCTAAACTTGTACAGAAGTTTGTAAAATTTACTATTTATATTTGCATTTGGAAGTTATAAAAATGTTTTTTTAGACATCACAGTTAAAAATCAAGCATGTTTTTTGAGTGATTTTAGGTCCAATGTGTTGATATAAAATGAAAAAAATAACTGTACAGTCACACGTGAGGTCGTGTTAAGAAATTACACCAAACACAGCAAGATAAACAGTTTTTACTGTGAAATATAAAATATATAAAAAATATAAAATTAAAATCAAATTAAGATCAAAATGACCAGTTATACTCTGCACTCGCTGATCTCCTTACAACTTCTACACAGTATCGATGGACGTCAGACTTCCTGGATTAGCGGGAGTAGACGTGGTTGCAACAGGGTGTAAAGAAGGGCAGAGAAAGAAAGGAAAGAAAAGAGTGTGTGGTAAGATGAAGAAGTGCTGGGGTACATTTTCAGCTGGACCTTTGAGGAGACACAGTGTGAAGCAGGAATATAAAGTACAAGCCGGTTCTGTACTGAGCAGATACTCAGTGTTTGTCCTGACCTCTGCTTCTCACCTCAGCTCTTTACTCCTGTCCTTCTTTCTTTTTCACCTCCCTCTCCTCCACCTCCTGTCACATCTCTTTTCTAAACTCTCTCCGTCACTCCTCTTTTTACTTTTCTCGTCATCTACAGTGTCTCTCTGCATCCTTTCATTACTCTACATCTTCTTTTCTTCCTACCTCTGTTCTTATATTTCTTGCTTTTCCCCTTTTTTATGCACTCCTCCCTCACTTCTTCTCATTCTCTGTTTCAGTCTTTTATCGATTAATCCCTCACACAACAGGACTTTTTCAGCTATATCTAATCATTCAGTGTAAGCAAACTTGATCTGCTTTTTTTTCATCCCTTTTTTTCTTTCCTTTCTCTTGACCACACACACACACACACACACACACACACACACACACACACAGCGGCAGAGTGACCCATGTGGTCGGCTCATTCTTCATTCGTTTAGGGAAGCCGGTGTTTAGATTGGCTTACGGAGGAGCCACTTTAGGCTCGCTAATGAATCCACAGCCGTCATTAACATGCAAATAGCTCCATTAAGAAAACATAGAGTCATCCAGCTTTATATTACAGCGCCTTTCCCTTCTCAGACACACACACACACACACACACACTCTCTTTCACTTCAGTGAGCCTTGCCGATTGTTAAGAAGCCACATGAGCGCAGCACTTAAAAAATTTTCATTTCATTTTCTCACAATGAAAGGATTAAAACATGAAGTATTTTCTATTTCACACCTGTCTAATTATAAAAAATAACTATGATGGAGTTATTCCAACTATGGGAAACTTTTATGGAAAAAAAACCCTTCACATAAGTGATCAAATTGAGATCTTTCTCAGCTTCCCCCAAAAAGAAAAAAAGAACTTTTAAAGAATTAAAAAACCTCAATTTTTTTTTCTGGCGAAGCTTTTGACAGTCGACGTTCCTCTGCGGGTCCCCTGAAACCTCCATCTATTCCTCCATCTGTCCCGACTAATAGATAGAATGCACTCATCCAATCAATCTGTCCATTCCTTAATTGAGGGAGAGATATTCCAATTAACTCCCCCCCCCCCACTCAACACCGTGCCCACCAATCAGGGTGTCCGACGACTCGTTAAACTCGCCGCTTGTCACCGAACTTCTCTCACCTCGAGTGTGTACATGCACAGTGAGTGTGCACTTGGGGTGAGTTTGGGGAGGGTGGGTGTTCGTAGATGATGGGAGGTTTGTTGTCATGGTAACATCCTCATCCCCCTCTCTCTCTCTCTCTCTCCGTTAACAGACAGCAGCCAGCCGTCGCTCGCCCAGCCCTCTCTCACCCTGCAGAGTTTCCCCTACGGAGGCTGCGAGTCGGTGGAGCTCTCCTACCAGAGCGGTACGTGCACAAAACGTATGTAGTGAGTCACTTCAGTTTACGAGCTATTTCGTTAGCCTGCTGGTGAGGAAGGTGGACAGTCAGAGAGTTAGCAGGTTAACTAACTTTAGAAAGAGTCAGGAAGCTGTTCAGTCGATTAGTCAGTCGTTCAGGTGTTCACACTGATGATCTCTTAACATGGAAGTGTATGTATGTATAAGTAAGCGATGGACTAAAGAAAATATTAGTCAGTGTGTCTTCCAGCTGTTGTCATGATATTTATTATAAAGACGCAGCCTGAAGAGACTTTCGTTTCCACCAAATGTACCATTAACTTTTACTGCCAGGAACTATTAAGCTAAAACTAAAAGTTCTTGGACCCACTTTTTGTCTGTGTTTCCACAAAGGTGAGAGGATTAAATTACTCTGCTGACACGTGTCATTTTTCAGCGTGACTATCTCACAACCTTTTGCACTCACCTGTAACACAGCACAATGATTCCTGTTTATTTAAAGCTGTTCACCTTCACCTGGTTTAAATACTGAACTCACTGCTCTGTAATGGTCAAATTCACAGATTTAGCTGTGTCTTATTGATTGCTAATGTACCTGTTGTGTGCAAAGTGTGGTAATATTTGAATGTATGTAACTGTTTGTTAAACTTTGTGATTTCTGTGTTAGTTAAAAAACAAATAAAAGTGCACTGAAGTTTGTTGTGCCAGAGCTTCAAGATGCTGATGGGATGAATGTGTGGAAACATTAGACTGTTGTGGAACAAGTTGGATTTATTATCTTGGTCTTTCATTTAGCTGCACAGAAGCAAAAATATTGATAGACGTTAAGTTCGCTCATCAGTTTATTGGTCAACATTAATTAAAGTGAATTGGTTAATGGAGCACAGGGGGGTTATTTACAGCATGAAGACTGATCAGACCTGCAGCTGAGGATGATCATTTTCATCCCTCCATCGGTCCTCCCACTCTCCCTCCTACATACCATCTACTCTGTATCTCCCCTCCTTGTTTACATATTCGTCTTTCTGTCTCTTTCTCGGTGAAACGTTTCTGTTCCTGCAGGCCAGTTCCAGGCGGGCCAGTTTCAGCCGGCGATCCGAGTCGCCGACCTCCTCCAACACATCACGCAGATGAAGTGTGGACAGGGCTACGGCTTCAAGGAGGAATATGAGGTGAACACACACACACACACACACACACAGGGAGGCGTATAACAGTAAAACAGGCATCAATCTTTAGATCGACAACATTACAAGCAGCTATTAGTAAGAAGGTCAAAGGTCAGCAGATACAGCAGCCAGATAACAGCTCCAATAAAATGTTTGTGAAACTGCTGGAGAAACAGTCAAAGAGACAGACTTTATTTTATAATAAAAACATAGATATTGCAAAGCATGTATCCTCACAAGGCGCGTTATCCTTTAGCTGCTCCACGACCTTCAGCAGGAGTTAGCAAGTAAACTTTTTTAAAAAGGTCGAAAGTAAAATTGAGTGAAATGGTGTTTCAACTGCGTCACAGTAAAAATGCTCATCAGAGTAAATCTGAAATGAGAGGCTCTTTCACATTCAGCTTGCCTGCCCTGTTGTTTCTTCACTGCGATGTGATGATCAGTTTTTAGTTTAAGATTCAGTAAATGATTTGAAGATAAATACTGAAGTGAAGTTTGGGAATTAGATTCTTTTATTTTGAAAATCCATATTTCCTCAACTTCCCTGTTGTGTAACGCGTGTGTCTACGTCTATGTGTGCAGAACGTGTTTGTGTTTGTGTGCGAATGAGCTAATCTGCCGGTTTTGTGAGGAAGGATGGCTCTGATCAATTATTAACTCATCGCCTCATCAATATTTATGATCAGCAGAACAAACAGGCAGGCGGTGAAATAAACTTCCCGTCCGTTTAATTTACACTCTTCCCAGTTTCTCTTTTCTTCTGCTCGAACCACCTCCAGGTTTCTTTCTTCTCATCCACCCTTTTCCTCAGATATCACTTCTGCATTTCTTCTTTTCTTTTTCTCGTGTTCATCCCTTTAATGTTTCTGTCTTTCAGTCTTCCTCATTACTCTCTCTCTCTCTCTCTCTCTCTCTTTCTCTCTGTACATAAGTCCTTGATTTTATTTTACTTCATCTCTCTTTCTCTCTCTGTTTGTTTAGAGCACAGTTTATCACACAGACATTTTTACAGTCAGTCTTTGTCATGGGAGCGCTCTACCATGGGATCGTTTGCTTCTGAATCCTCATTCTCCTTTCTTTCTTTTCTCTTATATTCATTTATCCCCCTTTTTTCCTCCACTTTATTCCTCCTTAATTTGTTTTGTCTCTGCCACAGAAAATGAATCTATGAAAAGACACAAGAAAAAGCTTCCCCCGTCTCCTCCACTTCTCCCACCCGCTCTTAAAACGAATTTTCTATTACCGACTCTGCATGAGTGTTGAAAATTGTCCCTCCGTGATGCCGTACGTTATATTTTCATTTGCTTCCTGTCATTTTGGTTTATACCCACTGATACGTTTCAGGGGAGAGCAACTGTGATTTATTCTCCAGGGTGTGTGTGTGTGTGTGTATATATCTGTCTAGGTGTGTGTGTGAGACAAATAGAAAGAGAACAGAGCTTTATTAGCGGCGCCCGTAGCTGCCACCTGTCAGCAGCTGCTAATGGAGAAAGACATTGACTGGACAGTGTGCACAAACACAAACACTCATTACACACACACACACACACACACACACACACACACACACACACACACACACACACAGCACATTAAGTGTTCTCACACTTTATCTCTGTCTGTTAAAGGTGCGTTTGTAGAAATGAACGTGTGTTTTCTTTCCTGTCAGCTTACAAATCCTCAGTGATGGAGTGTTTGTACAGTTCTGTCCATGAGAGTTTTGAATGTGTGTGTGTGTTTTATTTTTTTGGTGTGTGTGTGTGTGTGTGTGTGTGTGTGTGTGTGTCAGCCATCACCCCACATATGGTGCCTTCTTGTCCGAGTCTGTGTGTGATGTGACCTCCAGTGTTGAAGCCCATTAACCCCACTAACAGGGACAGCAGCCGCGCTGTCAACACGTCGCTCCCCACAGGACGCCGCCTTTTTTCTTTTTTTTTGCATTTAAGGGAAAATTCAGATTTTTTTTTTTTTGTTTGAAGGCTCAGGTTAACCTTTACTGTCTCATAATGCTGCACGAATCAGCTAAGACACATCTTAAATGGTTTATTTCAGCACATTTCAAACAAACACGAGGTACTTCCACCTTTTTTTTTGTAGTCATGTCGTGACTTTTTAAATAGAATCAGTTGAGTAATTTAAGCATTGTTACAGAAAAGGAAAACTGAGGCATCCTCTCAGTTGTGCAACAGAAGCTGTGTGTGTGTGTTTGTGTGTGTGTGTGTGTTTCGTGTCCTCTCTCTGCCCACGCTACTCAGTGTTTTCTTTTTTTTTTTTATATAGAATATTAATAATCCCAAAAAGCGACAGAATTCAGATGAGAGGAGTTTGATTAAGACTTGTCTTGTATTTTTCAGGTTGAGAAAGGGCAGTCAGCCCACACCTTATGCAAATGCACACACACACACACACACACACACACACACACACACATGCATGCATACACACGTAACACTCCTACAGAAGCCTCCTACCTAAAATGTCCCAACATAATTTTCTGCCTGGTTTTTGTAAATGCATGTATGCAGAGAAAATTCACACACACAAACACACACACTCACACACACACACACACACACACACACACACACACACACACACACACACACTCAGGCCCATATGCCACTTTAAAAGAATCAATTTTCTGCTTGACTGAGCGATAAGTTTAGGTGTCTGTTTTTCTGTCACAATGCATTTGTACAGTGTGTGTGTGTGTGTGTGTGTGTGTGTGTTTATATGTAGGTCATATCACTGTCTGAAAGTGAAAGCTGTTGTCTGGTCTTCTTAAGCCCTTAATGGACTCAAAAAGGACTGTTCACTTGTCCTATAGGGAGACGCCGTGTGTGTGTGTGTGTGTGTGTGTCAGTGACCTCTTCCAGTGTGTTTTAATGGTTGTTCTAAAATAGTTCAGCGCCCATATGGCGGCCTTTGAGAGTTGGGGTTTGGTTGCTTAGCACAAGCTTGAGAGGGACCTGTCACACACACACACACACACACACACACACACACACACACACAAACATTTTTACATGAAGCACTTACACACAATGACATTCACTCACATGCGTTGTCACACACATACACTGTGGCTAAAAGTGTGTATTGGTGTATTTGTGCAGTTTAAGTTCACTTGCCGTCACACACACGCTCGTTTCGTCCTCATCGTGTTTGCATCACAGCAGGGAGAGAAAACAATCTGTCTTCACTCCTCCAACAAAGGACTGACCGATTCTTTTCTTTTCTTCTTTGTTAGTCGACGTAGGAATTTGCACCTTTGCCAGAAAAGCTGTGAGGGTTGTTGTGTGTGTTTTCACCTCAGCCTGTTGCTCTGTCGATGAGATAAACTGATTGTTGTTGACAGATTTCTGCCGTTACAATAATTCTGTTCTGCGTTTATGTGCAAGCTGGAAGGTCGAAAGTTTTGGAGGTTCAAGTCGGCCAATGGCACCTTAGTTAAAGTGTTATGAAAGCAGTAAAGAAAGTAAGTGGGTGCTTCCTCAGTGCATGTGGAGGAGGAGTGAACTTTGGTCGACTTAATCAGGTTTTCATCGCTGCCAGTGGGACAGAAAGTTAAATATTCTGAATGATTCGATATTCTTGTCCTTTCAGAAATAAGTGACAACTCCAGTAAGACTCGACTCTGAACATTTCTTATACTTTTATACAGCCTCTGACAGTGATAATTCAATCCAAATAATGAGCAATAGTTCACTAAAAAGTAAAAAGAAAGGAGATTAAAATATAAATGATAAAAAAGCTATCTGTCCATCCATGATTATTCATTTAAATTTGGAAGAAATAGGTTTACATTTTATTTCCAAAGCTTCCTGCAGGCTTTGCCATCTCCTCCTCTCTTATGCATCAGCCACGATCCCCTCAGTGTCACAAGTGCTAAAGACTTTGGTCACTTGATGGTCTTTTCATTAATATTCATGTTGCTGTTGTAACTTCTGCCTGCCCATGTGTCGGCGTACAAGCTCAGGGCATCGCGCCATATGTGCATGCATATTTCTGTGTGTTCATACCTCAATATGAAACTATTGTTGTGTGTGTGTGTGCGTGTACATGTGCAGGCCCTGGCGGAGGGACAGACGGCACCCTGGGAAACGGCCAAGAAGGACGAGAACCGCAACAAGAATCGCTATGGCAACATCATCGCTTGTGAGTACTGCAAAGACACAGACGGAGAACTGCTGCGGGACTTTTGCTGAATATGATGGTGGTGCAGGTTTCTTTTAGGTTTGCTGAGGTTTGGTTCAGTTTAGATCAGTCTGGGACGGTTCGGCACGGTTTATTTCAAACAATTCATTCAGGTTTTGTTCGTCTAGTCTGGTTTTGTTGGGTTTGACTGATTCAACGTGGACTTAATCACAGTTAGATGTTGCTTAAATTAGAGTTAGATGACAGAGCTCCGGTAAAGGAGATACGTTTTTTTTGGATACTGGTCAAAATGTGTCTTTAAGCTTGAGTAAGTTGGTGTCAAAACATTGGTCAGATTGTTTATTTTTCCTTCACTTACATTTTAAATAATAAATCAAATAATGATTTAACACATTATTATCTAATAATCCAGTGATAATGTTTAAGTGTTTGACTCCTTTATTCAGGCATCCACTCCTTTATGTTCCATTCGTTCCTGTGAGTGTCAAAGCAGTGTCATTTTTTATTGGTCAATCCACACATTCAGCTATAAGAGAGGTTTGTACACAGAAATTCAGCATCCTGATTATCGACTTGAAAGAAAAAAGCAGGTTGAACCTCTGGATTAAGAGACCCTGCTGATGCAGCAGGTGCAGCGGGTGCAGAGACCCTCGTTCAGCCGGAGGACGCAGGTCCAAACCTTCGAGCCATCTGCCCCGCTGAGGTGTCCTTCAACCAGTCACTGACCGACTTCGTCCAGCTCCGGGCGCGTCCCGCTGTCGGATGCGACCGCACGCTGAGAGCCAGATGCCGGCAGAGTTTGGGCTTGTTGGACGAGTCAGTCGGCGCCAACACGCTCCCCAGAAGGTTTTTCTTTTAAAGAGAAGCTCTGACAGTGAGACCAATTTAATCAAAGCAACACAATGTGTTCAATAGAAATAACACTAATTTGATAAGATTCACTCTTTTCAGACTCATTTTCTAAACTTCTGTAAGTCTGATACAGAAAACTACTGTACTGTGGCAAAGAAAAAAAAGAAAAAAAACTTTGCAGAGGGATTTTATTTCAATCCTGCTTGATGATCAAAGCTCACAGCTTCTATTTTATTCAGAGACTTTTGTCAAAACGAAGCTTCATTTTGGAGGAAAGACAGGCTGCTGTAATGATGTGAGTGAGGCACATACTACATGCAGCTGTGTGTGTGTGTTTGGCCATTAGAGTGTGAATTAGCATGTGAATGTGATGCTGTGTCAAGTGTTTGCTTCGACTTTGTGCGCACTAATGACGTCTGTCTGACTGAAAGTCCTGCTCACGTATGTGTGTGTCTGTTATCTTGTACGAGGCAACATATTAGGGCAGAAAATTACATTTTTTAAGGGTGTATGTGTGTGTGTGTGCATGCGTAGTTGCCATTTAACCCACATGCACATGCGTGTTCTTACATTTCAGAATGTGTGTGCGTGTGTTTGCAGGCGCGGATCGGTGCGCGTGTTCGTGTCTCATTATGAGGGTTCACATGTGAAGGCAAAGACACTGCACTAACCTGAAGGCTTTAAAATGAAACGTTGTGCTGAAATGAAATAGCCTGTCAAGGACTTGATAGCCAACAGGAATTATGATAAATTTGCTATTAGTACAAATCCTTTAATTACAAGGGTCTGGTAATGGAAACTGTCCATCTTGCTTGCTGTGATTGTACAAAGGCTCATTTTCTTGAGAAAATGTTTTAAAAGGCCCCCGGGGAAAGGACTTTGTACGCTGTCTTTATTAGAACAAGGAAATGTGGTGAGACAGTCACATCGGCCGGCTGCGGCTCAACTTTAAATACGAGTAAGACGGTCTTCAGTCTTTTTTTTCTGCAGTCAGGATGAACTTTAATTCCCCTTTTGAAACAGCTGCCTTCAGTTTCAGAGCTCGAGAGAAACTTAAATCACACAAACTGTAAAGGGACGATGTTTCCTGTCCACTAATCCCTAATCTTCACTCTCACCACCTTGTTATTAATAATTGAGCTAAACTTAACTTTTATCAAGCTTTCCTTTAAAAAAAACATTAAGAAAGACGGCCGTGCTGTAACTTCAGTGCATCCCATGGCTTAAATCAATCCACTTCTTTAAAAAACTATAATAATCTAACTTTAAACTCCATTCGACTGTAGATTATGTCCAGAATTCACAGTAAATATACAATATTTGCTTCACTTTAAAGGAGTCATTTTTAACTTTGTGTGAGTGCCAACAGCTGGATGGACACCTGACCACTCAGGAATCAGCAATAAATGATTTAAATAATGATTTGACTCACTGAGGCTTGAAACTCCTGAATTAACTGCTTAAAACTGAGATATTTAACTAAAACGCTGCATGTTTGTGCAACAGCTGGCCAATCTTCACCCAAAAACTGAGCGAGTAACCAATTTCAGTAACGAGCTGGGGAGTAACTTCATGTTTTCTTAACACCAGACACAGTTTTATAGTTAGGAAACGAAACCAAAAGATGGCAACACCATCAGCAGCAGCTGGACGGCTTCGAGTTTAAGTCTCGCAGAAGAAGAGGTTCAAGAGAAGATCTGCGTTCGCTGGTTAAAGTCTGATCTAGCAGCCCCGGAGAGCCGCCTTGCTCTCCGTCCATCGACAGCACCTCTAACTCGAGCAAATGCTCGCAGAGCCTCGGCAGATCGCACCGAGGGGAGTAAATTTGTGGCCCGGCTTTGCAGGACTTAAACCGACACCCAAGACCCGACCTGAGAAAAATCCCCTCTGAGGCCGTCGTGATGATCTTTCCATCCTTTCGAGGACATTTGACTTTCTGAGACTTCTCTATCGCTCTCATCTTTCCTTCCTGGCACACAAACCAATGCATACTTTTCTCTCTCTCTCTCTCTCTCTCTCTCTCTCTCTCGCTCGCTCTCTCTCTCGCTGGCACAGTTTGGAAAGGGCTGATTTGAGTTGAAGTGTTAACACACTCTTCCTCCGGCCATCTGCCAAACACAAACGGTTGATGCCATGTTTGAAATCCCTTCAGCGCGCTGAATAAATGTTAATCTAGCAGCCTCCTGTCCTCCGTCTCCTCGACGCCTCCCCTCCTCTCCAAATTTCCTTCCCTCCTCTTGTTTTCTTCCTTTTTTTTCTACTTTCACTTATCTCCCTTTCTCTTTTTTCTCTCTCTCAACCTGTTCTCACCTCTTTACCCTCCTGTCAGGTAATCTTGTTTTTCTTTATCCCTTTTCTTTCTCACCAATCAACCTCATCTCATTTGCTTTTTTTTTTTTGCTCCATCTGCTCTCCTCCCTTATGTTTACATCTTTTTTTATTTCAACTTTTCTCTCCTTTCTTTGAATTTTTTAACATCTGTTTTTTCTGGCCTTTAAATCCCTCTCTTCTCTCCCCTTTATTTGCCGTCCGCCTCCCTCCTCTGCTCGGCTTGGCCTCACCTTTCCTTTCCGTCTTCCTTTCATCTCCTCTCCATCCATTCATCCCGTCTGATTACCTCTGACAGAATATGGGTTGAGGCAAAGCGCAGTAGTGTTTCCTCATTACAGGCATCTGTCTGCTTCTATTTCCTCCTCCCTTTCCTCCTTCCCCTCCCCTTCGCTTCTCCTTTTCCTTTTTTTTTTTCTTCTTCCCATCTCCTTCTCAGCCCCCAGTTCATAGAAGAACCTTCCCATATGGTCATTTATAATTCAACAGAAGCAAGCCTTCAAAATAAACAGATTTATTGGCAAGCATTTACATATGTGCAAAGAGTGTGTGTGTGTGTGTGTGTGTGTGTGAGTGTGTGTGTGTGTGTGTGTGTGTGTGAGTGAGTTTTTATGTGTGCCATTGGGGAGAATTAAGGTGAGGAAAAAGGTGGCGTGTTGAGGGTTTTAACGTGTGTTTTTGTTTGATGCTGGTACCTTTTTTATTTACTTTACTCTGTCGGTTAGCGTGTTTGTCGGGACTCACGGTCCTCACGTGATCTGATGCAGCTGTCGATGAGTAAAGACAAAACCTGTGTCAGCCGCCTGCGTTTCCATTTTCAGTGCACGTCAACAAAGGAAAAAAATGTCGCAGACCCGATCACGCCTCTGCAGCGTCGTATTGAACGAGGCTCGTATCAAACCAAACACGTATGATAATCTGATTTACTTTTGACAAACCAGCTAGAAAAGTAGATGTGATGTTAAAATAATGATGAAGGTTAAATAAAATCACACGGTACAACACAGATAATAAACTTTGGTGGCATCACTCTATTTTGGACTCTCCAGTACTCTGTTCCTTCAGAGATCAGCGCTTAAAACAACGAGATTTCACACAGTGACGTTCACCAAAGTTGAACTTTATCCAAAACAGTCACATGGACGTGTTTAATGGATGCATCAAATTGCTGCAGTTCCATTGAAATGAACTGATTTTGCTGTAAAACTGCAAATCCTGGTTTGAACAAACTTCTTTTACTGCTCGTTACTTAAAAAGTAATCCCGCTAACACTGTTGAAACTACAAAAAAAAAACAATCTTAAGCACATTAGTTAGCAAAGAAAGCTTAGTAGGGAAGTGCAATGTAAGTAAAACCTGTGATACTTTAATGTTTGGTGAGTCAGTGTTGTGTAAGTTTGAGTTTCAGTTTCAAATGATGATTTATATAATCAGAAAAATGATCCTGTACTTCATCTGTCAAATCTGCTTTAGAAAATGTGAATATTGGCAAATCTTCCTTCAGATGACTCAGGACCAATGTGTGTTTTATTCTGACGCCAACTATCTTTAACACTCGATGCTCTTAGTTTCGTTATGATTCACTTTTCTCTCGAAATAATAACACTGCAGTCACCGCGGTGTTTATTTAATAAGGCCTAAGCTGCACATTTGTGATGATCATTGATTTGCTCATCGATTTCTTCATACTGCTTCTTTTTTTTCATCCTTGGGAATACTGCACAATAAATCTGAGAAAAATCAAAGAGGATTCTCAGAAAAGCAGTCGTGTTGTTTTAATGTCTTTAAGTCATTTAACTCAGGAGGATTTTGAATCATTTCGCCTCCGTCGGAGCTTCTGCTTAAATATACATTTACCCACTTTTCTAAGACGAGCTGATTGAAAACTCAAAAAGCTTTACGCTGCAAAATATAACTTTAATCTACCTTTAACTAGGATGCTGCTGAGAGTTTGCAAGGCAGGTGTCTCTGTTTTTCAGTCTCTTTCATGAGTTTTAGTTACTAAACTTTTATTTTTCCATCATCCTTCCTGCGTTTCTTTCTCTGCAGCTCATTATGTTGAATTTCTGACGTTATGCAAGCAGCGTTTTGGAGCTAACCGGATGTCTAAAAAGACAAAGGTTAAGTCTTGACTTGTTTTTTCTAAAGCTGTATGACTTTGCTTCCTTAAACTACAGAAACAAGTAGAAGATTTTGGTGTTTGGTGCAACGTAACATACTTTATGAGTAATCCCTGTCGCGCCTGGTCAGCACATCGGTTGTTTGTTGAGCATTTTTAAAGACGTCAAGGTGAAAATGTGCTTCATGTTTGGTCCAAATGTTCCTCTCCTTTTCTTTTATCCTCTCATGGTCATTTTTCTTCTCTCCTCCGTCCCCCCCTTCGCTCTCTCCTCCATCTCTCTCCTCTCTCAACTTAATCTATTCACTATATTTTCCTGCAGCCGTCACTCCGTCCTACCTCTCACCCTTCACCTTCACCCGTTCCTTTCATCTTTTCCCTCACTTCTCTGACCTCCTCCCCCTCGCTTCTTCTTCTTCATCGCCTTCCTTCTCTGTCATGAATCTTTTCTTCCCTTCCTCCCGTCCTCGCTCTCATATACATGCACACACTCACCCCAAAGCCCTCTTTCCATTCACTAATGTGTACCGGTGTTCAGGTGAATGAGAATCATTACGCAGGCTGTCAGTCTCTGCCAAGCAGTGTTACTACACACACACACACACACACACACCCTTCACCCGGTGTTACACCTCCAAGCATCACCGCCATAATCAGTATCCCCTCCTGCATCATGTTGCTTCTCATTACAACAGAGGTGTGTGTGTGTGTGTGTGAGTGAGAGCAAAAGAGGGTGAGTGAGTGTTTCTGCGAGTGTGTACTTGTTTGTGTGTGAAAGACAAACAAGCAAGGAAGAAAGGTTTCGAAAACAAGCACAACCGTGTGTGTTTTTGTGCGTGTTTGTGTGTGTTTGTGTGAGTGTGTGTGTGTGTGCGTGTGTGTGTGTGTTTGTGTGAGTGCGTGTGTGTGTGTGTGTGTGCGTGTGTGTGTGCGTGTGTGTGTGTTAGCTTCAATATGCAGCTGACTCTCTTATCCTCTCTGGCGCCGATTCTCAACACGTCTGCCGAGCTGCTCTGAAGTCAGAACGCCAACAACTCCTCTGAAGTGTTTGACCAAAGAACCACAACAAATATTAGCATCCCCCAAGCTGTCACGCACACACACACACACACACACACACACACACACACACACACACACACACACACACACACACACACACACACA
>JBAJHX010000096.1:2578030-2603975 GCA_037176925.1 Amniataba percoides
TGATGTGTGAGTATGTTGTTGATTATATGTAAGCTACGTGGGTGGGCTCTAATCTCTCCTTCACATTTAAACCTAAAAATGTTGCCTTTAAAAACAGAAAAGCGTTCCTCCTACACACCAACACAAACACGGGCCTACGCTCTGAATGCGATCGCAACTAAGAGACAAATCACTCCTCTCATAACCCGTTTTTATTAAGTCTTATTAAAACTCATTCAAAAGTCCTCTTGGTTTAGATGTCACAAGTTTCAAGACGGTCTTCTTTTGAAAGGCTGGCTTCAAAAAAAGTAGTCGCAACAAAGCAGAGGCAGCGAAATAAACCTCAGAGGAAAAGAGAAATGTCTGAAAGGAAACATTAAATTCCATGATAAACACATTTTAAAAAGCCAAGCTCCCGGGGTGATAAAAAGGGAAAAGGCGAGTCCTGCTTTTCTGTAAAGGAGGGGAATGAACATGTCTGACTTCAAAGCAGCTGGTCTGAAAAGACTAGAGGTCTTCTGGTTTCTTTACATTCTCTCTTTCTTAATTATCTCCCTTTTCTTATACCTTTCCCCCACCATCATCCCTTCAGATTTCATGTTGTTTTGATTTCTTTCTCAGATTCGGCATGATCATTTTGGCTTACATACCCAAGTTTCCCCCACAGGACGGTGTTGCTGTTGTTGTTTTAATGACTATCTCGTGTCCTCCCTCCTTCCCCTCCTACTCCCTTCCTCCTCCTCCGCAGTACTGGCGGAGGGCGTTCGGGAACGTTCTGTGCCATCTGCAGCATCAACGAGATGATCCAGCAGCAGAACATCGTGGATGTTTTCCACACCGTCAAAACCCTGAGGAACAACAAGACGAATATGGTGGAGACTATGGTGAGGACTCACAACACACACACACACATTTTATCAGGAGACGATGATCAAACTGTTTGCAGTATGCTTTCACATACAAGTATTAACTTTCATCAGACGCATACTCACGTCATAAATACATCAACTATTATAGGCAACAACCCGTGACATCTAATCAGACATTCACACAAACATTTAGTCTGAAGTCCAGCTGAATCTCAGAAAGTTGAAGCTGCAGTTAAATCAACACATATATATAAAAAGTGCCAGCGTAAGACAGGAAATGTCATGTTCCTTGTTGTTTTTATTACCTAGGCCTAAGTCACTGACCATATTTAAGTAAGTAAATGTTCAGCACCTTTCCAGACAGAAGTCACAAAGTAAAAGGCAAGGCAACATTTATATATAGAACAGACAGATTTACCATTCATCAGATTCAAAAGTTCATAAGTTAACTTTTGAAGCTTAATGTCTTTGAATGTTTCTTCTTTCTTACTATTCAAAGTACTTTTATGTTTTTCTGATCTGCCATGTCTGCGTATCTGTCAATCCATGTGATGAGCTGCTTCATTCAAGGACAATTAAATTTGTGTTTAATTGAGGCAAAACAACTTAATCCAACAATAGCTGGGAAAGTTGAATTTGAGCCGTTTTAATTTGACTTACTCTTATTCTTTTCATGGCGATGTGTAAAAAGATCAGTTACTTTGCAGATGACTCACTACTGTTCTCTATATGCTGCTCCGTCCACAGGAACAGTACAAGTTCTGCTATGAAGTGGCTCTTGAGGCACTCAGTTCCTTCTGATTGGCTGAGTGAGGCTGAAATCCTCTTTTCTGATTCGCCATTGACGCTGCCTGTCTTTCTCAACGCAACACCGGGACACACAGAGTGGAAAAAATGTGCTTCGTGTTGACCCGAACCCAACCTGTGAGCATGTGTGCCTGTGTGTGTGTGTGTGTTTGAGTGTGCATTTGAGAGTGTATGCACTTGATTGTGTGTGAATAAGAGAGGGCATGCCTGTGTTGTTGCATATTTGAGTGTGTGTGTATCTATGTGTGTGCCTGTGATAACAAACACACAAACACACACACATACAACCTGTACAGTAGATGAAAAAAACAAAACAAAACAAACAAAAAAAAAGCGACAAAAATACACACTGTTGATTTTTTGTGTGTGTGTTCGCTTCACCAAGACTGGGGACTTTACATGCTTGTACAAAGAAAAAAAGAAAAAATGATATGTTGAAAAAACAAATCAGATGTTTAAACAAAAAAAAGCGCCACTTTTTCCTTCTCTATCTCTCTGTCCTCTCTGCTGGGCTGTGATGTGACTATTGTACAGTTCTTCCGTTTTTAGATATATTCCACGCCTTGAATGTTGTCTCCCTCTGAAGGCTGGATGCACACTGGAAGATATATATTTTTTATTTACCTTGTTTTGGGGGGAACATTCACATTTAAGTGAGGCTGAGGCTCGAGTGAGCCACAACTCTGCCTTTTGGACGTTCCCCATTTCATTTTGGACTCCAACGTTAATCCACCCAGAGTATCTGTAGAAGAAAATGAAACATGTTTGGCTGGGTTTAGCTGAAATCTGGATGTTGTTGTTGCTGATGATTCACTTAGCTGGATCAAAGCAAAAACCAACAGACTCTCTTTAATATTTCTGGCATTTTTCTTTGAAATCACAAGCCCATGAATTTCCTCTCTGTGAGAAGCCTCTCGACTGCATCGATGCTAATGATACTTGTAACTCGGTAATTGGTAACAAAAATTCTCAGTATGGTTTCTTTTCCCTGCTACTGCATCAAGTCATTTATGACTTTCTTTTCACAGACAGTTTTTTGCTTTTATCGAGCAAAAATTGTTACAAACATCATTAAAAACAGGGAAAAGCAGAGAGTCAGAAGCTGCAATAAGTAGAGTCAAGTGCATGGTGAAGAATGACAGCAGCATTAAACAGACAAAAGAAAAGAAAATCATGGCCTGCTTTTAAAAAATGTTGTTGTTGTCGCTTCAGGGTTTTTTTTTCACTGGAGCTGTTAGAAGAAAAACAAAAAAAAATCAGAAATGTTAGATGGCTTTAAGTAAAGTCTTATAGTGTGCATCCACCCTTACTGTAAATAAGATAAGACAACCACAGTCAAACAAACAAACAGACAAACAACATGCACCAGACACATTACGAATAAAGGGTATCATTTCAAAAGCTTTTGCTCTGAAATGTCAGTGTCATCTTCAGCGACTCTGTCATTATGGTTTGAAACTATGTATTATGTTCTCTTACCACAGATTCTCCATTTAGACATGTTGTCTAAAATGTTAAGATATATATTTTTGCATATTGCACATTTAGGTGATGCCCACATCCAGAATGACTTTTTTTTCTTTTGGAAGGTTTTATAGAAGGACGACAGTTGTTTGGATGACACTTTTTCAAACAATCTGGTGCCCCTGAATCTCTTCTGGGTTATGAACTACACCCACATACATAAAATGAAAAAATAAAATCCATACTATCATTCAAGATGAAAAGAAAAGAAAAAAATAAACCTAAACAACAGTTATTTTATTAAATCTCTTTTTTTGTCCAGTTAGTTTATGTGGTTTTATACTTGCTTTGACTTAAAAGTGCTGAAAGGACAGTGACCAAACTGGGATAAATTATTAACTGAAATCAAGACCCACCCAGTTAATTTTACCTTCGTCCCTCTTGAAATGCTGAAAATCAATCAATAGTCAATTTATTTTTCAGTGCGGTTTAGGTTTTAGCTTTATAAAGGTAGCCGTGTTTTATTGATGATTTGAACTTAACCTGGGTTGTGAAAAGCATACAACAAATATAACATACCATTTTTTCTTTTGTACCTTCAACTGTGGGGAAAGAAAAACAACTTTTACATATTTTATCAAAAATATATAGTAAGATATTGGTATCAAACAAGCATATGTCTCCAAAAATAAGATAGACCTATGAAGTTTCCTTGATTTAGATCTGACCCAAGAGCCACCATCTGTTTCACGTAACCTGTTCTGGATAAATTTAAGTGAAAAGACAGTTTCCCCCGCCTGCCATCTATCATTAAAATGACAACACAAAGACAAAGACACTGGTCACATTTACTTTTCCTCTGCAAACAATGGCTCAAATTAGCTTTCCGCTAAAGCCCGTTGAGGTGTGCACGTTTAAGAAATTCATCCCCCGCTCTCATAGGAAATAATTTTAGTCGACAATTGACCTCGGGGGGGGGGGGTCAACATGGCTGACAGTTCAAATGACACTGCAGCTCAAAAGGACGTGGGTTTAATGAGAATTAAACAGGATGTGACACTGACCTCAGCTTCACGTTATCTCCTCCTTTGATTTAATCTTTTTTAATCATTTTATTTTCTCTCTTATCAATCCAACCTCCCTGTTTTTCTATCAGAACCCTTTGAACTGTGCTGCATCGAATGAACTGTGATCATATTTTGGGTTTCATTGACACATTTTTGGGGACTAAAACAAAGTCACAGTGCGGGCTGAGGTAATGTGGCCAATAAAAAAACAGCAGAACAGATGAAGGGCTTCATTTTCAAACACCGTGGATCTGTTGTAGATGAGCCATTGAGACTAATGACAATTTTGTAGGCCAACATCTTAAAAGAAACACTAATCGTAACCCATGATGTGGTTTATTTGTGTGTCAGCCATCAACTCATACCAGCAGGTGTCGGTATTTCTGAGTCAATAAGTCACCCAGTTTGGTCTGAAACTCCTCATTTCACAAAAGGTGAAGGTCAATCTCTGGTGAACTTTTGTTTAGTTAGCAAAGTTTGGTAGGTGTCAATGCTCTTGGCCAGAAATGGCGCACTTGTGGCAAAATGTCGTGGCAAACTGTTCAGTCTGCGCTTACGTTTTATTTGTTTGCTGGAGTCCAGTCAGGCTCATTAATGGACCTATCAAGAAGAAGATGGACAGTGTTGTATTGATGACGGTGTGAATGCCAGAAAAGTTTTATCATTTTTATTTCCAAGAAGGCTTTACTTTATTGGCTTGGTTCATGGCCGTCCATCTGTATTATATATTTTGTTTGTTTTCTTTTTGGATTTTTTTGTCCTGAATTTGTACATTTCTTTTGTATAATTATTATTCTGATGATTATTTGTTTAGCAAAGTGTTGTTTAGATCTGGTGATGCCATTACCATTGGTTGTTTAGTTGTTTGAAATGTGGTTAACATGAAATAAAGGGACCAAAATGTTAAACATGATCTCCTTTTTTGGTGTTTACAGCCTTGAATTTGGAGAAAAATTAACATTTTATGCATTTAGCTGAGGGATCTGACCAAATGTCACAATACATGACAAAATATTGTGATAGCTACTGACTGATTTTTTTTTCTTTTTTATACCTCATTTTTAAACTTGTTCATCCTGCATGATGCATCTTATCTTTTCAGAAATTCTGGTGTTATGGACACTGAGAGGAAATCTCCCACCAAGTAACTAATCCAAACTAAGAAGTGAAGCAGCAACCGAAGCGCCATCAGATTCTTGATTTGGGTGTGGTAGATTATCATCAAATAGCCTTAACAAGAGTGATTTTTTCCTATATACCGTCTGTCTCATGCAGGCACTTAATGACAGTTTTGGGAGATATGACTTCTTAAATAAGCTACCTATGTCTGCTAGATGTAGTTAAAAAGAGACAAGCTAACACAAGCTTTGGTCAGAAATTCATGAAAAAAAAATCATAAAAAGACGAGTATAAAAGTAAAGATCTGTATTCACAGGGTGTGACCGCCATGTTGACGGAGCTTTACTCACCAACTTTACTCCATCTTCAACTGTTTTATCTCGAGACCTCTGCTTTTTGTTTGTTCTCCTTTAAGTCACAAGCTCCTGTTATGATCCCTGAGCTGAGGAGAAGAAAAATAAAAAAATAAAGAAATAAATTTAAAAAACACAGGTCTTTATAGGCAGATTTTTTTTCTCTTTCTAATCAATCAGAGCCAGTGATGAACGCAGCTCCAAGCCAACGGCCTCATCCTTTATTTAGCTGGTTGATTCCCAAGGAGCTCATAAATATGCATGAGTCTGCGATTAGCATAGGCACCAAGGACAGGGCCTGTACCTTGGCATTATGACGATCAATCAGAAACACTAAGGGGCTCCTCAGAGGGAAGCTGTCTGTCAGCTTGGCTTTGGGCTGAGTTGATGCACACACACACACATCAAAAAAAAAAAAAAAAAAGGTACGCTCAAAGCATACATAACACCCAGACACACACACATCACAAAAAAAGTCTGCTGAAATCATGCATCTACACACACACATGCAGACAAAGAAGCACACAAACTATCCACACTAAAAGGCATGCATATATAACACACACACACATGAATACACACAAACCACACAAATACAAAGGCAATGTCAATGTTTGTCATTTGTCTCATATTCATTCTTTCTTTCTCTCTCTCTCTCTTTCTTTCTCTCATTTTTTTCATTCCTTTTCAGAACTGAGTTTGTAATGAGTTTGAAAATTGGCCCATTTCATTTGCTCTCACTGAAATGTCATTATCTGGGGGACGAAGCAGGAGGACGGGGGGGCTTCATGGTGGAACAGTAATACATTTTTTTCTACTCTAACAGGGTTATTAATATATTTTCTCCCGGAGAACTTGTAACAAGGTTACTCGCTGTCTGCAGCCGATCCCATGCATCTCCACGTGTTGCATTTACACTGATAACCGAAATCGGATTCATCCCCGTGTCTGCGATTCTTCTGGACCTGCGTTGTATTTTTTAACCGCGTCGGCTGACAGTCACAGTGAGTCCCTTTTATACTCTGAACGTGCTTTTAATGCTTTCGCCTGCAATAAACCTTCAGTGCTACATTTTCCAGTGCATGGCGAACAGAAGCTTCTTTCTTCGATGGCTTTTGGGGTTGTTTGTCCCAGAAAATGGCACTTTGATGTCCTTCCTGAGCGCATCTACCGAGCTTTTGCAGTGAGGTGACACTTAAACTTCAAATGTTCTTTTGTGTCATATTCCAACAGCTAATAACAACCTTGTGTGCCATTCAAGGTGCCCTATCAAAGACTTGCAATCTTTTATGGTGGTGGTCTTTTATAATGCAGTATTAAAGGCCACGGGGGATATTACTTTTCATTTTGCTGCTGCACCATGGTGGCCACTGAGAAAACAGTTAGCTCTCTTAATAAGCCCACAGTGAAAATAAAAATAAAATATATTGTAAAAAGAATCTTTTCCAGTATGCTGGCACCGTTTACCAGGAGGGGCCTGAGACCCAACCAGCAAGCAAAACAGAGGAGATGTTGCATCTCAAAGTGTGGAAAGGTTTTAAAATATTACTGTGGCACAGAAACAAGCATTAATGAATTAAATAAGGGAATGTGAATAAGCAAAAGCATCTCATGCATCACAAACTGTCCATTTGTTTCATAGCTAGATGTATGAGCAATGCATTCACCATACACCACACAAAGTGCTTTTTATAGGTGAAGAATCAACCTCAGATCAGATGTACACACACCACATAGTCATGCATAGAGTTGGAGAACTTCACAGATTCAACACAATAAGTTAAACTGAACTTCCTCTTTGCTTCTCTTTTGACAGGTCTCATTGGCAGGTGTAATGAACAGCGGAAGTGGCAGTCGTGCTGATATGCAGGAAGTTCTACATCCATTCAAAGAGTGGAAGTGAAAATTAGACTCAGGTACAAGTTTCACAATGATACACGTTCATAAAATGGAACAATTTGTTTTATAAAAATGAAAAGAATGGCTACGCATTTTTTTCCTCCACTCTACTACTTCATATTTCCATTTTATTTCCATTGTATTCTAATAATTGCAGTTGGTCATGTTTTTGTTCCTCAGACTCAGAATTTCCATTAAGTCTTCACATCTCAAAACGTCAAATAGTTTGAAGAGTTTAACGTGATTAAAGAGTATTTTACCTTCTCTGCAATATATATATTCAGTCATTAACATGAAAGTGGAGCGCCTTACTGCTGAAATATGAAAACCAGTCACCTCTGAAAAAGCTGTGACCTCAACAGAAACACTCAGCTCATTTACCTTTTTGTGTCTGTGCAAATCCCGCCGTCGTTCCACCGTCGTCTCCACCGGCGGGAGAAGCAAACGAGAATGCGAAGTCATGCGCGACCCGAGGTGCAATCCATCAGCTCCCCTCTCATTCACTTCTGCCGGCTTTCTGCAGAGTTGGACACAAAATGAAGACATATGGCAAATCTCACCTACGCGGTGGAAAAAAACAGTTCTGAGACTGCTGCAGCGCCCATATTGTGGTACAAGCCTAAAAACCTTTTTGTTGTTTTCACCACAAGCTTCATCTTGGGTTCATTTTTCCTGCATCCAAAAGCTTAACTAAAGCCTGGTGCAAAAAAATGTTTCTGGATTGGAAAGCTGCAGCGCTTATATTGTGTCATAAAATACACATCACGATTTAAGCGAAAACTTCTGAAATCCTGTTTAATTCTCTCATTGGTGCTGACTGTAGTCATAGCAATGGTGGCCATTTTTGCATTGTTTTTCTACCAGTCACCTCCATGAGTTTATATAAAAAGATTCTTTGGGAATGACTGACTTGCTCTTGGCTAAAGCCCAGTGGGTAGTAAATAGACCAAATAAGAGTGGAAACCAGTGGTCCAGCAGTTACAAATTATGGGGGAATTAGAGCAGGTATGTTATTAAGCTTTTTCTTGCATCTTTTGAATTGAATTGTATTGTGTAAATCCACTTAGTGACAAATGTGTTTTTTGAATTTCCTTTCTAATTGAGCTCTGTAAATTGCACACCGTATGCAAGTCAAACAAGTTTTTCAAGTTAGGAGAAAGCTGCTACTCATCTTGATTTTGAGGGGTTATAAAGATGAAGTCATTGGTATTAAATCAAGTAACTGCCTGACGCTGAGAAATCTACATCAAATTTAGATTAAACATAAAAATGAGTACATTTTTGGCAGCTTTGATTATAATGTGCTGAATCTGCTGTGAGAAATAAACCAGTTCGAGCAGCTGGACCTCGAGTGACAGCATGAAGGTAAGAATGAACAAGTGATGATCTGTGAATTAGCTGTGATCAGTTCAGTGATTAATGTGGCTATAAATGTTGGCAATAAGAAAGAAAGATGAGAGTAAATTGTTTGTTAAATTTTTATCCCCCATTATATCATTTCTTTAGGGTGCAGGATAACAACTGGAAAACAATAGAAAGCTCATGTGAAACACAATCTGCTAAATCGAGTGTGATTTGAGGCATTTATGATGGATAATTCATTGACTAGTGAAACTGGCAGCACAGTATGATGATATATGATGATGATGATGATGACTAAAGTGAAGTAGTACACAGAAGCAAATAAAGGAGGCAACGAGGAGGCCAGAAATCAGACGAATCTCTCTTTTAAAGCTCTTTTTAAATCTTTCGAAGCTGGTCCCACACCTATGCACCACTCTGAACTCTGCTGAAGGACAAGGAGCCTAATTGGACGTAATGAAGTTAAAGTGGGGAGCACAGTCTCTCTGGAGTCTTTTTGCTGACTTGGCCTTTAAAATTCACAAAAAGGCAGTTTAAAAGAAAGAAAGAAAGAAAAGAGGGGAGGTGAGGACAGCGAGAGGAGACGAGGGGCTGAAAAGACAAACTCACGGTGCTGTGAAGAGTACAAAGTGACAATCAGTTTACACGTGTGCCAAGTTCAACTGAAAGATTTTTAAATGAATTAACAGGAATCTGATTATTTAAAGCGCTTTGTAAATATTTTTACTCACATTTCCACTTTACACTGCTTTAAATGTCCTTGTTAACGACAAAACAGCGATTAAACTGCAGACAGTCGCTGATGTTTTGACTCTCATCACACTGGAAATGGATGTAACAGACAGGAAGGAAATCAATTCAAGCAGTATTATTGTAAAAAATAAGCACCAGAAAAAATAGTCACAGTATAACCTGTGTGAAGTGTTTTGCAGATGAAAAGTGGAAAATCATTGCCAACAAACACAAAAAGCATTTATTAACATCACATCATAACACTAAAATCAAATTCACACCACAAACAAAATCATCCCCATCTATCCTAACAGGACGTCAAAGTGCATCCCAAAAAAATCTGTTTTTTACTGATTGTTTTCTCAAGATCCATTTCTTTTAAATATGGTTAACCCTGTGGAGTTCAGGATATCATTTTTTACCTTTATATTTCAACTCGAAACTGCTCATATTGCCTGAAATCACATTAAAATAATACAGTCCAAAAATATTTGCGTGATTTTATCTCCATTGTGTTACAGTATTTCTAAATGAAAAAAATGAAATTTTCCGAACTTTTTTTGTGTGATTTTAAGTCCAATGTGTTAAAACATGATGTCTAAATGAAAAAAAAAAACTTTTTTTTTAAATTTTTGATTTTTTCGTGATTTTAAGTCCAAGGTGTTAATACGTGATGTCTTAATTAAAAAAAAAAAAAATTTTTTTTATTTTTTTATTTTTTCGTGATTTTAAGTCCAATGTGTTAAAACATGATGTCTAAATGAAAAAAAAAAAAACATTTTTTTTTTATTTTTGATTTTTTCGTGATTTTAAGTCCAAGGTGTTAATACATGATGTCTAAATGAAAAAAAACACATTTTTTTAAAATTTTTGATTTTTACATGATTATAAGTCCAATGTGTTAATACATGATGTCTAAATGAAAATGAAAAAAAAAACTTTTTTTTTTATTTTTATATTTTTTCGTGATTTTAAGTCCAAGGTGTTAATACATGATGTCTAAATGAAAAAAAAAAACTTTTTTTTTTATTTTTCATTTTTTCGTGATTTTAAGTCCAAGGTGTCAATACATGATGCTAAATCAAAAAAAAAACAACATTTTTTTAAATTTTTTATTTTTACATGATTTTAAGTCCAATGTGTTAATACATGATGTCTAAATGAAAAAAAAAAACTTTTTTTTAATATTTTGATATTTACATAATTTTAAGACCAATGTGTTAATAAATGATGTCTAAATGAAAAAAAAACTTTTTTTTATATTTTGATATTTACATAATTTTAAGACCAATGTGTTAATAAATGATGTCTAAATGAAAAAAAAATAATTTTTTTAAATTTTTTTTTTCGTGATTTTAAGTCCAAGGTGTTAATACATGATGTCTAAATGAAAAAAACCCCTTTTTTTTATATTTTCATTTTTTCGTGATTTTAAGTCCAAGGTGTTAATACGTGATGTCTTAATTAAAAAAAAAAAACTTTTTTTTTATATTTTTATTTTTTCGTGATTTTAAGTCCAATGTGTTAATACATGATGTCTAAATGAAAAAAAACTTTTTTTTTTATTTTTGATATTTACATAATTTTAAGTCCAATGTGTTAATACATGATGTCTAAATGAAAAAAAAAAAAACTTTTTTTTTTTATTTTTGATTTTTTCGTGATTTTAAGTCCAATGTGTTAATACATGATGTCTAAATGAAAAAAAAACTTTTTTTTTTTTTTTATATATTTACAAATTATTTACATAATTTTAAGTCCAATCACGAAAAAATGTCCAATTCATTTTTTCGTGATTTTAAGTCCAAGGTGTCAATACATGATGTCTAAATAAAAAAAAAACAATATTTAATTTTTTTTTTTATTTTTACATGATTTTAAGTCCAATGTGTTAATATATGATGTCTAAACGAAAAAAAAAAGACGTTTTTTTTTATTTTTTATTTTTACGTGATTTTAAGTCCAATGTGTCAATACATGATGCTAAATCAAAAAAAAAACAACATTTTTTTTAATTTTTTATTTTTACATGATTTTAAGTCCAATGTGTTAATACATGATGTCTAAATGAAAAAAAAACTTTTTTTTAATATTTTGATATTTACATAATTTTAAGACCAATGTGTTAATACATGATGTCTAAATGAAAAAAAAAACTTTTTTTTTATTTTTGATTTTTTCGTGATTTTAAGTCCTGTGTGTTAATGCATGATGTGTACATGAAAAAAAAAACATTTTCTTTTATTTTTCTTTTTTTGTGATTTTAAGTCCAGTGTGTTAATGCATGATGTGTACATGAAAAAAAAAACATTTTCTTTTATTTTTCATTTTTTCGTGATTTTAAGTCCAATGTGTTAATACATGATGTCTAAACGAAAAGAAAAAAAAAATCTTTTTTTTATTTTTATTTTTGATTTTTACATGATTGTAAGTCCAATGTGTTAATACATGATGTCTAAATGAAAAAAAACATTTTTTTTTTATTTTTAATTTTTTTGTTTTTAAGTCCAATGTGTTAATACATGATGTCTTTTTCAACATTATGTTCTTTGCATGATTTTAGGGCAAATGTGTTAATACAGAATGCATATATGAAAAAAATTTTTTTCTTCGACATCATGAATTTTGCATGTATGGTCAATGTGTTAATACATGATTTCTAAATGAATAAAAATATTTTATCACATTATTATTATTGTGCGATTTTAGGGCCAATGTGTCTACATATGATGTCTTACTGAAAGAGAAAAAAAAAAGTGAATTTTTGTCTTATATATATACATATACATATACATATATATATATACATATATATGTACTAATTGATTTCCTTCCTGTCCATTAGACATGTTAGTAGTTTTTACTGTTTCCTTTTCAGTTTGTATTTGTTTTGTTTGATTTTAGGTCCAGTGTGCTAATACAGTTTGTCAATATGAAAAAAAAAAGTAAAACTGTAAAATCAATCAGCAAACGAGGCAAGATAAACAGTTTTTCAAGTTGAAATATAAAATCAAAACTAGTGATAAATGGTCAATTATAACCTTGACCACAAACGGTTAAACTGAATTCATTTCAGTCCAAATTTTTGAGTGTAAGTGAATCTCTGGATGAAAGATTATGAGTCCCAGAGGAAGAAAAAATTGAAGTACTGATGCACAAATTGAGTTACAGCAAAACTCTGCGACTAAATCACAGTTATAACTGTTAAGCTTCCCCCAATTCAGCCAAATTGTCTCCGCTCCACAGATATTTGCATTGTTTGAAGCTGACAGCTGTGATCATTATTATTCAGTCTGAAAACGCAGCTTCTCAACGGGGCTTTGGACAGAGTTCATTGACTTCTATTAAGGATCTCAGTATCACAGAGCACACGTAGACAGACTTCTTTAGCTTCAGTTGGCCTTTGTGACTGACTCCAGCGCTAATTTCAAAGTGCTTACTTAAACTGACCGAGCTTAACGGAGCACATTAAGCCGACGGAGGAATCCTGCCATGGAAACTGTGACTTAGAAAGAAACCGTACATGTTTCTGTGCAAAGATGAGAGGGTGTGAAGGAGTGAAAGGAAGGAAAAAATAGAAAGATTACAACATGAAGACAAGCAGAACAAGAGGAATTGAAGAAAGATGAGAGAATCAGAGGCTGTAACAGCAGCAAATTAACCGCTCTGCAACTGAAAAAGCTAATTTTTCGCAGCATGCAGACTCCTCCAGGTAAATCTAAAGTTTTAAAGAGGGACCACCTGCAATTCATCAGTAAGGCTCAAATGCTGTTTTTTTTTTGGTTTTTTGTTTTGTTGGTTTATTTTGACTTTTTCTTTCCTTTACATGTCTGATGGAGAAGCAGTGTGACATATTTTATACATTATTTGTGTATAATTTCAATAATTGATATAAAGTCTAAGAATAAATTATATTTAATATTACAATAAGTAACAATAAACACCAGGACACAAACTTTAAATTGTAATGAATCTGAATATTTATTAGTTGATTGAAAACCACAGAACTTGCCATCATAATCACAGATACAAGTATAAACAATATTCTATTACTTTATTTGTCAAATAAAAACAAATTAACTTGTTCTTGGAACAATAACTTAACGAAAAAAAAAATCCTGAATACATGATGTCTAAATGACATCATGAACAAACAAACAAACAATAACTTAACGAAAACAAAAATTTACGCATTGGGCGTAAAATCACACAAAAAAAAACCCAACTGGACACATTGGATGTAAAATCACATAAAAATCAAAAATTCAAAAAAAGGTTGTTTTTTTTTCTCATTTAGACATCATGCATATGTCCTATTTGTTCTCTTCAGTCTTGCAGGTTCCTTACTGGTTCTGGTTGTGATCCACCTGTCTGAGGGTCTCTGGCCTGGTGGGGACATGATCTGTGTCTGTGTTGTGGAGAGAGGCTCGAGTGTACCAGAGCTCCATTTGAGGACATCTCGTGCTGCAGCCGGACTCAAGGACTTTTCACATAATTCACACATGGACTAAACACATGGACTCAGCACTTTTTTTTTTCATTTAGACATCATGTATTAATACATTGAACTGAAAATCACGTAAAAATCAAAAGTTAAAAAATTTTTTTTTTTTTCATTTTACCATCATTTATTAACACGTTGGACTTAAAATCACGAAAAATCAAAAATTCAAAAAACTTTTTTTTTTTTCATTCAGACATAATGTATTAATACATTTAACTGAAAATCACGTAAAAATCAGAAATAAAAAAAAGGCTTTTTTTTTCCCATTTAGACTTCATGTATTAACACATTGGACTTAAAATCACGTAAAAATAAAAAATTGAAAAAAACGTTTTTTTTTTTTATTTTGACATCATGTATTAACACATTGGACTTAAAATCATGTAAAAATCAAAAATTCGAAAAAAAACATTTTTCATACAGACATGTATAAACACATTGGACTTAATACCACGAAAAAATGAAAAATAAAAAAAAAGGTTTTTTCATTTACACATCATGTATTAACACGTTGGACTTAAAATCACGTAAAAATAAAAAATTCAAAAAAACTTTTTTTTTTCATTCAGACTTTATGTATTAGTACATTGGAGTGAAAATCACGTAAAAATCAAAAATAAAAAAAAGGCTTTTTTTTTCATTTAGACGTCATGTATTAACACATTCGACTTAAAATCACGTAAAAACTCAGAAATATTTTTTTTTTAATTTAGATGTCATGTTTTAACACACTGGACTTAAAATCATGTAAAAATCAAAAATTTGAAAAAAAAAAAAAAGTTTTCATTCAGACATCATGTATTAACACATTGGACTCAAAATCACGAAAAAATGAAAAATTAAAAAAAATGTTTTTTTTTCATTTAGGCATCATGTATCAACACCTTGGACTCAAAATAAAAAAAAATGAAAAATTCAAAAACAAATTTTTTTTTCATTTTACCATCATTTATTAACACATTGGACTTAATACCACGAAAAAATGAAAAATAAAAAAAAAGTTTTTTTTCATTTAGACATCATGTATTAACACATTGGACTTAAAATCACGAAAAATAAAAAATTAAAAAAAAATTTTTTTTTTCATTCAGATACATTGAACTGAAAATCACGTAAAAATCAAAAATAAAAAAAAAGGCTTTTTTTTCCCATTTAGACTTCATGTATTAACACACTGGACTGAAAATCACGTAAAAATCAAAAATAAAAATAAAAAAAACTTTTTTTTTTTTCATTTAGACATCATGTATTAACACATTGGACTTAAAATCACGAAAAAAACAAAAATAAAAAAAAATGTTTTTTTTTTCATTTAGACATCATGCATTAACACACTGGACTTAAAATCACGAAAAAATGAAAATATATAAAAAAAGTTTTTTTTATCCATTTAGGCATGATATATTAACACATTGGACTTAAAATTATGTAAATATCAAAAATAAAAAAAAAAGTTTTTTTTTTCAGTTAGACATCATGTATTAACACATTGGACTTAAAATCACGTAAAAATAAAAAATTGAAAAAAAGGTTTTTTTTTTATTTTGACATGATGTATTAACACATTGGACTTAAAATCATGTAAAAATCAAAAATTCGAAAAAAAAAATTTTTCATTCAGACATGTATAAACACATTGGACTTAATACCACGAAAAAATGAAAAATAAAAAAAAAAGGTTTTTTCATTTACACATCATGTATTAACACGTTGGACTTAAAATCACGTAAAAATAAAAAATTCAAAAAAACTTTTTTTTTTCATTCAGACATCATGTATTAGTACATTGGAGTGAAAATCACGTAAAAATCAAAAATAAAAAAAAGGCTTTTTTTTTTCATTTAGACGTCATGTATTAACACATTGGACTTAAAATCACGTAAAAATAAAAAAATTAAAAAAAAAGTTTTTTTTTTTTTTCATTTAGACAACATGTATTAACACATTGGACTTAAAATCACGTAAAAATAAAAAAAATAAAAAAATGTTTTTTTTTTTCATTTAGACATCATTTATTAACACATTGGACTTAATACCACGAAAAAATGAAAAATAAAATAAAAGTTTTTTTTTTTTCATTTAGACATCATGTATTAACACTTTGGACTTAAAATCACGTAAAAAAAAAAAAAAAAAAAAAAGTTTTTTTTTTCAATGAGACATAATGTATTAACACCCTGGACTGAAAATCACGTAAAAATCAAAAGTTTAAAAAAATTTTTTTTTTTTCATTTTACCATCATTTATTAACACATTGGACTTAATACCACGAAAAAATGAAAAATAAAAAAAAGTTTTTTTTCATTTAGACATCATGTATTGACACATTAGACTTAAAATCACGAAAAATCAAAAATTAAAAAAAATTTTTTTTTTCATTCAGATATAATGTATTAATACATTGAACTGAAAATCACGTAAAAATCCAAAAAAAAAAAGGCTTTTTTTTTCAGTTAGACATCATGTATTAACACATTGGACTTAAAATCACGTAAAAATAAAAAATTGAAAAAAACGTTTTTTTTTTTTTATTTTGACATCATGTATTAACACATTGGACTTAAAATCATGTAAAAATCAAAAATTCGAAAAAAAACATTTTTCATACAGACATGTATAAACACATTGGACTTAATACCACGAAAAAATGAAAAAAAAAAAAAAGTTTTTTTCATTTACACATCATGTATTAACACGATGGACTTAAAATCACGTAAAAATAAAAAATTCAAAAAAACTTTTTTTTTTTCATTCAGACATAATGTATTAATACATTGAACTGAAAATCACGTAAAAATCAAAAATTGAAAAAAAGGCTTTTTTTTTCCATTTAGACCTCATGTATTAACACATTGGACTTAAAATCACGTAAAAATAAAAAATTGAAAAAAACGTTGTTTTTTTTTTATTTTGACATCATGTATTAACACATTGGACTTAAAATCATGTAAAAATCAAAAATAAAAAAAAAACATTTTTCATACAGACATGTATAAACACATTGGACGTTGGACTTAAAATCACGTAAAAATAAAAAATTCAAAAAAACTTTTTTTTTTCATTCAGACATCATGTATTAGTACATTGGAGTGAAAATCACATAAAAATCAAAAATAAAAAAAAGCCTTTTTTTTTCATTTAGACGTCATGTATTAACACATTCGACTTAAAATCACGTAAAAACTCAGAAATAATTTTTTTTTCATTTAGATGTCATGTTTTAACACACTGGACTTAAAATCACATAAAAATCAAAAATTTGGAAAAAAAAATTGTTTTCATTCAGACATCATGTATTAACACATTGGACTCAAAATCACGAAAAAATGAAAAATTCTTTTTTTTTTTTTCATTTAGACATACTGTATTAACACATTGGACTTAAAATCACGTAAAAATCAAAAATTCAAAAAAAGTTTTTTTTTTCATTTAGACATCATGTATTAACACATTGGACTTAAAATCATGTAAAAATAAAAAATTATAAAAAAATATATTTTTCATTTAGACATACTGTATTACATGTTCTGTTGCAGTATGTGATTGTCTCCTTGGAACATTCAAGGAGCCTTTTGGCCACTTGTGATTGAACACCCTCATGGGCATTTTTACATATAGGTGCTCAGGAGGTAAACTGTCAGCTAACAGACCACCTCCATGTAGACTGCTTAACTGGGGCAACCCTTTGGTTCCCAAGCCAAGTCCCCATGGACTGAACTACTGCCGCCCCATTTCCATTTGATTGCTGTGTGAACAGTGCTGAGAATGCAGACGTTTGTCCTTGCTTTGTATTGACAGACTGTTAGAGTTGCACTTTTTAGCAGCTGTGTGGTGAACAGTGAACCTTTGCTCTCCTCTGCTCTTATTTACTGTGCAAACTTTTTTTTTTTTTTGGCTTGTGGTGCCTTGGCCAGTTCGAGGGAAGTAAAAAAGTTGTCAGTGGTGACATTAAGACTCCACCATTTCCAACACCAGTCTGTCTCCCCGTCGCTGACCTGGCCTCTGTGTTTCGTCTTTGCCTAGATATGGTGCACCATTCACCATAAATTTGGTATCAACGTTAGCAGCCAGAACTTTCTACCAAATTGATCAGGTTTGCTTGCAGTATACTGGATGAAGCTGCAGCTTGCTTTTGTTGAGAAGAGACGCTCATCCACAGTTATGTTGGCACAAAGGAAGTGATACAGTTCTTCCAAACCTCGGTCAGCAGGGAAAACTTGCCCTCGTCTTGCAGGTGTGTCCGTCTGGTCTCCTTTTTGTCAAAATGCAGTGATAATTGATGATTTCCAGGAATCTGTTTCGGGTCACGGTCTCCTTGAAAAATGCAAATCCCTGGTCGGGTGACTGAAAGTCTGTGCTTTTTCCACCTAGCACGCTACGAACGAAAATGAAGGCCTTTAGCTCACCAACTGTAATTTCCCACGAGCTGTCCTCCTTGACTCTCTGTGCCTCAGCAGTGGTGCAGTCTTCAATATGCTGCCACATGCCATCATCAACCAAATGTACATGAGTCCAAACTGCGCTGTCTTTCAAAATTTCATGCCTCTCTGCTGAAGATGGATTTGGTGGGACAGCTTCTTCGTCTACTGGCTGGCTAAGTGCTCTTGGTGTCGGCACAACAGATGATTCACAAATTTGCACTGTCACCAAAAATGACAGAGATTAGAGAAAAAGATTAGAGTCCACTTTATTGTCATCGCACATAGTAGAAGTACTTAGGAAACGAAATGCAGTTAGCATGAAACCAGAAGTGCAAAAAGAGAAGTATGTACAAATTAGAGAGATAAATATGAATTAAGACGGACTAACGGCAGAAGCAGGATTGGAGGTGTCTGGTCGGCTTCTTTTACGAGGGGTTCTGACATTTTGTTTTGATATTCTATTACTTTTCAATTATTCTGATCCTGATGTGTTCTACTGTCTTCTACAATACTACTCTACTCTTTATTGTCTTTAAATCAACTTGAAAAAAAATACTAGGCAACAATGAAAGAGACGGAAAAATATCAAACACTGAAATTCAACACTGTGTATATGTGTCGTATAATGTCATAATATAAGGTTTAAGTCAATGTGACTGGTATGGGATTTCAAGATAGAAATACTCGTAACTCTTGTAATTTTAAGAAAATAATGTTAGAATGAAATATACACACATTTAGGAAAAGTCAGGGTCCTACAGTTACGTGGGTTTCATTTCAATAAAGTTACTACAACGCAAAATTTCAAAACAGTCAAAATGACATTTTTAAAAAGATCAATATATCATTGTGGGATACGATGACATGATTGTAGACGAGGGCTGTGAAATGTTTAATGTATTTAATGATGCTATATGCTCAATTAATTTAACAACCAAGAAGGTAGAAAAATAAAAGTTATTATTACATGAAAGACGAATAAACAGAAGAAGAGCAGAAGTTAAAAAGAAAGAATTAGACAATACTCGTTCAGATTTTTATGATAAATCCACTCTCTGCTCAATCCTACAAACCTTGTATCAGACTAAAAGAGACCTTTGCATCACACCAGTGGGATTTATAGTTATAAAATGTATAGTGTACAGTGTTTCCTGAAACTTGGTACAATTTTCTCATAAACTCGAACACCCTGAAAGAAAGAATTTCATTGAGTCTGTATGAATACTCTGCATGATGATAATAACAATGATAATAATGCTTTTGCACAGTGTTCATGGTAAACATATTTAAATCCTCCAGTTAAAACCACAAAGGCTTATTGATAGCATCGTTTTAAGAGATACAAGTACTGAACACAGTGTACGGTCAGATGAATGCAGATCCTTCACCATCATACAGCTGAACGTGAAATCTGAAAATTCAGAACGACTTGAAAGAATTACTTGAAAGGTGGAATATTTTCAGGAGCCAGAAGAAATGAAGACAAACACACAGCCGGAGCAGAGACGTTCCTTTTGTCTTTGTTTCCCTCGCTCGCTTTTTGTCAGCTGTCTTGATGTATTTTTGATCTGAGCAAAAAGCTTCCAAGCGAGTGGAGACCGAAGCAGAAACCTCCTGCGCTCCTGTGTGTGCACGTGCACGCACACACACACACACACACACACACACACACACAAAAACACGAGGCAGAAAAGATCCATATAATCCAGAAATCTTGAACAATGTTGTGGAAAGAGAAAAATAAAGAAGAGAAAAAGATCTGCACAACCCATCAGCCAAATTTAAGCTAATTTCTTAAAAAAAACTGACTATGCCTCAATCTGATGTCAGACACTCTGATCAATACAACTGATCATATCAGCTATCTTCAGCATGAACCTCAGCCGATCCTTTATTCATTTATTTATTATTAAGTCAGCCATCACCCAGCCGTTTACTCATGAATCTTTCATGTACAGCAACACAAGAAGCGCAGCTGTCGTTATTTGGACGTAAGACTCTCACTTTACTCTGTACTCTTACTCCTCTTTACCTTCAGCTGCTGTGTACCTTCAAAAATGTAAATTTGTATTATTAGCTTTAGTTATATATTTTATTCAAGTTGCATTATTTCATGTCTTTAGTTTATTATTTTTAATTTCATTGCCAGCGATCGTCCAGTGTAATTGTTGTGCATAATAAAATGCTATGTTGTATGTCCATATTCTGTCCTAACCTACATACTTGTGGACGTCCACGTGGATCCATTCACACCACTGAGGATCACACTCGACACACTTTAACCTAGAGAGCGTAATGTTAACTATAACTGGTGGCCACCTCACTGAGTAGCGCTGAGCCTTTGTCTCACCTTGTGTTCTTTAAAGGATGAATTGAAAAGAGGCGGCTCAGTGTGCTGCAGTTCATTCAGGTAAAGGCAAAATGAGAGAAAAGAAGTTTATCATGCAAACAGCTTAACATTATTTGCAATTAAACCTGAGTTTAATACTTGCATGTGGAAGCAACAAATATAATCTATTGCATCTTTTTTTTTGTTCTAAGTTTAGACCGTAGCGATGCAAACAAACACTCTGGTGTCATCATCTTTTTCCACACACACACACACCCTGAGGAAATAAAAAACAAAAAAAAAAACAAAGCGAAAGCGAAGCAGCAGAAGGAACCGAACATCAGAGGGCCCGTTAACGCGCCGAGGAGCATTTTGTCTCCTCAAACGACTTGGAGAATACCAGACAAAATGACTCAGGCTCCACTCAAAAGCAGCGTGAGTGGGGGGGGAAAAAAAAAAAGACGCTGAGCGCAGCCATCACTTTAGAGGGAATTTTATATCAGACAAGCCTAATCTAATGCTCTGCTCTTGTTTCGAAACTTCAAACTAGATGGCAACTCATTCTGATGAGGCTGGATCTGAGTGAGAGCATGAGAACGAGAGCGAAAATAAAGAAAGAGAGCATCACAGAGGCTCGCTGTTATTTCTCTCTGGGTGACTGCTTAAACAGAGATAGATAGATAGATAGATGCAACTCTGTGAGTGAATAATGAGGTTTTGTTCTAAAATGTACTAATTTACTAATAAGTAAATCTGTTGTGTTGCTGGAACCAGAGAGAGAGAGAAATATGGGGAGAAATGAGAAGTAATGCCATTTTACTGTTTGACAACATCGATAAACAACAGTTTTCTTCACGGAGGGCGATTCGGGGACAGAGGCGTGAATAAAGACAAACAAACACGAAGCAGAAAACAGCGAGCGTCTGCCGGGTAACGAGCTGCTTCTCCTCAAATGACTGTCGGACGTGGAGAAGCAATTACAGCGCGATGGGCCTGCTGCCGAGCGCTCAGAGGAGCAGGAGAGGCTCTGCAGGCGGACGGACAAACGGACGGACTCGTAAACAGCCTGTCGTCGCGCCTCAGATGTATTCAGGGGGGGACGGAGAGGCGATAACGGGCGGTATCCTCCACGGGTTCGCAGTTTACTCTGACAGCAGGGTGGAGGTGCAAAGTGAAGAAAGATGCTCCTTATTCCCCCTCTTCAAGCCGCTGACATCTTTCACTGACAGTGTGATTATTAAACTTGCTTGTTTTGTTCAGTTCTCCCAAATCACCAAAAAAATAATTTTCAGATTGTTTGGATTTAAGTTTCGCAGCATCCACCCCTGAGAGATCCGACACCAGGTTAACACAATAAAGTACATTTTAAAAGCATTTTTTAAAGAGATTTTTAAAAGCGATACGTCAGATATTCTGAATCATCATCCTGAAAAATACTTCTTTTCAAAGCTTTATCAGGCACAAATGAGTCTTGGTTATCTCTAAATAGTTTAGAGGTGGATATCAGAAACCCTGAGCACATACAGTAAGACTGAAGCGTGGCTAAATGTCAGGCTGAGAAACACTTTTAAATGTATATTTATATTTAAATTCATCATTTTATCATTAAAATGAGATGAGCTAAAAGTTACTGTATGTACGAGACAACTTCACTTTAAATTCTGCCTGTACTTCCTGTAAGCTTCACATGCTGTGTGATCCTGTTGACGTCTTGCATCACGCTGATCTGCATCCGGCATCTCCGGGGAAATCAGAGGCCAGGTCTTAATGTGTGTGTTTTTAGCATACAGATTCATCGCAGTTACAATTTGCCTCTGCAGAGAAACAGAAATAAACGTGTCGCAATCAGCTTCTCGAGTGTTAAAGATTGACGTCATCCCGCGTCCACCTGTGTTATGTTTGTGCTTCCAACCAGAAACAGAACTTTTACAGACAGGAAGAAAGAAAGTCACCTGAAGAGCTTTAAGTGGAAAGGTGTGATAATTTCCAAGGTGCGACAACAATCGTCATGGAAACAGCCACTTGCCATATTTCAGGAGACTCCACTTGACCGGTGATGATAAGCCAGGTAGCCATAAAAAGACACGCTGCTTCTTTTTGTCACTCAAATCCACTTCTATATCCTGTGATTGCTTTCCTTAGCAAGTGTGCAGGAGAGAATGCATGTTTGTGAGTTTGATGGTGTGGGTGGATCATCAATCTCATCGGGTGATCTGTAAAAATGACAAAAACAAATCAGAGCACATTGATATCTATATGACCCCGGAGCAGTCTATGTAATGGAGTGAATGTGTGTGTGCATGTATTTGTAGGTATGTGAGCCCTGTGTGTGTGTGTGTGTATGTGTTTGTGTCTGCAGAAGAGGACCAGGACAAAAGAAAATGTGTGTGTGTGTGTGTGATTTTTCCTCTCTCCCCCTTTTCTTTCTAATTTTGTCTCATCTTTTATATTTCCCTTCTCTCTGGAGACTTTTTTTTTTGTCGTGGGGGATTATTGTCCAAGCAGAGGCAATAATTCAACAAACCCCACTTTGACACACACACACACACACACGCACACAAACACACACACACACACAAACAAACACACACAAGGTCACACCTTGCGATCAGGGGTTATGCAATATTGATATTGTTAATAAATATGATGATTATTTTACAGCCTTCGGTCCAATCCAGCCTGAAGCAACTTACAAATAACATTTTGTGTATGCATGCGTGTGTGTGTGCGTGTGTGTGTGTGTGTGTAGATTGTGATGTTGCAGGCCTGGTGTATCTGAATGTCCAGTAGCTTTTGAAATCACTGCAAAGAAAATAATGTGAATATATCTGCTCATATATGCATTGACTGGCCGTGGTGTCCATAAACAGTACATGAGGTTTTAATAAAAATCTTTTTTTTTTAAATATTAAAATAAATTGTGTTCATTTCGCTGCTCATTGGCATCGTTTCTCCATGTTTCTCTTCACTTTTGGTTCTTGGAAGCATTTTCTAAGCTGCAGAAGGATCTTGTTTTCTGTAAAATGCTCTTCCAGGAAACACAACATCATCTCCGTCTTTGAGACATGAAATCTTTCTACTGTAGGTGAAAAACAAAATTAAACCTCACATAGGTGTGTGTGTGTGTGTGTGTGTGTGTGTGTGTGTGTGTGTGTGTGTACAGTATGAAAGTTTGCATGCATGTGTCCTTGCAGAAGTCAAGAGGCCATGTTTATTAATACAGTGACAACACACACACACACACACACACACACACACAGGGGAACTACAGAAGATCAGCCAATCAGATCACTCGGTTGGATAGCGATAAAGACAAGGACACAGACGCGTGCTGAGACTTTAGTTATGAAGATGGATTTTTACTTTGAGAGCGAAGCTCTCAGACACAACTACACACACACACACACACACACACACACACACACACACACACACACACACACACACACTATGACTTTGTTTTTTCTCCAGAATAAGTCCCCACAATTTAAAGAAAAAAACAGAAACACAGAAAAAACCCAAAATAAATACATACAGACACAAAAACTTGTCTTCTGACTAAATGTAGTCAGAAGAAGCAAACTTGAACAAAGAAAATATAATAAGACTGAAAAGTGGCACAATAGTTATTAGTGCACATTATAAACATCATTACTACTTTTTATTTTTATCCTGTGATTTATGAATCCGATTATTGATTATTGTTCATACAAGTGACTGTTTCTCTGATGTTGTTCTCAAACGTGGAGGCCAATAAGATGTCAGGCAATATAAGTGAAACTTTAAGAGGGAAGTATGAGACCAGTGTCCCAAACACACCGCATGACTGTGTGTGTGTGTGTGTGTGTGTGTGTGTGTGTGTGTGTGTGTGTGTGTGTGTGTGAGCCTCTGAGTGGGGGGTCCTGGCTGTAACGTTTTAGCTTGACACTTTGATGACCTGATCAAATTGTAGAGGACGATTGCTGGCAATCATATCTCTGTTGCTGTCTCTCTCTTTTACTCCTTCTCTCTCTCTCACTCACACACACACACACACACACACACACACTGTTCTGTCTCAGTGGGTTTATCATCTTCTCTCATCTCTTGTTTCTCTCTCTCTAACCTCTGTGAACTGCCACCCTCTCTCTTTCTGCCAGACCAGCGCAACCCTGTGTTTCTCTCTCTCTCTCTCTCTTGCTCGCCCTCTCGTTCACATTCACACAAGCGTACACACGAAAAACACACACACACGCACACACATAATGGGGTTCATTTCACAGCACATTGCCACCATTATTCGCCATTTCTACCGATGGCCATAATCATAGAGACTGAGATGAGTATATGCTGAAATCATTCCCTCTCCAGTCAGATCAGCCTGCCCTCAGTGTGTGTGCATCCGTGTGTGTACATGCAATATCAGTATAGAAATATATTAGTGTGTGTTTTTGGTGTGTGTGTGTTTTGGAAATGTCCATATCTGTGAGTGTGTATAATCATATCTGCATTCATGTCCTGTTTTTGTCTGTATATTTTTTGCATGCATATGCACTTTTGCATTTTTGTATGTTTGTGTGTGTGTGTGTGTGCGTGATAATGTGTGCAACTATCTCCCCAGCTACCTGTTCTTATTGGCTGACATTAAGGCGTCTAATGGTTTGCTGCAGCATGATTGGCTAAAGGATGATTGTCTCTGTTTAACAGCTTCTCCACAGAGCAAAACTCAAGTGCAGCAGCCTGTGCTAATGTGCACACTGAAGTATTGTGCTGAGAGCTTTATTTGTTTGTGTGTGTGTGTGTGTGTGTGAGTGTGAGTGTGTGTGTGTGTGAGTGTGTGTTTCGGGGGTACTCTGTTATACTCTTGACATAAGTTGGCATTTGTTTGGCATCTGAAGATTAGTTTAATTACACTATTAACTTTTTTTTTCTGCTGCTTCGTTTTCCTTTTGCACATTATTTCACTGCTGATTGTTCAGCAAACCTGCTTTGTAAACCCATTAAAAGATTTAAGGTGCTCCTTTAATCCAATTATTTCTGTGTCAGAGTTTAATAAAGTTA